>WHYT01017409.1:29864-41973 GCA_009806455.1 Tetrax tetrax | reverse complement strand
GGGGGGGGGGGTGGGGGGGGGGAGCAGGGTGGCTTGGGGAAGTCTGAAGGTAGACATGAATAATTACATGGATAATGACTTAAATGACAGCATAGCTGATTTCTTAGATATTACAAAAACTTCCTAATATGAGGAGAAGCAGCACCAGAATAGATAGTTTGGAGGATGTGTCATATAGAGATCTCTCAAAAGAAACTTAAAAAATAGATGAGAGTAACAAAAGTATGCCTTAGGCAGAATGTATACCTCATGAGCTTCTGAGATTTCTTCCAGACTTCTTTTTTTCTCTTGTTCATGTCCTAGATGAGCAGCTACGTTGTTTTATCTTTTGCTCTTATTCTTGTTTTATTTTTTGCTCTTATTCAAGAATCTCTTGTTTCATGGCATAATATCCAAGTAGTGCTTTGAAGATAAAAACTATTCCATGTTCTCATGAGTTCTCCTGTGGTGCTTTTCATTGTCTCTTTGAATAGTTCATTAGCTGAAGTCTAGGGATTGTGTTGCTCACTTAGAGATGAAGGAAATGTTTGGTTCCCCCCCTCCCCTTGACTTTTCTAGCTAAGATGCTCAGGATTTTCTTTTTCAAAACACTTTCTGCTTTCCTCAATGCATGATTTCTTTTACACCTGTGTGAGTTACTGTCTGCAGAGCTGAGGCATTTGGAAAATGAAGAACATACAGTTAGTGACTCTTGCACGTTACAATCTTTCGTAAGTCCCCTTGTTGTCTCTAGATGTAACTTTATCACTAGGCCAAGTCTGGCTGTCTTAACTGAGAGGTTTGGCCTGGAGTTTAGGTTGTCTCTGTTCCACCAGCAAATGGGAAGATCTTGTTGAGATATTGCCTTTGCAGACATGAACCGAACCATCTATGTGTCAGAGTGAGTGTAGTGAGTTTTGTTCCCCCCCTCCCTACCCCCCTGAGCAGGTGAAACTTAGTGATTCACTTTATGGAATGGAGAGTTCTTAGGTTGCTGTGGCCAAGAATAACTTAAGACAAAGTCAGTCTGCGTTTTCCCTTGCCTCCCTCTCTCCACCTCCCCCTCCCACCCTGTTCCTCCATCAGTATAAAGCCTGCTTAGTCAGCTGACTCTCGTTTCCAGCCTTTGTGCTGAAAGTTGTCAGGACTTTCGAAAGACAAAGCCCAATTGCATTTTTCCTGTGTTTTATTTTCAGAAATGGATGGACTGGGTTTAGCTACAGTGCTCCAAAGATCAATGGTTTTTTTTTTGGGTTTTTTTTTTTTAGATAAAGTGGTAGATTCTGACTTGAATAGCTTAACCATAGTTAGAATAATTTTTTGTTCTAAAGATATGGTGTTACTTTCTGCTTATTATTTTGGGCTCTGAAATAGTTGCCTCCTAGTTTTGAAGAATTTAACTTAAACTGTTAATTTATAGTCACCTAATATTAATGATAAATTATATGACTTCAGATTTGAGACATAGGTTTACTTGAAATAGTGTATGTGTGTATTAAAAGAAAGTTCAGATTTCTGTTGGTAGAAAGTCTGTAGATAAATACTTAGATTGCTGTGTGATAATCATTCAGCCTTTATTACTGACTTTGATAGAAAGAAGTAGAGAGTCAGAGTGAAAACACACAGTGAAAGGGTAACACACAGTTCTAGGTAATTTGCGTGCTCTCTGGTAGTCAGTTATCAATCTAAGCAGTAGATTGATATTGGCTCTAAAAAGGAAAAACTGAGCAAGACTGGGGTGAAGTTGAGATGCTGTGCCCTGCAGGAGTATTAATAGTCCTTAAATTCTCTGGAGGTTACTAATGTCAGCTAGATCTCTGAAACCCCTTTGTTCCAGCTGGTCGTCTGGACTAAGGGAAGGTGAGAGGGAGATGGGCACAAGCAGACCCACTGTGATGCTTTTAATTAGCTATTCTTGTTGGCAGCCTGAGGATGGTCATCCTTTTCCTTCCTAAGAAAGGAAAGCCTGAGTGTTTGAAGACTTACAACCTTATGAGTTGTAGGACTGGGAAAGCCCTGAACAGAAAGCTGAAGTTTTGTGATTTGGAGACTAAAATCTGGAACTGGTGTTAAATGCTGACAAACTCATCAAAAAGGTCTTGAAATGGTCATTTTCAGTTGTTCTGTTCGCAGCTCTCTGTTTTCTTCTCTTGATGACATTCTGCAGTGCTGGGAAGAGCTGCATTGTTTATCCTTTGTGGGAACTTTTCAACTATAATAAAAGTAATGCTTTTTTACATTCAGAGTCTCTTGTTAGCTTTGGCAGTGGCAGAAGAACATTTTTAGAACGATACTGTCTGTGTGCCAATCTAGATCTGATGTCTTTTTGAATTTTAAATTGGTGTGATTTAATCATTGGCTTAATGATAGAACAGCATAGATGACAGGCTGTCTGTACCACTGAAAATGATTTGTAGTTTTCCATCCTCCTCCACTCTCTCTACTCCCACACCTCCCTTTCCCTATCTGCTATTTCAAAGCTTGTGAAATCACTTGTTGGTGGAAAAATAATAAGCTTAGAAGATTTCCTTTTGCTGAGCTATTCAGATATGCAGTAACTGAGGCTGCTTTGCTGCAAGACAGAAGTGCCTGACTCTGTTTAGTTGCCATATTTCTATATGTGCCAATGGCCCACTTTAATTGATGACAAAGTATTTATTTTAATGATAGCTAACAGTTAAGCACCATGCAGCAAGTGCAGAAACCATGTCTAATGGCACTCCACCAGAAAGGAGATTTTGCTTCTCACCTTTTGTTGAGGTACATGGTTCAAAGATTTGAGTGTCCTTTTATTTAACAGAATAAGATTCGCACATGCTAGGAAGAGAAAAAATACACGGTCTGCCCTTTGCCACTGAAATTCTTTTAATATTGAACCAGTGGAATAAGACAGGAATGTGTACAGCATTTATTCTCTCATTTTTAGCCTATGACCACAAGAGGTTGCTCTTCTCCATTGTTTGCAAGCGTCACTCTCCATTCTGTTATTCAGTTTTGAAATTGAATCTTTTCAACGGGTATTTTGGAAATAAGCTATTGCTGATTTATCTCTCAGGGTAAGTTTAGGAAGGTGAAAACTAATCATACATACTTATTTCTAGGTGTTATGAGAGTTGTAGTTGCGTAGTGACTGCTACTTGCAGTGTTTGATCACCATTTAATTAAAAAGACGTAATTAGAAATTCATATGACTGTATTTGCTTTCTTAAACACTATTTGGAAGTACTTCAGACAAAACGGAAATTGGGGACCAGTCCTGTCATTCCTGTTTTCAGAGTAACATTTACCTGTATAATCCTATTGCTGTGCGTAGGAATATCACATGAACAAGATCTGATCACTGGGACTAAGAGCCCAGGACCTCTCTACCATTGATTTTAAATGAATGAAAACCTCTAAATGATGTAAATGTTTGAAATGCTTGTGTATTTTATGAATATTGTCTGCGTCAGAAGTGTAGCACCACCTTGTACTAAAAGAGCAGCAAAGTTTAATGTTTTTAGGAAAAGCCAGAAATAAGAGTTTTTGAAACCTTAATTCATTCCCTTCCCTCTTTGTCACATTTAATTACATGCATGTGCTGTGTTTCTTCTATCTGACTCTGCTCTTCTCCTTTACACTTTGCTTTGCATTTCTGCCGTGGTCTTTCTCTCTTGTTCAGCCCCAGGCTGATAATTGTTGCACTCCTTCCCCTCTTAGTTTCTGCTCTACTACTCTTCCTCTCCTCCTTCTTCCTCCAAGCCGTCCCACTCCCAAGTGCCTGACTTTGACCCTTTCCTCACACTGTTGCTATGCACCCTTCTACTCAGCTACTTTTTGCACCCCACTCCTGCATTTTTCTCTCAGCCTTGGAGACGAGGCCAAGGAATGCTCAGGATGGGCAACATATTCAGAAAAAAACCCCTGTGTGCTCCATAGAGACTTGTTAAGTTCAGTTTATTCTGAGTTTTAATGAAGTGGCCAAAGGTAGCCTACATTTCAGAAGAATGTCAAGACTAACACAAGAGGAAACCTTTACTAAACTAGAAGGTTTTTTGCATGGCATGAGTGAGCTGGAGTTTCTTGACAAAATAGTTGTGTAAAAATAGATTTAATACAATTCTTAAGAAAACATTCCAGAAAATTATTAAATAATTTACTAAAACTTACGAAGGCATTTGAGTGTAAAGGAGATGATAGGCATTCTGTCTAAACAGTTAAAATAGCTGTAAAGTATCAGAAGCAAAAGAATGTCTAGGACTGGAAAGTGTCAGACAACATGACCTGTGGATGGCACGAGCAGTTTTACTTGTAATTTACACATCTTTATCAAGTTTCTGTTTGATTTTGACGTCTTGCTTCCCTAATGTTTCTGTGAACTTTGCTACTTGATACCTCTCTAGCTGAACAACCACTAGTAGAGGCACTGAAATGTCTTAGAAAAGTAAAGAAAATATGTGAAGTACAAGAAAAGAAAACCAGAATGGAAGAGTAAGGAAATATAAATTGACTGATAATGATACCGGAGAGGTAACTAAGGGTTTTACTAAGTCTATACTGGCATTTGGCGGAGCCACAATCAATAAGCCCACTTGTTAATTTTACAGTTAAATTTCATGAACCTATACAAAGATAATTCAGTCTGAAAGGGATTTTTAAGGATTTCCTATTTTTTTTTTTAGAAAGTCTCCATTTCACTTCTTGAAAAACAAAGGAGTATTTTGATTTTACTAGCATAATATTCTAGATTATTTTACAGTATGCAGCTCCACGTTGCAGCATCACAGAATGTTTTCTAAGTGAATATTTGCATCTTCTTTCTACAGTAGTACTGAATGTCTGTCAGGGTTGTTTTTCTTTAATACTGTAATAGTCACCTGAAGATATAAATCCTTGATTTACTGTATTTACATGACTTGACATTATTTGGAGTTGTTATTCTAAAAGAAAGCTGCTCCCTAATTTGTAGTCTCACACAGCAGAGGGCACTCACATCGAACCAGATGTTTGTTGTTCACAAAAGTTGCTCAGCAGCTCACTTGCATGGGCACAGAATAATTTCAGCGTTAGAAGTAGTAGGGATTGCTCTTCTAGGCTGTAAATTCCCATTTCTTGGTTGAATGACACCAGACGTTTCGCGTTTAGGCTAAATGATGCCTTTGGGGGCAATAAAAAGTTACTTAATTTGGCTTGCACGTTACAGTTTGTTATAAAGCACACTGTAAGTAGAATTTCTTTTTGATCTGGCACTTAATGATGAGATTTTTTTCCCTCTGAAATGCTGGTTTGTGCCTGTGTGTTTATCAGTGTTTATCAGCCCTGTGTAGGCTCTGTGGCAGGGACACTTTCTTGCAAGCTGGACTTCTTTCCCCCCACCACCCCCCAGTTTCTGCAAATCTGTAAAAGATGAGATCTGTAAACATAGTTGAAGATCTCATCAGAAAAAACTTACAGTGATTGCCAGCTCAGGGCCATGTTCTGCAAGTGTGAGCAATAGCAGCAAAACATCAATGAGAGGCAGAAATAGGGAAATCATTGAGGAACCACACCGTTTACTCTGTGCCGTTAGGAGCCCATAGGTGTGTGACCTGCTGCCTTCTTTCCCCTAAGCGTACTTTTAAGTTAACTATTTGCCATAAGCGTGGGTAGGTGCCTGCTGAGCACAAGCAGGGGAACAGCTTGGTTGCCCTTCCACGTACGTGAGTGGGGCAGAGCTGGTGAGGATGGCTTGGGGTGCTACTCCCCCTCCCCTCCGAGGGAGATGGGTGCTGTCCTCTGGCTGCAGGGGCAGATGTTGTCAGGTGGCTCCGTAGCTTCTCAGCCGAGTGTGATTGCTGTGTGGAATAAATACTGAAGATTGAGGAAAAAATGAGATGAGTTTTGAAAACCATGAATTGATCAGTAAATCCAGGCAAGGATAATGCATTTTTTCTTCATCATCAGATTGTTGTCTGCTGACCCTCAGTGCTAACAGAGGGAAGCAAGAGAATTACTGCTGTTTAGAGGCATGAGGTTTTACGTGGCTGGGAGAAAACCTGAGAAACTTTATTTTATTAACAAAAATTGGTCAGTTGTAACCAGGGAGAACCTGACCTTATGACATGTGCAGTGGATGATATCTGTGTATTAGAGGAGCTACTGAGTTTATGTGAAAACTTGGTACTATTGATCTGAGCCAATAACTGCACAGAAAGAGGTGCCTGGGTCAGATGCATCATTATAGTGACCAACAAGGGCCGCCAGCAAGTCCATAGGTTAAAGCTGCTGTTCTTGTTTACCATGTGGCTGCATGTCATTTACCAGGATTGTTTGTCAACAACTAAGGGCATCCAACAGTTTGTACATTGTTAAAATGAATGAGCCAGCCTTTTACTGCATATTGCTGAATTCCTCTTTAGCCCTTTAGCCCTTTAGCCCTCTTTAGCCCTTCCAGAGGAGAACATATTTAAAATTAAAAAAAAAAAAACCACAAAAAATTTCCCATTTTGATAGATTACCAACCTTCTTTGACCTTTCAGTATTACTTTAAGAATGAAGTTAAAACGAATTAGAATTAAATATCTGTAGTTAGTTGTCTGTGGGAATGAACTGGCTCTGTGTAATCTCAATCTTTTTGTGTGTTGATCATTTTGTATTTATTATAAATATTAGTTGGAGGAATCATCCTTTAAATCAGTTTCTTAATGACAGAATAAGTTCTGTTATTTTGTAAAGGGAAGATAAAATGTTTTTTATATTTTTATATTTTTATACTTTTCCAATACTTTCCATTGTGAAATTATAAAATAAAAATCTTAAACTCCTTGTGATTTAAAAAGGTTTGCCTCTTTTGAAGAAAACTCACTAACAAATGTAAATGTGCTAATGTAAAATTAGGGGCAATGGAGCTTTAAATTTCTGGCATATGTTTTTTATATGCTATATCTGTGATTTCACTGTATTGTTTCCTTGTTTGCTGCTTATTTACTATGTGCATCCCAGTTATAAACTCGTGGGGGCAGGCAAGCTCCATGGGTTTGGATGTAGGAGGGCTGAGTAGTTTGTTTCCAGTGTATTGTAACAACAGAGTTCTTTTACTGCTAATTGTTTTCTGACCCCTTTTCTTAGAGATGGATCTCGGAATTCTCTCTCTGGATATTAAGTACTGCACATGCCTCAGAATTTGCATACAAAAAAAAAAAAAAAATGAAGAAACAGGCCCCCCAGCACTGGTCAGACATAATGACATGCCTTTTCTTTTGTAGCGGGGGCTTCATCTGTTTCACAGGGCTTGACCTGGGTAGCCGTTTCTACACAAACCCTTGCTTGATATTGAAGTGATGCAAAGTTCTGTGAAACACTGTGAATTCGATTTAATGTTAATTACTTCAGATAGGTTCTTTTAAGCCTATGTGATTTTCCACTGTATGCATGCATGCAAACAGGTATGTGTGTTACTTAAATGTTCGTATTGCTCTGTTTGCCCTCCTGTCATTCCTCATGGTTTTTTTCTTCTGTTGTAAGATTTAAAGCACAGTAAATAGCATAGCACACAAGGTGTTTAGATTTTCTTCGTTACAAAGAATTACAGACATTCTCTTTGAATATGTGATTTCATTAACTTAGGTCTGTGAATGAATTAGAAGACATGGGGGAAAAAGCGACTAACTTGTGAATAACTGAATTATTTTCCCAAATTAAAAACACTTTAATACCTGAATTCTGAATATTTTGATTTTTCAATATAGTCAGCTTGTTATACAGGCCCTACATGAGTGGCAATGGTATGTGGTCTTATAAAAATTCCTTAATTTTCTTAAATCTTTCCACATTTTGGTGCAAGCTCCATCCTCTTTTTGAATGTCTATCTGGAGGAAACTGGAGGCAGAGCAGAACAATGCCCAGATGCGCCAAACACACTTGCATTATGCAGAGCACAGCTCCAGTCACAAGAGCTTCACATTCCTGGAGAGGGAGGCAGAGAAGAATGGAAGTCAAGGGAGCTGCAGTTCCCCAATAAATGGATCCAGTGGGTTTTTGTCTTTCTTTGTTTTTTTTTTTGGTTGGTTGGTTTTGTTTTGTTTTGTTTTTATTTTTTTTATTATGTCACTACTAAGGGCAGATGAGAGTATACTATAGGACGGGCATAGGCTATTGTTGACTTAAGGCAGAAGTACAGGCTCAAAGGTTTTAGGAGGGATTGGTCCTTTTTTCCAAACCCATCTCTGATACCTACAAAGTTTGACTGTTTGTACTCAAGTAGGGGGAAGATTTGGCTGTAGAGCTAGTAATGTAATTTCGTATGTGAGGACGTACATCCAAAGGTAGCTAAAATATCATAGATGTTGACAGTTCCTTTACTGTAGATCAGTTTTCAGCTTGTCCTCTGTGGTTACTGGAAGCTTGACCTGGTCACAAGTAATAAAAGAAGTAGCAGTGTGTGAACCACAGAGCTCCATGGTGGCAGCAGGCTTTTTTTACCTAGGTCTGTGGGTCTGTACGCCCAGCCACAGATGACATTTCCGCTCAGATCCCTGGTTTTAAATTTTGACAGCTGTTGATCTGGCTAGATTCACATGGCTGATTCATTTTGAAGTGGAGTTTTCTCAAGACACAGGGCTGATTTCTCTCTGTTTTTTATTTGAGCTAAACACAGCCTGGCTGTTCCCTTTTGCATGTGACAGCCATTTCAGCTAACTTTTTTGAAAAAGAAAAATGGGAAGCTTTTCTACAGAAATACCAAAAGGAGAGCAAGATCTATCCCACCTTACCTTTGGGATACTTGGCACTGGGTTTAGGTTCCTTGCAAAGCTCACTGTTCTCAAAGCAACGTGGCTTTGTAAGGATGCAGGGATGTCCCCAGCCACTGCAACTGTCATTATTAATGAAGTTCCAAGGGAAGTATTGCTCACTGCAATCTTCTTGTTCTGTGGTTGCACCATGGCTACCATAGCAGGTAAGCATCACATCCTTTATCGGAGCTGAAAGTTGTTACAGCAGGAAGGATCCCACTGGGAGTTTCACTCAAGTCTTCTGAGTGATGATACATGGGAGAGGCAACTGCAGCAGTTAAGTGAGCTGCTTCATATGTGGGTTCCCTGTAAATACATATGGTGGGGAAAATTCTAATTATTATTTTTGCCCTGATTTACACTAAGTCTGAACTAATTTACACATCTGGTAAGATTCAGGTAGATTTTGATTCTGCCGTGTCAGATTTCCATCCAGTTGCAAACATTTAATCTGTGTGTAATTTACAATATTGAAGTTTAGATGGATTAATTTTTTTTTTTTTTTTTTTGGCATACTGTTCCTACTAGCACTCTTCTCAGTAGTTTCTCATATTTGGTCACTGTCTTCTTGCTAGCTTGATAATTATTCTGCTGAGCAGGATGAGAATTCATACCTTAGATCCTATCTATGTAAAAAAGGCAAACTGCTGTAATGACACAGGTAAAATTAAACCAGTCGATCTCCTGACACATTCCAAGGTGACAAAAAGGTGTATAATTATAATGCTTTTTAAGCAGGAGATACTCCAGTTTATCCTGATGTACTTCTTGACTGCTGTAGTTCAAACAACACAAAAATTGTTTGCTGGTCAGGACATGGGTAATATACTTCCATCGTTATTTTGGAAGAGCTGGAGCTGTCTGAAAAGCTGTAGCCCTTGGTTGCTCTTGAGCTGCCCTGGCTGGAGGGATAGCTGCCTTGCACCCTTTCAGTTGAGCCCCCAGAATGTCATGTCAGAATGGTCCTTAATTCCCTGCAGTGAAAGCCATCTGGATTGATTAGCTGACGCTTTGTTCAGCAGCAGTTTCATTTAAAGCAGACTGACTTTGCCCAGAAGTGTGGGACAGGAAATCTGACAGAGTCTGCTGACGCGGATGTTAATGAATTGGTAATCTGAAGTGTGGAGCAGTAATAAACTAGTATGGCTTTTAATTTCTCAACCCAGTCTAGCTAGATCTGGGAGTTGATGTTTGATTGTTTATTCAGTTATTCTGTAAACTTAGCAGATGCTGGGAGATATCTTGTAGTAATTTCCCACCTGAAAAAATGTAATTGAAATTACCATGTCCTGTTGATTAATTTTAGATATCCCTGAGAGAGCATGTGACCTGTTACTGCTTGGTAACTTCATTTACCCCAAAAACATTACTTCAATAATAAGAAGTCAGCAATCTGTGAAGTGCTAAACATGTATCCAACTTTAAAGCCTGTCCTTGTTAACTAAATAAAATCTGAAAGGTGGTTCATAGTTCTCATGCTTTGGACAAGGTGTGATCACCCTAAGTTACAGCACTTATTTTGGATTCTTTTAGGCTTTCAAACTATTGACAGTCCTTAGGGCTTAAGATCCTGGACTCCAAAGCATGAACTCCATATTAACTGTGAAGCTGTAATGTATAGACACGTGTGAAATACGAAGAATTATGCAAAAGCTTTATGTCTTTCTTTACAACGTGTAATTTATTTATGGCTGAAAATATGCAGTGCTTATCTTTTGACATGCTTTCTTATGTTTTATCTGATGATTTTAGGTGATTTAATTATGACATTGTAACATTGACAGTTTTGCAATTCTGACCACTGTATCATCCATTCATGACTGGGACAGATTACTGGTGGTGACTTATGTAGACCTCTGTAATGCTTTACATTAAGTTACGTAGTAGCTTAGTGAATCAAGGAAATATGGTAGTCAAATTATGAATTTTTAATTTTTTTTTTATCAGGTAAATTATGTGCAGATTGTGCTTATGATTTCTTTGCTATTGAGAAGGTCAGTTTTATATCGATGAGTTCAAACTTGTTCCAGAAAGGCTGTTGCTTGATATGTTTTGTAGATTGGAGTGAGTTTTATACTTGGAAGAGAACATTTGCAGTCTACTAATACATATTGCAAAGCTGTCATTAAAAAAAAAAAGTTATGCAGGTAGAAATTGCCAAATATTTGCTGAAATGCAAACTTGGGAAAAACTGTAAATATGTTAGTTAAAGGAAAGACTTCCATTGTTGTATGCAAATGTAATTTATTAGTCTTTATGAAAACTATATCCAGTAGATATATACTGGAGTTCTTTATGTGTGGTGGGGTAGTGGGGATGTGCTTTAAATGACTTGCGCTTAAAGTATCTTAAAAGATTTTCTGCATGCTCTTTCAAAGATACAACAGTTGCTGAGCTTGGATGCTTCTGACTTGAGGTAGACAGTGGTTTTGTTTTTGTTATTTTTTAAAATTCAGGGATTCTCCAGGTATATTTTCACTTTTCAGTTTGGCTGGAAAATTAAAAAAAAAAAGTATTTGGAAGAAAAAAAATTACATTTGCGTATTTAAAGAGTTATCCAGGGAAATCTGTCTGTTAGTTCTTGCATTCGTTGAATACATAGAGGTTGAGAATTCCCAAGTCACTGTTATATCTCATTAAATTGGATGGTGAAAGTTGTGTGCATCATCATCTCTTTGAATACAGTGCTGTTAAATAAAAAGACAAGATTACTTCCTCATTAAGAATTTTAGCTGACGACCTCTTTGCAAATTTTTTTTTTTTTTTTTTAAATGTAGCATTTTTTCATATTTGTAGTTCTTGTGTAAATGAACAGATGGGAACATTTTGCGTGTAAAACTTCAGGATTATTTAGGGAAGGGGTAAATGGTGAGGTTGTGTGCTCATTGATACTTCCAAACTAAGTTTATCAATTCATAATTCACTGTGAATGTCACTTAAAAAGTTCCACCCTCCTGGCCCAGAGTTCTTAGGGACAAACACTCCTGAACTGTGATTTTCTCATTTGACCTAGAGAAGGTTTTCACGTAGGTGCTGTAGCACCAGCTGATTGCTTTCCTTCCTAGCCCGCAGAACTCTGGTTTAGATTTAAAAGACAGAAGAAAATGAGAAAGTGCTAGTAGTTGAAGATGGGAGAAAGTGATTACTGTCCTTGGCACTGTCTTCATAGATAGCTTGTTCCTTTTTTCTGTAGAAAAAAATACGACCCGTTTTGAGAGGGTTCATTTTAGATCAACACCATTTCAATTAGACTCTTCAGATGTTCTGAAGGTCTTCTGTCATCAGTTCTTTTACAGTCCTAATACCTCCCTGGGAACTTCTGTAGTGTGTTTGTCATACAAACCTATGGAAGTGAGGTGTACAGAACAGCGTTTTATCTG
>WHYT01017409.1:0-19165 GCA_009806455.1 Tetrax tetrax | reverse complement strand
TTCATGACTGGGACAGATTACTGGTGGTGACTTATGTAGACCTCTGTAATGCTTTACATTAAGTTACGTAGTAGCTTAGTGAATCAAGGAAATATGGTAGTCAAATTATGAATTTTTAATTTTTTTGTCAGGTAAATTATGTGCAGATTGTGGTTATGATTTCTTTGCTATTGAGAAGGTCAGTTTTATATTGAGGAGTTCAAACTTGATCCAGAAAGGCTGTTGCTTGATATGTTTTGTAGATTGGAGTGAGTTTTATACTTGGAAGAGAACATTTGCAGTCTACTAATACATATTGCAAAGCTGTCATTAAAAAAAAAAAAAAGTTATGCAGGTAGAAATTGCCAAATATTTGCTGAAATGCAAACTTGGGAAAAACTGTAAATATGTTAGTTAAAGGAAAGACTTCCATTGTTGTATGCAAATGTAATTTATTAGTCTTTATGAAAACTATATCCAGTAGATATATACTGGAGTTCTTTATGTGTGGTGGGGTAGTGGGAATGTGGTTTAAATGACTTGTGCTTAAAGTATCTTAAAAGCAACAGTTGCTGAGCTCGGATGCTTCTGACTTGAGGTAGACAGTGGTTTTGGTTTTGTTATTTTTTAAAATTCAGGGATTCTCCAGGTACACTTTCACTTTATTATAGAGTTCGGCTGGAAAATTCTAAAAAAAAAAGTATTAGGAAGAAAAAAAATTACATTTGCGTATTTAAAGAGTTATCCAGGGAAATCTGTCTGTTAGTTCTTGCATTTGTTGAATACATAGAGGTTGAGAATTCCCAAGTCACTGTTATATCTCATTAAATTGGATGGTGAAAGTTGTGTGCATCATCATCTCTTTGAATACAGTGCTGTTAAAAAGACAAGATTACTTCCTCATTAAGAATTTTAGCTGATGACTTCTTTGCAATTTTTTTTTTTTTAAATGTAGCATTTTTTCGTATTTGTAGTTCTTGTGTAAATGAACAGATGGGAACATTTTGCGTGTAAAACTTCAGGATTATTTAGGGAAGGGGTAAATGGTGAGGTTGTGTGCTCATTGATACTTCCAAACTAAGTTTATCAATTCATAATTCACTGTGAATGTCACTTAAAAAGTTCCACCCTCCTGGCCCAGAGTTCTTAGGGACAAACACTCCTGAACTGTGATTTCCTCATTTGACCTAGAGAAGGTTTTCACGTAGGTGCTGTAGCGCCAGCTGATTGCTTTCCTTCCTAGCCCGCAGAACTCTGGTTTAGATTTAAAAGACAAAAGAAAATGAGTAAGTGCTAGTAATTGAAGATGGGAGAAAGTGATTACTGTCCTTGGCACTGTCTTCGTAGATAGCTTGTTCCTTTTTTCTGTAGAAAAAAATACGACCCGTTTTGAGAGGGTTCATTTTAGATCAACACCATTTCAACTAGACTGTTCAGATGTTCTGAAGGTCTTCTGTCATCAGTTCTTTTACAGTCCTAATACCTCCCTGGGAACTTCTGTAGTGTGTTTGTCATACAAACCTATGGAAGTGAGGTGTACAGAACAGCGTTTTATCTGAACTGCTTTGGAGCTGGGAAAACAGAAGTTTGCTCTTAGGTGTAGAACAGCTGTTACTGGGTCTACAACCTACTGCAAGCAGTTTTCAGGACAAACTAGCATGGCACGGCAACCGATTTACGTGGTTGAACATAGCACTGATGCAAAACCTGTGATAGGATGTCAGTATCTGTCAAGACAGGAATAAAAAATTTGTACCTTAATAGGCTGGAAATGCAGGGAAATAAATGGTTTCTGTGCTTCAGCATATTCCAGTGAAAGATACTGTCGGTAGTAATAATCCAAAGAATGAGCTGTGCTTATTCCATTAACAGTTATCTACAGACAGTACATCATTACTGTGATTAGGCATCTCGGTGCGAGGACACAATCTTACAACTGAGATGTATACATCCCTCAGAGGTTGCCTGGGGAGACAAAAGTAAGACCGTCCATTCCAGACAGAGAAAAAAGTTTTACACATCTAGGACTGTATGAGAATGCTAGGTTATTTGAATAGAATTACTGCAATGGAATTTATTCAGAATAGCTGTAATCTTGTGAAACATGCCATGTGATTTTTTTTAATTTATTTTTTTATTTTTTTTTAATGGCATATGCAGATATGATTCTGGGTTTATATCTTATCCAAAAGAATGAATTTTCATTTCCACAGTACCCTACTGAGCTGGCTAACAAATTCTTAATGCTTTTGGTATGTTAACATATATGGTACAAGAGGACAAGCTGTTAAATACTGTTCAGAGACTGAAGCTGAAAGATGCATAGATATTAGTCAGTCTAGTGGAAAAAAATAAAAAAAAAAAATCTAAAAAATTGGAGATAACAAATCTATTCCATTTGTATTTCTTACTCTTGGCTTTTTATAAAGAGAAAAATGCAATAGATTTTATACTAAACAGATGCAACTAATATGCCTGAAGCGTTGTGTCCCATATATTTAATAAATTATGTTGTAGGTGGGGGTGTTTGCATACTTCTGAATTATTCACTACAGCATTTTAGATAATTCAGCCTTTTATCTCATTTCTAAACCCACTCTCAGTAAGTTAATATTTCAACCACAAACATTCAACATGTTAAGAAAAGGATGATTTTAGGGGGAGGGAGGAAGAAGGAAGAGAACAAAGCAGCTGGCATTCCTTTTGAACTTAAAGAATAATAAAAGATAATGCATTGCCTCACACATGCCAGAACTGTCTTGTGGATCCTCAGCTATTATCAGCTGGCTTATCTCCAGTTTGACTTAACAGAGCTGATGATCAAGCCCTAGTTATCCTGGGATCCAAAGTGACAGAAACTTTTGAAACAAACAACTGAAAATAAGTGGGTTTATGGACTTAACTTGGAGAAAAAGTACTAAGTGGTGGAGAGATGACTCTTCTGATTGAACATAGAACTAGTAGTGATGGTAAGAGATGAAATGAGTCATCCTTACTGAATGTGGTGAGATTTCTCATGCCCCCACTGTTTTTTTTTTGTTGACATTTCTATGTAGCTGGAGATGTAGAATGGGATTAAGGAAAGAACTATTCAAGCAGCAGTAGGTCAGCCTTTTTATTTCAGTGTCCAGCTTCTATTTTAACATTGTTTGTAAATATCAGTGAAATGAGTGCTAATATTTTAATAGCTGGAGAAAGGTAGCTGAGACTTGATACTTTCTGCTTGGCTGGTATTTATCCAAGTATACTCTGCCTGTCCTGTAGCTTAGGGGTAGAGAGAATGCCCGCAGCCCTGTGCTGAAATTCTGCTTGCAGAAGGCATTGTAGAACTGGTGCTGAGTGGTTACCTGTTCACAGCCTCCCAACAGCTTTCCCAAGGAAATGTGGCTAAGTGATGTACAGTTCCCCAAGAATTGTACTTTATGCCCAAAATGAAGGTGGTTTCAAATGCATAGAAGGTCCTGCTAAGATGTTCATGCTGGGTTTGAAGGGAGGGGGACATTAGTGTGTCTGCCAGACCCAGTCTGTCAAAAAATGTGCTTTCTGGAATGGTTGAAAATGTCAGGGAGGGAAGGTTTCTCTTTCCAGAAGCAGGAGTCTGTTGGTCTTACAATCTGTGTAAAACACTCTTGTACTGATTTCGAATGTTCTGATTGATAAATATATCACATGTGGTAGGTTCAGTTGGGGAAACAGCTACAAAGAACTTCTGTTAATCATTCAGTTGAACAGGTGGAAGTTTAAAAAAAAAAGTTTCTAAAAGATGAGTTTTTGGAAAACGCAACTCTGTAAGCCTTTGCTTTCCCACTCTAAAACCTAGGATTTCAGACATCGTCTTGATTCCCCCCTGCAAAATGGTAAGCTTACGATGGCATTGCTTGTACATGAGTTCTCCTAAGCTGGAGATGTAAAAATGGACAAATGGTGCATGCCGTCTTCATCCCAAAATCTTTTTCTGCTTTTAAAGTGGGAGCAGCCATCTTGATGTGAAATTTTTGCTTTCTAGTATTTCTAGTCTTTCAGGTGACTATGAATTATTAACTGGCTAAAACCAACCTATCATACGTGTAAAGGGAAGACAGGCAGAAGAGTGCATTCTCACATTTTTGCGACTTTATGGCTTGGCAGATCAAAAATGAGGGAAAGTAGTAAAACCCATGCTTTTGTCAGTGAGGTGGGTGGATCAGCCCCTGAGCACACAACAGAAGCAGACTAATGGAAGATGAGATCTGTGCTGATCTTTGCCAGTCAGCTTTCTGCTAGTAAATGCACTTTTAAAGTCTTTGTCAGCTGGGTCTTGCAGAATAGAAATGCCATCGCGAAACGACTAGGGAAATCTTTCTGTGTCAGAATGATGAGTGGAGCTGGAGACATTGCAAAGGTGATGCTGATAAAAGAGCATAGCAGACGATAGGCATTTTTTGATGGAGATATACTCTTGGGTCTTTGTTTTTCTGAGCAGTTTCTGTGGTGTTCTCGAGCCTGTCCGTAGCCAGGCAAATGCTCATCTATAAAGCATGAACTGTGTGAAACTTATTCAAATGTACATTTAATTCCATCCAATCAAAAGATGAACTAATGAATATTTTGAGCAAATGTAGTTTTTCATGCAGTGTGTGAAACTGAATTTTTGAAATATGTAGGAGCATATGGAAGCTAGCAAGTTTTGGTTATATTTGGTATGGTTGTTCATTAATTCCATAGTTGAAATTCATAAACTCGGAACGTAACAACAGACTTACCCGAATTCCACAAGGTGAATCTGTTTAATTTCGAATGCTTTTGTCTGAGGCCCTTTGTGTTTAGGAGTCCACAAGATGCAGTAGATTTAGTATAACTTTTGAATCTAGTAGTTTTTTTCTCCTATTTTATTTTAGATAGTTCCATAGCAGTTTTAAATTTTGGTTGCTTTTTGCATATGTATCTGCATTTTCATGTAAGTAGTACTTTTAGTCTCTAGTACCACCAAGGAATCTCTCTGCCATGAAAGACTTTGGAGATCTGTGCTTCTAGAGCACTCAACATTTGGGAATCTCCATTCTGTAGCTACAGAAGTGAATGACTGCCACGCCAACCTCATACTGTTTGCATTTGGCTTTAAAGTTGTTTGAGGCATCGACCACTTCCTTGTTAAGAGTTTTCTGTTCAGCAAAAAAAGCTCTGTTGCTGGACTTTGCACAGCATGCTAACACAATGCATATCACTGGGGAGCTGATAGCTTTTGGAAAGATGCTAATTGAATGTTCTTGTTATCTTTTTACAGAATCACGTAAACCCAGCAATGGATTTTACGCAGACCCCTCCAGGAATGCTAGCCCTTGACAACATGCTGTACTTTGCTAAACATCATCAGGATGCTTACATACGGGTAAGGCTTCTTCTCACCTTGGAGGTCTGTACAGTTGCCCATTCGTGCTGACTCTGTCCTTTTTGCAGTTGACTTGGAAGAGGACGTTCAGAATCATTACATTATATCATTACATATATCATTAACAAAAAACTATAGGAAGGCAAACTACATAACACTAAAAGATGGCATAAGTCTGAAAAGCTTTGAGAGAAAGCTGTACAGTTATCTAGTCTGTTGTTTCTGAGTCAAGTAATATAGATACTACTTTTTGCAGATGTTACATTTTGTTTAGGCCTGCAAAGAGAAGGGAGATGAACTTTGTGCCTTTTTCAGATGCATGATGAATGTCAATAACCTCAGAAATGAGTAATTGTGCAGAATTCTCTGCCCTGCTCTTAGTCTACCAAAAACTGTCAGAGTTTTTTGTGGAAAGGAGGCTTTGATGAGCAAACGCCTTGATAACTGACTGAGTCGGCAGTGTCCTGAGAGTTAAGATGCTCCCATTAAACTGCTGCTGTAGATGAGGTGATGCTTGGAGAAAAGCAGGTAAAAAGCATCATGAATCACTTGTACAACCCATTCCTGCCCACTCCACTTCCTACGTTTGTTATTTCAAGGGTAGTTAAAGCAAGTTACATGTTGCATCCTTACAAGAAGAAGCATCCAGCTGAATAATACCTGCTTCTGAATAGAACAACTTTTCCTGACCTTCATTGGAATGGAGTATTTGCCAAGCACAAACTTAGCGAGCACAGATGGGTGTAGAGGATAATCTAGAATTTCAGTGTCTTGAAATAGTACAAAATTAACGAAACTTTTTTCCCTGTTTGATTCTTTCTCCACAAGAGAGTGTACACATGCAGATCTGCTTAAAAAAGGTTGTGTATAGCAAGGAGACAGTAAACACACCAATCATTTCTACTAAAAAGAAAAAATGAGCTTTTAATGTGCATTATCATCTAGTTTTTGCTCAAAGTAGAATAGTGTCAAAGCTCTGATAAGTTTGTAAAGGGTGTGTTGATAGCAAGGCCAGGATGATCCATGGACATAACAGGAGACTGCAAGATTGTCAGACCTGCTCTTTAAGTATATCTTTCTGCCTTGGTCTGAATCCAGCAGTAACTGTTAAAAGAAACTGTGGTAGCATACAGTACAGGTTTATCAAACCCTAGAAACCCCTGAAATTAAGGATTATTTTGCATACTGGGCAGTGAGTATGTTTTCTGGATAAACTATGCTGAAATGTGTTTTTGTTTGTAAAAAGAGAATGAGTTACTTTTTCTCACTAAAATTTGGTAAGATCTGGATGATGCTACTTCGTAGGCTTCTTTTGAAAATTCTAAATTCAGAGAATTTGCTTAGTAGGGATAGCCAGCACTCCAATGTGACAAAGTTGTGTATTAAAGTAGTCTGAAAGAATTTAAAGAGGATGGGAATTCTGTTGAAATAGAGCTTTCATTGATATCTCTCAATTTTTTCCTATTTTTCATTTTCATGTTGCAAATGCCGTCTTGAAAATTGGGTTCAGTGTAGCATGTAATTAGCCACTCTTTAGAAAGGACTTTGGTGCTGGCTCAGCTTTGTGTTTATTATACAGTCTTTTTGCTGCTGCATTACTGAGAATTTTTGCTGTTATTTTGAGATGCCTGTTTTTATTCTTGTGTGGTTCCTGTTAGGAGAGTATCTGGGTGCATCATGTATTTCATGCCCAAGAAAGAGTACACGTACACCAGAAATGCCCAACTGAGGCACGCTCCGGATAAATTGCTTGCCCAGAGCTGCTTTGGGAACTGTTAACACATCTTGGGAGTATGTTAGCCTACTCATCTTTCCTGAGTGGCTCTACGTAGTGCTTACACTAGCATTGCTGGCATGGTAGCTCACTCATCTGCGGTGGTCCACCTTGTTGTGTTAACAGCGTGCTGAACGCCACTGAGATGAACAGTGCTGTGCAACTCCTACAGCGTTGCCTGTCTTTGATCACCAAAGACACCTGCTTTTTACCTTTTCATCTCCTTGACTTACTGGCTGGTGTATAGTAGTTTCCTGTGGCCTCTGACATGCCTCTTTCCTTACTATTTTGAGTTCCTTATTTCTCGTGTAACTTTACCTTTTCTTTATGGCCTTTGGCTCCCACAACACCAGTTTGCTCTATTTGTACAGCCTGTTGACCTTGCTTATTTTTTCAGACATATTTCTACTCCTATACCCTAACAGAAATTCTCTCTGTGATTAAGGTTACGTTTCCACAATAAATTGTTAGCTATACAAATAATACTTGCATACTGAACAACTTGTTTGAGAGGAGCACTTCTCTCTTTTTTCATTATCGATATTAGGAAGTATTTTGGTTCCTAGGAGGAGAGATTGTTTTCAGCTCAGGCCTTTGCAGTACAGTTGGTTGCTGTACCATGGGTTAATTCCTAAGCCCCTCAAATGAAATAATATCTGTGCTGTGCAGTAATGAAAAATTGAGACTGGAAACCAGAGTTGGTTTGAAACAAGCTTGGAAAAGATGAAGTTTCTCCTGACAGAATGTGGCGTTATAAGCAAGGCACTATCGGGAAATCATGATGGTTTCACTGAGTCTATTGGCAATGCTGCATTTTAATGGGCAGCACGAATCACCGAAGTCTGACTTGCCGCTTTCTTAGGATGCCCCAGCTGCATGGCCCTCACTGAGGTATCTTCTTGTATTACAGAAAAAAAAGTGGATAAAGGAGAAGTTAGAAGAGAAGACAGACAATAAGTAATCTCTTCCCTTTTCATTCCTTGTTCTGCCTCTCATAAGTAATTCTGATTAGAAATAATTTCCACAATAAATGGAATAGTTAGATGGGAAGAATGTCTGAAGCTGAAGTGCCCTTTGGGGGGATGGCAGTGGGGCTTCAAAGACCAGTACCAAACAGAAGTACTCGTAGGAAGAGTAAATACAATTGCAGTGTGTTGAAGAACGTGGATATGAAGGCAGTGGAGCAGACGGGTAGCTCTGCGTCTTGAAAGCAGAAGGCTTTTCAAGGTGAAAACATGGGTGTCACGTGGTGAAGGAGGAAACAAAAATAACTAAACTTTATTTCTCTGTTTAATTCTTTCTTACCTACTTCCCCACAAACCACTTCTCTCATTCACCTTTTTTTTCTGTTGGATACTTGTTCCTGAAATTACAGTAGTATGCTTTCTTTACTTGCTGCCTTCCTTCTGATAAACACAGTGTTGTTTTTCTTTACTTAGACTTTGAGTTAATTGTTTTTGAATCTTGGGTTTTGTTTACTATACAATATGACTGGACCCTTCAGAAGAAAGACTGTTTAGTGGAGAGGAAAAAAACCCCATGTTTTCTTTGATTGTGTGGTGTCCTCAGCTCTCATTTTGAGTCCTAAAAAAGTTCCGTATTGAATTAGTTTCCTGTTGAGTTAGCTTTTCTTTCTCTTTTTAATTAATTGTCTGGTTCTATCAGTGACTGATATGCACTGCATTTTTTTTTTTCATGTTCCATTTAAATAATCAATTGCTATCGTCAGAGGCTTTGTTTTTAAAAGGTGGTGACATAGTATATGGAATGCATTGATGGAAGTAACGTTGAATCTCTGCAAGAAACTTTGAAAGTTTCCACAGGAAATAATTGGCAGCTTCCCAAGCTACATAATTATAGGACAGTAAGAGTGTATAATTAAAGTTAACAGTGAAGAAAATGATTGGAATAAAGCATTGTGACAGATAATTTTTTTTTTTTTTAATGTTCTTTTGGAGCAGACAAGTTCTCTCCTGGTTCAAGTTTGCTCCTTTCCAAAACACTTCAGTTTCATATTCTACTAATTTTAAAAATAAAATTATAAGTTACCATTTAAAATAGTCTTTATTCAGTGCAGACGTCTTGAGACTGGTAACTTGTAGCAGTGTGCCTCCAAAACTTTCCTGAGCGTGAAAAAAGTCTGAGGAAAAACCTTTCCATGGAAATACTATTATGCCACCATTGTATTAGTGTCTCTATTTATAGGTGCTTTGTCACTGATTTGTTTGGGAATTTTGCAACAAGGCTATTCAGATCAATTTTGTTTTCAAGATACAGTGGGGAGAGACATAGAAATATATGAAACGGAAGTATTTTCTATGTGTATGTGTTTGTAGATGTGTATTCATTTGCCTGATTTTAGATTTTTGTATGCATGTACTTCAGTGATTGCTAATATCGATGTAAAATAATTATATTTACTTATTTTAGTGTAAAGTGCAAGCTAAAAGAACCAAAATGGACCATTCCTTTTATTTGTAACCCAGAAAGAGAAATTTGATAGTTATTGTCCTCTGTTTAAATGCACCGTGTTTGTGCCAGGAATGCTTCTATAGAAAACCAGCTTTGCAGTTTTGGTAAGTTGACCCCTGTATGCCCAGTCAGTGTTCATTCAGGTGTTCATGACAGCAGGCAGCAAAATCAAAGCTACTGCTCCAGTTGTGAGTGGACTGCCATTCATCTTGAGTCTTGGCTCATTTAACAGTGTTTCCAGGCAGAAAGAGCAGGTGCCATTGGGTAAACTGATTTTACAGTAACTACACTTTAGCTTTTAATGCACTTCCATTGAAATATTCCCTTATTTTACACTTTTCCTCACAGTCATCTAACCATAATGATAACCTTCATCTGGATTTTACTTAGAGATTATTGTATTTCACAGTCAGTCAGCTGAGTCACAAATAAGTCCTATATGACATTGTCTCTGGTGGGGTCCACATTTCTCATTCTAATGAATTTGCTTTTGACGATGAACAAGTTTGTGACTTGTCTATGTTTTTCTTTTGCGCTTATGACCAACCATATTCTAGGAGGTATCACGGCTTTTTTGGGTGAGATTCTGCCTTGAGAAGACACATACTGTGTCTCCTCATTTTGTTTAACCACGAAAGATTGGTACTTCAGGCAGAAACTGCAAATAGACTTAGCAGCTCTGGGTCTGAGCGTTGGTTGTCCACCTGTTTGGATTTTGCCCAGCTACCTACGCAAGTTTATGCTCAGTTCTTTGCCATTTATTAGATTAGTAGATTCTTCATATGTGTAGGGAAAAATAAGTGTTCCTTGGAAAGAAATCATCTTCCATTAGCCTGAAATTCAAGTCCTTTATCCGTAGAGGAGAAGGTTTATCTCTTTTCCCACTGGTTTTATCAACTTCACGCAAATATTTGTTAGATATCGAATGTAAAATTTTCAGTATAAAATATTGTCACCAGGGTGGGAAACCAGTGTTGAAATCAACGCTGAAAACTTGGGCTTATTAATCTCTTTATAATGGATCCATTGTTACTGCATTTTTGTGGATGATATGCAAGATATTTAGTTATATGTTCCTGAGTTTTCTGTTCTTGTATTTAAAACAAATTTTAGAAGTTATTAAAATGCTCTAGATCAAAACAATGGACTTCAGTTGAGCCAAGAATTATTTTGATTACCTGCAGATTCAATATTGAGCTGGCTTAGGGTCAGTAGTAGAGAATCCCCTTTTCCCTGCGTCTGCTGAGCTGAAAAATCAGTTATCCACACAGCTGCAATGCAGAGACACTTCTTCCCCAGCAGCTGCTTGAGTTGCTGCTTTTGAGGGGGTTCAGGATGGAGTTCTTTTCCTTTTGAAGCCTTCAGAAGTCACGGTGGAGGAGCAGGTTGTGTTTTCCAGTGCTAGTGATGAAGGCGGGAAGATTGCTGGCATCCTGCAGAGACCTTTCAGAACTTTAATGGGTTGAGTCACAGCCAGACTGTCTGCCGTATACTTTCAGACCCATGCAGTTGTTGTATAGGAGGCTGCCTACACATCCTTCCGTCAATTCACAAAGTCTCCTCATGCCTACTCATTCTAGCCTGATCAGATATGAGTAGTCCAACCTATAATTTCAACATTTTCTGAAATAAAACTAAGCCTGATTTCTGTGATGCCAGTTTTTTTTTTTCCCAGAAATTATAGGAAAAGGGATGTAATTTATTTCTATTCTGCTAAAGGTAGAGAGAAAAGTAAGCCTTGTTACATGTGTCTTTCTTGTGTGTCTCATGAAGGAATGCCGTTTTCCACATAAGACCGAATTGCCTGAGCCCACTGGTTCCAAGCCTGATAATGTGTTCTTGCCTTCTCTTTTCTCTGCCAGTCTTTCCATTCCCTGTTCTTAACTTCCACTCAGATATCTAACTGTTTTTCTGCCTGCCTTTTGTTTTTTTCCCCAAACATCACTTGATCTCTGTTTTTCATACTAAGACACCAGGGAAGTTGTGTGGTTTTGCTCCAAGGGCCTTCATCACTGATGGCAGAATTGAGGTGGGTCCCCTGCAGCAAGGAGGCAAAAGCCTGGAGTGTCTGGTTGTGGCATAAACGCAGAGTTAAGTTAGTACTGAGGGAGGAAGAGAGTTGTAAGGGAGCCATGGCACCCTCTGCACAGCCCTGTGTGGTACGGGCTGTATATGTACCCTGTATGGGATACATATGTACATGCATACATACAGGACAGTGGTACAGACCTGCATATGTTCAGATCACTTCTCACCATTCATAGCACACCTAAATCTTCTCACGTATACAGAAGCTCTTGGCTAAATGAGGTCCTGATCAGAAGTTGTTGCAAGTCTAACTATTGTCTTCAGAAAACTTTGAATCATACCATGAGTTGTGCAGTAGCACAGAAAGATTTGGCTGGTTTTGTGGAGCCACAATCCCTCCACCTGCAAAGCTGAGATGTGTGTACATGAGGAGAGAAGACAACTAGCTATGGAGTCTCACAGGCCTTCCCATTTACTCTGTGCTGAGAGCTTTATGATGCTACTCTAGCTGCCAGTCTCATTGATGCACAATAATGGTTGAGGCTTTTCTAATATATCCATACCACAGTAATGTTAGGGCACTAGTAGGGCCTGTTTCACATTATGAAAGAAAAGAAAATTTAAAAACTTGCTATATTCTGCAGGTAGTGCAGTTTCCTACCCTCCTCTGCCACAGGTGAGCAAGGGCAGGACTGCAGGGAAGGCATTGTGTTCTTACATTTGTGGGGCATGGAGGGAGAAGGAATACCTGGATGGTTGTTTTCAAACTGGACCAGGCCAACAGCAAATCACTGTCCAACTGTGCCTGTAGGAAGTGAAGAATGCATCTTGATGCTGCTTCTGAAGATGACATGGCAGCTGGACCTTCTCATCTTGAGTCTTACCATCATGCTTTACAGTGATTTGGTTGGTTCTGCATGGAGTGGCAAAGGAAGGAGGAAGATACATAATATTTCAAGGCAAATCATTGTGTATTTAGTTTTTGATGGAAAATAAAAGACAACACAATCATGTTCCATGGTAAACTGTTTGTATGAGAAGCAAAATTTATTGCTAGGTGAGCAACTGCAGAAGCATCCAGACTTAGCTTGTGATAGTTTGGCACTAGATTTGTTTTAAAAGAGGGTGGAAAAAACACATCATAATTTTTCCGGAAGAAAATCTACTATTGTGAATTTTAAGCCATTTTTGTTAGAAGTGTTTTATGGCTGCAGTCAAACTGTGGCTGTAAACCACAATGGTTTGAATTCACCCTGTTACCTACATATTATTATGTAATGACTTATTCAGAAGCTTTTCTTTCCCCTCCTGCCCTGTATGACTGTGTCACTGTTTCCTGGCTGCTTTGCCACAGTGGGCCCTGTGCCTTCTGTGAGCGGTTCTCCCTGGGAGCAGCAGGTTACGGGGAAGTTCTCACACGATGAGCTGGTTATGCCCCTAGGTGCTTATTCATAGTTGTGCACGACAAAGCACATATCAGACTCTTAGCATCTGATCCTTAACGTTGTCCTATAACTAGATGTCCCTCAAACAAGGCACAGCTTTGCGTCTGAGTTTCTTGTGTCAGTGGCTCCTTTCTTTTTCAGTATCTGTAGTAGGTCTCAGCTCTTCTTTCAAATCTCAGCTTTAACTGCAATTCTAGTGCCTTCTGGAGGAAGGCAGGCATAACTGTTGCTTAATTTTAGTTTTGCCCTGAGGAATTTCTGTAATGCCTCAGGAGTGTGAAGGAAGGCTGAGAAGGGAGAGAGGAAGCCTGGGAAATTGAAACTAAAATAATGAAGATAAAAAGACAGATTAGAGGGGATGGTACTGAGTGAAGGATCTTGAAAGAACACTGATGCTGAAGTTGAGGCAAATGACAAGCTGCCCAAGGAAGAAAGCAAAAT
Organism: Tetrax tetrax; assembly: GCA_009806455.1. Classification (NCBI taxonomy): domain Eukaryota; kingdom Metazoa; phylum Chordata; class Aves; order Otidiformes; family Otididae; genus Tetrax; species Tetrax tetrax. The sequence continues at coordinate 5,658 of WHYT01017409.1, read as the reverse complement.
TAGTGAAGAGGATGAATGGAAACGGAGTCTGTCTGCAGTAGAGTCCCTTATCCTTCTCAGGAAGCATATCCTTAGGACTTTCTTCCTAGAGTTACTTAAAGTATCTAAATGAAAAAAAGAATGGTGAAGCCTGCTGTATGTGATAAGGAGGCTTAAGAAAAGGAATAGCGGTGTCAAGAAAAGGAAGAGCATCCCTGGAATTTTTGGTTGTTAAAATACTGTCTGACTTTTCATTTTTGGGTCTAAGGAGGTTTTTACCATCTTTATTAATGAGCTTTTTGAACCTCTTGGTACTAACCTACAGCAGACTGCTAGAAAACTTAATAGATATAAAGGCAGGATCATTTTAGATAGTGCTACAGAATAGGTCTGGGGAAATGCTCCTTTTTGATACGGCAGGAATGCTTGTTGAACTGTCTGCTGTGGGATTTATTATAACTATTGATGCAGCTACAGTGAGTCTTGCCTTTCATATCTATATTTACTTCCTAATCATAACGAGTCTCTATTCCCTTGCCGAGGTCTGAGGTTGGTTCAGGAATCTGAGAATTACATCAGCAGTTGCTGTGGACAGTATGCTTTGAGGCAATTTAATCTGTAATGTGAGAGATTAAGAGATTGGCTAGGTCGATATTCCTTCCCGGTGAAGGAGGAATATTTCTGTCTGATGGCTTCATCTTCCTGGATTCTGATGAGGAAGCTTTCGAATATGCCTGTTTTCAAAACTGCCTTTTGTCGGACATTAACTCTTAGTTGCAGGTATAAGCTTCATTATTGAAACTAATGCAGATTTTTTAGCCCATGATAGTCAAATGTGGAAAATTCTTAATTTAGTCCACTGCCTCCCTGAGGGTCTATTTTGTGCTCCTGAGGTAGTGATGGACTCAATGAATAATTCAGTGGAAGATCATAAAGGAACACCGCTGTAAAGTTAGAAAAAAAAATTGAAAAAAAAATACATACAGCTACTGGAGATCTTGCATTATTCTTCTGTGATTTGGGCATGATGCTTGAATTTATTTTGTGTTATTTTCCATGCCATTGGTGAATCTCTCGTAGAGGCAGGTGAGCCTTCTTTGAGTAATGCTGAGCAGCATTGATTATAACACTAGGGGAGGGCTGCCTTCCACTTCTTGAAAAGACTTTTGTTTTCAGAGGAAACAGGGTACTTCAGGCAATATATATGGCTAAATTCCAGAAGAAATACAGCTCTCACCAATCACTGACTAACACTGCCTGAAATGTCTACCTTGAGAAACATGAGCAAGGCTTCATATCTCTTTCTGATCACTCATTGGTTTTGTTTGGTAATTGGGAAATGTTTCTCTTCCATTCACTCTTCCATTCACAGCAGGAATTTGTAAATAGGAGAAATATGTATAGTAGCTAACATAAAAATAGTAAAAACGGTATAGATCTGTATTCTGCTACAAATACTGTCAAATTCCCATGCTTTAATAGGCTACAGAGTCATCTGTAGAAATGTCAAGAAAATGGATGACAGTAGTTTCCTAAAAAATTCGCCTCTTTGCATTTTTAAAAACATTTTTAAACCTGTTCCTTTCTCCTCCTCTGCTAGTCAATTTGTCTCATTCTTCTTCTGGTATAATTTTGTTCTCATTCTGTATTTCTCTCACTCAGTTTCTCCTTTTTCCTCCTTTTTCTGAGCTGCAGTTTTGTTTTTTGTTTTTGATACATTCTTTTTGTCAGAACAAACTACTTTTTTGAAAAATCAACTCTCTCTCATGTCTTGCTTGTTAATATCTTTTCATCACTCAGACTTTTCTTGACTGCTCTCCCTTGGTAATTTTCTTTCCCTTTTGTTTTCTTCTTCTCAGGATTTTTATCTAGATTTTTTTTGCTTTTCCCTAAAGAAAAAAAAAAAAGTTGTTGTTATTGAGTGTTACACATAATAGTGGTTTTCTGCCTTGCTTCATGACAACGGGCAGTATTGATCAAAGAAACAGAGGAAGAGAAGAGGATCTGCAGCATTTGGAACTCCTGTACTGTGAGCTGGGTTTCTTTTTTTTTTTGTCTAACATCCAGTGTATTAGAAGTAGTGTTTCCATGTTGAATCTTCCCAATTGTGTAGCTCTGCAGGGACTGAAGAAAGGAAAAACTGGCAGAAGTAGATTCCTAATATCAAAGTAAACGGCAGCCAAGCAGACCAGAGTCGAGGTAGGACTGAAGGAAGATGGAATATGAGCCAGCAGTGTGCACAGGTGACCAAGAGTGCTGACAGCATCCTTGCTTGTATCAGGAACAGTGTGGCCAGCAGGAGTAGGGAAGAAATCATCCCCCTGTACTCGGGTATCGGTGAGGTCGCACCTCAAATATCATGTTCAGTTTTGGGCCCCTCAGTACAAGAAAGACATTGAGTTGCTGGAGAGTGTCCAGAGAAGAACAACAAAGCTGGTAAAGGGTCTGGAGAACAAGTCTTAATGAGGAGTGGCTGAGGGAACTGGGATTGTTTAGTCTGGAGAAGAGGAGGCTCCCGGGAGACCTTAACGCTCTCTACAACTACCTGAAAGGAGGTTGTAGCATAGAGGGTGTTGGTCTCTTCTTTATCTAAATAAACGACATCAGTGCTGCTGTCCTCCATTTCTTTTCTGTGTTTTAAGTACATGGGCCAGACATGTCCATCAAAGAGACCAACAGTCTCTTTGAAGTAACAAGCAATAGGACAAGAGGAAATGGCCTCAAATTGTGCAAGGCAAGATTTAGATAAGATGATATGAAAAATTTCTTCATCAAAAAGGTTGTCAAGCATTGGAACAGGCTGCCCAGGGAAGCAGTTGAGTCACCATCCATAGAGGTATTGAAAAGAAAGACATGTAGATGTGGTGCTTGGTGACATGGTTTAGTGGTGGACTTGGAAGTGTTATGTTTACGATTGGACTCGATCCTACAGGACTTTTCCAACCTAAGTGGTTTTCTGATTCTATGGTGCCAAGAGTTCTACTGCAATATCCATGGTTTCTGCCTTTAAATATTTTGTTTCCCCCAAGCAAGATTTAACCACCCTACCTGCTGATTGTGAAATATCTGATAGATCTGCAACTTGCTGTGGATTTGTGCGGGGGAGGAGGAAGATAATGGCATGCAGCCACTTCATGAGCATTAATGATAGACCTCCATTTGAGTGAAGGTTGTGTGGGCTTCGTGACTTCCTCACTCCTTTCCTTTCCTTGGAAAAAGCTGTTGTGATAGAAACGTGAATCAAGCCAGCAGTATGCTCTGTAGACATGCAGAAGGATTTTCAGTCTAGAGCTGTGTGTTATGTTTCTTTCCCTGCTATTGTTTTCACTGGTTTATGAAGTAAACATGTCCATTCTCTGCTTATTTCTCCTCCATAACCAGAGTGATAAAGGAAATAACATTAAAATCCTGCCCTTATCAGCTGTATTTATAGCATTTTACTTTGGAACAGGATATGAGTCGTGAAGTCGTGAAAAGAGTATTACAAATATAATAATGAATGTTGTAAATCTGTTGCCAAGATGAGGAATGATCTCTCTTTGGGTATTTATAAGAACCTTTCTTTTTTTTTTTTCTTTCTTTCCCTTTTTACTGTTCCTGTGTCTTGCTGAAGATCCGTATCTGTCAAATTTGCCTACAGATATTTAGATGTAGTAAAAGGCCTTCCATCTTCCTTTCTTACAGAAATGTAACATGTCAGCTCTGCCTTATTTTGCACAGCAAATGCTAAAAGATGATGCTTGCAGAGAGTGTGTCTGAGGATCATTTCAAGGCTGCTTTACATATTGATTACTCAAATTGCCATTTAATTTGCTGTATAGCAGTACACAGTGCCTCAACTATTTCTCTGGCATTCTTATTGATTGCTGTAATTCTACCTTACATTACATACATACATGGTGCCACCATTAAATATTTATGTGCTCATGAAATCTTAATATGTCGGGTTAATGTGAAACTCAACAAAACGCATTTGCCAGAAGCGAGCGGGAATGCTGATCCGAGTGCTTCCCTTCTCTTCCCCTTTCATTTTGCCTCTCCATTGATTTTATTACCAGTGTTTCTCTGCTGTATCTAAATCTGTGTCAAAGCGGCCCCCTGCTCCAGTATGCAGATTTTATGTTTTATTATGTGAGAGATAAAACACTGTAGTAATGAAACAAGAGAAGTGATCTCGGGGAGGTGTTGAGATCAGCTTTACATTGCATTTGTGCTGCTCTATCATCGCTCTTGCATTTGGGTATGGAAATGTAATGCTATCCTTCATGAAAGAGACTGAAGCAGAATGACTCATCCTGAATGCAAAGCCATATTCACATATTCCTTGAACAGTGGCTGCAGCCACATAAACCAAAAATTGCAGGGATGTTTCTTTGATTTGGTACAGCTGTTACCCAGAAATGACATGGAACAATTAATTGTAATTTAAACCAGAACTTTTAGAAGGAGAAGTAACTCCTCTCGGCAGACTGGTGAATGTGATTCTGACACCGTCCTGTTGGGAAAGCCCAGTAAAAATTTGCGTCTGTCAAATATTTATCATATTCCTAAGTGGGAAGTCTAGGTGATATTTTTTTTTTTTTTTTAAACCATCACTGGAAATCAAAAGAAAGTGATCATTCACTCTCATAAGACAGAGAGCAACCATCTTTTTACACCCCTGGATGATGAGTTGGGAGCGAGAATCAGCTAGAGGCTGCCCTTTGTACAGTAGGACTAAAATAGATGCTTGATGAAGAGGCTTTGGCATGCTCTGTGAAGCGTGTAACTTTGCCACTTGCTTCTGGGTTTTCACTTTTTTCCCACTTCTACCTTTTAACTGCTTCACAGTTAAAAAAAAAGGAGGCTTCTGCACATAAGAAAGCATGGAACAGTCACACCTAAGATCTGGGGAAGGCATCCAGTGTTGCATCAGTCCTCTCCTGTACCACGCTGATTTAAGTGGCATTCCAGCTTTGGAGCCTTTTGTAAAGCTTTCTTTGCTGCAAAAATTGAAATATTTAAACAAACAAAAAACCCAAATGAAAATGACAACCAAAACAAAAGCCAAACAAACAAATCGTGATGAAGATGGGAGCTAAGGAGACAGGAGGAATGCAAAGCAGAGTGCACTGTCTAAACACCCATTTGTGAAGAAAATTTAGAGAGCCTCCTGAGGCTCTCCAGTGCTTGGCAAAATCTCTTACCTTTGAAATCAATTTTCTTCCTCTGTTGCCCATCCCCAGGCTATGTGGCAGCTATTTAGGATGTGGTTTTTTTCATTTTTTAAAGCTGATAGCAGTTTGTTACTGCAAAGACAAGTCTCACTGCACATCGGTTTTGACCATTTCTTTTTTTTTTTTTTTCCCCAGCCCCTATTTGCTCTCTTTTCAGGCTCACAGCTTCAATGAAATCTATAGTGTTTTTGTAACTGATTTTTTAATCTACAGTGAAATAACGTATCTGATATGGCAGAACTTAACGCATATAAAAATGGCCAAGGAATTATTTTCTCCCACTTACTTTGCGGTGTCACTCAACAGAAAATATAAAGGCTCTCCTTGAGTTGTTTTTGCAGCATTCTTAGGCGTGATGCCTATGATCCCTGAAATGTTTTGCACACAAGTGCAGGTTTCTTGCATAATAGAGAAGATGTACACTTCTTCTTTTGTGGACTTCAGCTTGATTTTTTTTTTTTAC
>WHYT01017408.1:313131-323498 GCA_009806455.1 Tetrax tetrax | reverse complement strand
GCGGTGCGCATGCGTCGCCCCAGGGGGCGGGGCGTCGCCCCTCTCTCTCCCCGCCCCCTCGCGCGCCTGCGTCACGGGAGCGGCCCGCGGTGCCGCCGCGCATGCGCAGAGGTGGGCAGGGCCCGCGCGTCTTCCGCTGGGCCTCTGCCGGGTGGAGGGCGTTGAGTTTCTTCGCCTTAAAAATGTGCGTAATCCCTCCCTCTTGTCTGTTTTTGTTCTGCTTTGCTTTCTAGGAAGATGTTACTCCGCAGCCCGGGTGGATAAATGAGAGAAACCGCGACTGTTTCGAGCAATAAAGTAATCAGGCAGGGAGTACGCCTAGTGTGAAGGCGTTGCCAGGTCTGTCATAGGCAGAAATGAAACAAAACTTAGGAGAAAAAAAGAGAGACAGGAAATAGAAAACTGGGTGGTTAGAAGAAGAAAAAAAAAGTCGTTTGCCAAATGTGGCCTGCTGGTAGTTTGAGGAAGCAGCTGTAGCAGCTGTGAAATCTCTAAATGGTGACTGTTTCATGTGTAATAGTGCTACGGGGTAGGAATTCAGCTTTGATACATTTTTTTACAGATCTTTAAAATCACTGTAAAAGCGTCCTGACATGGAGGTTTGTTGGGCTTTAGAAAGCATAATACAAAGATATGAAATAGCTAAAATATGTGTCTTTTCAAAAAGATGCATAAAGTAAAAAAAAAAAAAAATTGGTTCCTTTTGGGTGGCTTCAAAACTTGTAAGCTTTTTTTTTTTGTTTAGCATAAGTTGGACAAAAGCTGTCTTTTACCTAAGAAAGCCTTGTCACCAAGTCCCCTTCAAACTAAGTGTGTTTCATTGGACTAATCTCAGTAACATCAATTTATTTGGTATTAATTCATTGCCAGAATCTAACTCAGGTAGCTGAGTTCATGCCTTTTTTAGTAGTTTTGAGTAGTAATTTAAGCCAATGCTAAAGTTCAGCTGCACCTGACTGCTTTCACTTTACTGGGCAATTGCCAATGTTGTATACAGCGAATTATATAAGGGAGTTAATCACATAAGTAACCTTTTTTTAAATACACTCATTTATTTTTAGGTTAGATTTAATTCAGGTAACTGCCATCCGATTTGCTGCGCAGATTGCGTAAACGTTCATGCTGACGCAAAAAAAAAAGAGCAGGATCATTTTCAATTGCAGTAACAGTTTAGCAGCGTGAGTGCAAATTTGAAAACACCTAAAATCTGTTCCATTAGGGAAAAAAAAAAAACTTGTTCACCCTTAAATAATAAGAACATTGTGAGTATTTTCTGCCCAAGATTGAAGGGCTTTTTCTTCCACAAACTGATTCACCAAACGAAAGCGCCTGCGTAGTGTAACTCCTTAGGGTTCTGAAGAAGCCAGACGAGACCGTTACGGTGGCAATATTAAAAATAAATTAGCCGTGGCACGTATTTCTGAACTGCCACTTCTGCTTCTGTTGATACCGCATCATTTGAATCGCTGTGCCGGCGTGTTACGGCTGTTACCTGCTCCGTGTGTATGTCTTTGCGTCTGAGCTTTCCTAATGAAATGAAATTAATGACTTGTGCGTAAAGTTAACTTCATCAAGTCTGCTGGATATTTTTTATGGAATGAAAAATTCCATAAAATTTTTTTATGGATTTCCTATATCACAGAAAGAAAATGAATTTAATTCTTTTCAAAACCCAACAATATTACTAGAAGCGCATTATTTTTAAAGAAAATTAGTTTACATTACTACTTATTTGGAAATTCTAGAAATTACCTTCTGTTGTAGAGTACAGATATCACCAAAACATTTTTTTTTTCCTGCAGAATAGCTTCTGAAGTGTATACGTATATAATTTGTATGCTGGTGACTTTGTGTCTTAAATAATCCTCCAGATCATTAAAGTATGTGTATTTCACCGTGTATTTCCAGCTGTGTCTGTCTATTGTGTGTTGGCATTGAGTGGGGATTGTAGACTTTAGTAGTAGTGTTGTACTTATAATCTGCTTTATCTGGGTAAATTATTCTTAAAGGAATTTTAATTGCTTTATTTCCCCACTGGTTCTTTAAGGTCAGCTGTATCTTAAATCCAGGACTCTCTGTCACCTAATAGTGGTTGTAAAATAACCTCTTTAATGTACTGGAAAATGGAAATGAACCGCGTGTCTCTTTCCCAGGCTGAAAGTCAATATGCCTTTATTTTCTGATTGTACTGTTTAAGTACAATTGTGTGCTCCTGCAGGTTTCCTGCTCTTAAAAGTTTATTTGCAAGAGAATATTTGAAGTCTGAAATGCTTCCATGACTCTTCCTACTATTCTATTCTCTTGCAAATCATACAGCCCCGTTGTTGGGATAACCTGTGTGTAAAAGAACATCAGGTTAATCCTGTAGAAATATTTTCTGTACATCTGTACCCATGCTCCCTTTGAGAAGTGCTGAAATTCCCAATGCCGGGATGAAAAAAAGAGGATGCTTGTGTCCAGGGCTTGCCTACAGTTCTGGAGAATGGGAGGGCAAAGGTGGGGGATAACCAAGTCTTGTGTAGTGTAGGAGAGGGGATCTCTCGGAGCGTGTGAGCGCTTGCTGAGGGACGCGGTGCTGCTGGCCAGTACGTGACCTAACTGCAACCCAGAGCTGGAGTAATGCAGCATCCTGGCTCCTCCCCTGTGGTCGGTTTTTTGCAAATGAAAATTAGCAATGTCTGTGACGGTACTTAAGGGCTGTCAGTCCCAATTCCCGTTGCATTTTCCCTATTTGACCGGGATCTTTCTTTTTTTTTTTTTTAGGACTCTGATTCAAAGAATGTTGATTTTCTTAGGTTTTGTGTCAGATCTTCAGTACAAGGAAACCCAGAGGGCCTTGGCATTGCACCACTGTACTTTTACGTGAGGGTATTGTGTCTGAGTCTGCCCAGATGACAGGCTTTTGTGCACAGGCATAGCTCCCCAAATGACTAAACCATACACTCTTAGCTGTCTGTATTCTGCTGCTGCTTCCCTCCTGCAGAGGAAAGCAGCCTTCTAAACTACAAGCAGCTGCTCTCAGTCCAGTCCCCGCTTCCACTGGAGCTGCTGCGGTTTCTGAAGGGTTCAGCCAGCCCAGGCAGATGGGTGCAACGTACAGTCCTGCTCTGTGGGTGAGCAGCACGTGCTAACAGAAAGACAGACAGACGTATCACCATGAAGGAGTTAAAAGATGCATCAAATTATCTCATTTTATTTCCAACATTTGCTTGCCCCAGCCCAGGAGTGACAGGTTCTTTTTATTTGTCTGTACAAGACACAAGCCTTGCTAACCACTGGTGTTAAGACTAACCTCTTGAAAAACACATGAACTTCTCCCAAAGTTTCAGTCAAGGGTGCACAGTGACAAAAATGTAACTCTTTGTAGTTTGCAAACGTTTGACTGGGAATGGACCTTTAAAGCCCACCCAGTCCAACCCCCCTGCCAGGAGCAGGGACATCTCCAACCACATCAGGTTGCTCAGAGCCCCGGCCAACCTGGCCTGGAATGTTTCCAGGGATGGGGCATCCACCGCCTCTCTGGGCACCCTGGGACAGTGTCCCACCACCCTCAGGGTAAAATATTTCTTCCTTATATCCAATCTGAATCTGCTTCCTTCTATTTTAAAACCATGACCCCTCGTCCTGTCCCAGCAGGCCCTGCTGAAGAGTCTCTCCCCACCTTCCCTGCAGCCCCCTTTGGGCACTGGGAGCCGCTCTCAGCTCTCCCCGCAGCCTCCTCTTCTCCAGGCTGAACAGCCCCAGCTCTCCCAGCCTGGCCTCACAGCAGAGCTGCTCCAGCCCTCTCAGCATCTGCGTGGCCTCCTCTGGGCCCTCTCCAACAGCTCCACGGCCTTCTGCTGTTGGGGGTTCCAGAGCTGGACGCAGCGCTGCAGGGGGGTCTCAGCAGAGCGGGGCAGAGGGGCAGAATCCCCTCCCTCGCCCTGCTGCCCACGCTGCTGGGGATGCAGCCCAGGGTGCCGTTGGGTTCTGGGCTGGCAGCGCACGTTGCCGGCCCGTGTTGAGCTTCTCACCCACCAGCACCCCCAGTCCTTCTCCCCAGGGCTGCTCTCCATCCATTCCCCCCCAGCCTGGGTTTGTGCTGGGATTGCCCCCACCCATGGGCAGGACCTTGCACTGGGCCTGGCTGAACTCCATGAGGTTGGCACGGGCCCACCTCTCCAGCCTGTCCAGGTCCCTCTGGATGGATCGCTCCCCTCCAGCATGTTGACGGCACCACACAGCTCGGTGTTGTTCGTGAACTTGCTGAGGGTGCGCTCCATCCCACCGTCCATGTCGCTGACAAAGATGTGAAACAGCGCCGGTCCCAGTGCTGACCCCTGAGGAACGCCGCTTGTCACTGGTCTCCGGTTGGACATCGAGCCCTTGACCAGAACTCTGAGTGCAGCCATCCAGCCAACTCCAATACTCTATGGTTATGTAAACTTTCATTTGCAAGGTGTTTCAGGATCAATATAATTTATTTAATTCCAGGTAAAGTTAATGAATGGGGTCGCTTGAAAACAGTTGTGCATAAAGAGTTTATAACTTATCATGTTGCTAGGAAAACAAGATCTGTGATTGTCCAGATATGCAAATGCCCGCTTTCCTTGGCCATTAGGTAATTACGATCGTTAATTGTTTATCTGTGGAGCTGCCTTTGTTATCCAGTCTCCGCAGAGCGATCGAATACGTCCTTGACGGTTGATAAATTCACTTGCTTCCCCAGCGTAGACTGAGTTGTCTTGAAGACTTCGAAGCAATACGCAGTCTGTTGGTGGGTTAGAAGTGCAGCCCGAGGGAGAACGTGCCATCTCCCCGAAAACGCAACGCAAATCAGGTCTTAGCGGGGCTGAGTTCTGCTGACTGCCAATCTGGGATTTGTGCTTTTGACTTGCAGAAGTTCATACCACTGGTTTGTAAGGCACATATGTGACCATAGATAAGGGCGGACCGCGCACAGCGGAGTGATAACTTTAATACTTTCCCTCATTCCCACGCTTTCTATTCTGAGAAGCGCCTCTGCTTTCTTCCTGGCAAGTTGATACCTTCTTCCCCAATACAGCACGCCACAAAGAGGACGGAGGTTTGCATCTGCCCCCCGAGATCGCAGAGGGCACTGACTTTAATTTACCGCGGAACGGCACGAGGAAAGGGGTTTTTTTTTCATTATCTGAGGTTATATAATGAAGTTTTTTTCCTCAGCGTCGCGGGGTGTTTCAATAGGTGCTCAGCTCGATGCACGGTGGCGTCCTGATGGATTTAAGCCTTGCTGAATTTAGCTACTTTCAGCGCGGAAGCTCTTAGGATTTGTAAAATAAATACGTACGCTGAATCTAATATGTATTACTTACAATAGAGGGTAAAGACATCTCTATTAACCGGCAACACAAAGCTCTCTGCAGTGAAAGCAGTTGAAATATCTTTGTGGATTTAAATACAAATAGTTCTGGGTGACAATCCCTGGGTCTGACAAGGCTGTATATAAAAGGCTGCTCTGGCGAGCTGCCAGCGCATAAACATTGCTGAGGCTTCTGTTCTTATCTTAGCCGGGAGAAAAAAAAAATGTGATGGGAAAGTGTTTGAGGAGGAAGAGAGAGTTTAGGAGTGGTTTGAGGGCGATAGAATAAAAATAAAATAGAGATGCTTATGTCAGGAAAGCGTATCGAGTCACTGAATAACCTCTTGAGGGAAGTAGAAACTCCACTGGTTTGGCCATTTCACGTGGAAACATAAAGAGACTAAGAAATAATTTAACTTTTGTTAGAATCTAGGCTATGTCTCTCTTCTGCAAGACATAGAAGGTACTTTAAACCATCTTTAAATTCCCTAAAATTTTAACTTTCTGACAATGTTGCATTCATCTTAGGATAAAAGCGTAGTGAATTTCTTACTTCTTTTCTCAGTTGCTGGCAGATTGATACAAATATTTTTTTTTTTTTTACCTTGATTTTTCAATTTTACTTTTGAAATTACCAACCTAAGACTCTTGGAAGCTGAAAATTCACTGTTTATGGCAGAAAAGAAGCAGCTGCAGTAGGGGTGCGTGCTTCTCATCTAGGACCAAGCTGCCGCGCCTCTCCTACCCAGGCTGCTTTGAAGAAAAAGGGTATTTTGGACTCTGTATCAATCAGATTGTAGAGATACCAGTTAATAATCCAGCCAGAACCGCAGCAAGGCTGCTGTGCTCCTTTCCTAGGAGCCCCCTTTGTCCTGGTGACCAGCGCTGCATACAAATCACCTTCTCCACGTGAAAATCGCTGCTCTTCCCTTGGGCCGTCTCACCCCCGATGCTTCCGAGCTACAGCTCATTGTCTTCCCCTTTCCGTTGTCTTAGAGACTGGAAGGAAGGGTGGCGAGACATAGATTATTCCGTAAGTGCCCAGAAAGTTTAATTAATGTAGTTAATAATAATGTAGTTGATGAGAATCATATTATTTAAGCTGATGGGGGTTCTGAGGATGCCAGGTTGTAGAGAACGTAATACGAAGTAGGAGAGGCTGATGGTTATATTTCTTGATGATTGATATTTATTTCCCTTACTGCCAGGAGGAACAAATTCTGCTTTAAATGCATATAATTGAGCAAATTCTTAAAAAGAATACCCAGCAGTATGCCATTATAAATAATAATGTGCGGCTTTTGTATATCACTGTCTGTCATTAGGGTTTTTTTAAATATTTTATACAAGTGGGAAACGGAGGCACAAGAGAGGTGATACAACTTGTGCAGGCTTGCTCACAAGATCGCCATCAGATGAAGAATACTGCAGGTCCCAGTGAGTCCCAGTTTCATCTCCGCTGGCTGTAACAGGAAAGCTAACGGTGAGCTGCTGTTAGCACTTTTACAGCTGAGGTACCAGCCTAATATGACCAAGCTTCAAAAATTCAGTGATTTACTGCTTGAAGCTGTTTTAATGACGTGAGCTCTTAGCTCGCCTCGACTGTAAAATAGAATAGATTCTTACAAATTACTTCTACCTTGTAGTTTTTTACACTGATGAGCCTTGCCTCCTTAGGAAACGACGAAACATTGCTGCTGTCAACAAGTTTCTCTGGTATTTTGCTTTCTGAACAGCCAGAAAGTGCTCTTTCATTTCGGGCCTCCTTCACCGCTGACTCAGTCAGAGACCAAGGATGTAGGTAATGAGAACTACGACAGCGATTAACATCTGGAAGCCAACAAAGGCTAGAAAAAATGCTGGCATTTTCACATTCTGCATTTTCTCTGGAACATTTAGTCATGTTTCTGTATTAATGAAGTAAACCTGAGCCTAAAAATATTGTCGTTATTTTCATTTTTTTTTTAGTATTTAAGTGGAAAACTGTTGACATTTTGTTCATCAGACATAAGGAAATGCTGTCAAGTTACAGTCTCCTTCAGGTGACCTCCCTGGATTAGGCTAGATCCAAGCTGGCTGCATGTAGTCATTCTGAGTCCAGATAACCTTAATTTTAGTCTTACGGAAAGATCCATGCTGCCTCTGGGACGGGTTAGGGCTTCTTGACTCAAGAAGACCCTCCTGACCAGGGCGTGCTGGGCTCAGGTGTAGCTCTGATGCATCTGCTGGGACTCACCTCTGCTTCTCTGCAGGGACAGCCTTGGTGGATCCATCCCAGTTGATCAACTAGCTCTGCCCTTGTTTCAGGTTGCTGATATTTTTCAGCACTCATTATTTATGTGTTTTGTTTTTTTTTTTTTTTTTCTTTGTCCATGGTATCTCAGCTCTCCCCTTTTTATGAGTAATGGAGAATTGATTGTAGGTTATTCTGAAGTAAATGGCAAAGGTCTTCTCTTGCATATTTCCAAGTTTGGCTCTTCATCCTTAATAAAAATAAGAAGTATTATTGGAAATCATAACACCTGTAGAAATGCAGTAATCGCAGCTTTGGACACTTCATACATAACTGGCTCATTTTTTACACCTTTTTTTCTGTTCCGTGTGCTGAAGGAAATGAAGCATAGACAATTTTCTTGAGTATGTACATACGCACGTACGTGAGTGTTAGTCTGTCCACCTTGCCTGTAATAACTGTTAATCCCTTTGGCCAGTTCCACCCACATTTGAAAGAAAATTGAAGTTCTTTAAAAAATACCAAACTGATCTCATTACATTTAACGGATATGGCTGCCGAGCAGAGCTGAGAAAATGTATTTGTGCTTTCTCCGAGCTGCGTCGTTAGCAGAGATTTCACTGGAGAGCGTGTGTGAGATTAATAAACACAAACTCAAAGAAAACATTCAGCTGAAATCTACACCTTAGCAGATAAATTTTCTTTAAAAAAGATATTTTTGTCATTTCTTGCTCACTGAATTATTTATTCTACAAATACAAGGGCCTGCTGTTACACACCTCAGATGCAATAAAACTGATACTCTGCTAGAGCATCACAGTAACAAGTGACGAATAAACCTCAAAAAGGTGATGATTTTTTTTTTTTTTTTTTTTTTTTTTTTTTTTTGAGAAATACTGGATCGTTGTACTATTACTTATAAGCAACAGTTTAAAAGAAGCTGGTGAGCAAAAGTTGTTAATTACTGAAGGAATATTTTGGTTTCTTCAACTGATGCACTGCTGAGGTGAAGCACTAGCTATTTTCTATCAGTCACCAGTATAGATATCATTTACAGAAAAGCAAAAAGATCAAAATAGTGAATAAATGCTAAAATGAAAAACAAAATATTGCAAAGTAATACAAATAAAAAAATCTAGAATCGGCGGCACAGATTTCTGGGGATGGGAGGAGGGGAGGTCAGATTTCTGTGTTGTCTTTGAAGGCCGTTAGTTCCGTGACCATGCTTAGGTCAAACTGGGGAGTATTCAACAGTAACAGGATTGCAGAGGCAAAGATGTGGATAATGACCCAATAAGTCTTCGGCTTCCGTTTCAATTGTTAAAATAGTGATAGAATAATGGGATTCTACACTCCAGTTATATGGAAGGTGTCTTTTCTCCTCTTCAGTGGTGGTTTGCTATTCCTACACAAGTACCACTTCAACCCCAACATCTACCCCTGTTCCAAGTGGCAGTGTAGCAACAGTGAAGTCCCCCAGACCCGCCAGTCCAGCCTCCAATGTAGTCGTCTTGCCAAGTGGAAGTACTGTTTACGTCAAAAGTAAGTGATACTGGCAACTGATTGACAAAAGGGAAAGAAAGGGACAGTCTTGTGGCTGAAGCATGGACTGAGGTAAACACTGACCTTGGGCAAGTCATTGAATGCCTTTATGCCGTCGTTTAGTCCAAAGAATGAATTTTTTTTGCTTCCTTTTTTTTCAGAGGAATTGTGTTCAGGATAAATTCACTCACTGTAAAATGCTGCAGGGAACAGTAATGGCAAGGACAGCAAGAGGGAAAAGTATTTTGAAAATGAAGTGTAGGAATTGTTGTGTATCAGTGGATTTCTAATCCAGCTTGTTCAGAAGTTGTTTCTAAGGTGACTGCTGATTGCCTCTGCAGAGGTCTTCCCTCTTCCTTCTGCCTAAATAACGTATATAAGTCACTCATTTGAGTTAGAAAAGATCCCTCCTTTCCACTTTCACAGTTGACCTGGACTTTTTTTTTAGAATACAGTATTTTGGTAAGCATTTATATGCTTACATTAACTATGTCCGGCCATTTTGTGATTTATTTGGAAGCAAATCTTAGTGAGGCTGGCATTCCTGGGCAACTGTGAAAACTCCATATGAAATCCCACCAGATACCTGTCTTCCTGTATTTAAATTTGAAAATTCAGGGTATTTTAAATCTGGAAATCGGGGACATTGGGTCTAGAAACAGTCTTTTCTTCTTATCTCTGCCCCCCTCTTTCCCTCCTCACTTTCTTTGGCTAGTAAATCAGCTAGTTCTAAAAACAGAAAACTTCCTCATAAATAAGCCCAGCTCATCAAAGGTAGCTTTATTTAACTAATAGTTTTAAAAAAAATTTCTTTCTGTCCTTATTTGGTGTCCATCAAAAAGCAGGTGACAAAGATTAATAGTAAAGTTGGTAAGTGCCATTTTTATCCTTGCTGTGGATTATTTAATTATTAAAATTATTTAAAATAATTCAAATCTCTATGCTATATGTGCATGTTTGTATAAACTTCTAGGGAGTCAGAAACGTCACGTGGTACATAGATATAAAGTTACCTGCAAACCACCGTCTTTAATCTTATCAACCCACGGAACCCAACACACTTAAGATTTTTCATTTTTCTGATTTAATGCACTAATCACTGAGCTTTAGTTTAAAGAATCAAGGGAAAATGTTCTTAACCTCTTAAAAAATTAATTTAGACCTCTCTTGAATTATGACATGGTAATGAGTATAAAACCAGTCTAGACACATGACAGAGAGATGAAAGGTTCTCATTTGTATTCTTTCCATCCCTAGATTTCATTTTTTGTG
>WHYT01017408.1:278422-304396 GCA_009806455.1 Tetrax tetrax | reverse complement strand
TTTTTTTTTTTTTTTTTTTTTTTTTTTTTTTTTTTTTTTTCTGACATGGAAAATTAAATTTAGAGTTCGCTTTGCATAGTGTAGACTCCCTCACTAATCTGCAGTGATAGGAGAATTGTTTCATTAGGGAGCCACAGGGGTGGCTGTATCTGAATTTGTGGCACTGCCCTCTTCTGTTGGATTTCCCTATGCCAAAATCCGTAACTGGTTCATTTTGGTGGGAGATGTCCCTTTTAGTGTAATTTTAAATTAAATGTCAGACTTGTTAGACTCAAATTGGAAACGTACTATTTTAAACAAGTGCAGTTGCATATGAGAGTTGTTCTTGGATATGAATGAAATTCTTCAGAAAGCTGGCATGCAGAAATGAATTGTTTTGACATTTAGTAGGTTGGAGGAAGATTTGTCCTAACAGCTAATAATGTCACAGCTCTAATTTCTGGATTCTCTTATAATAAAGTCCTTTGACTAGGACACAGAAGGAATCTAGCTAGGGAAACTTCTGGCAGTTAATGCCTTTATTTCTTCAGGGTCCAGGTTTTGATGTCTCTCAAAATAGAGCTGACCAGACAAATTTCAGTGTATGTTAGGAATTAGTTCTTACCATAAGAATGAAAATCAACAAGATTTTTTTTTTTTTAAATCAAGTAGTCCTGCTGTGAAAAGCTGTGATGCAGTTTTGGTACTCGTGATGACTTGACTTTGATCTTTTTGGCATATATGAGAGAACGGTATCTCAAAAACATAGTTGTTTTGGTTTGAGCTTTAATGCTTTCACATTTTTATCTGAAAATTCTGTTTTCTGGATATGCTTCACACATGCAGATCCCTAAACTTTGTTCTGCTGTGTTAATTTTAAAAGAAAAAATAAAATAAATAGGCCCAAACCTGTTTAGTTGCAGGACAGTAATTGTTGAATTATAATGCCTTACAAGCTTTTTTCCTTGTGTGATTAAATAAAGTGTTATTAAGTGATAATCTTGGACTAATGCTTTTATCTCTGTCTTTGAATGAAGAACAACAGTTTTCAGGAGTTGTGATTATACCCAGATTCATCCGACATATCTGCACTTACTTAGTTGAGATGCTGAGCTTGCCCTGTTGCACTTCGGATTATATAGAAAGTTTAGTGTGAATAATCTACTTTTTTTTTTTTTTTTTTTTTTTTTTTTTTAACTGCAAGTTGTCCTTTGACTGTATTCCTAAATTAATTATTCTAGGTGGAATGGTGCTGGCCCTAAAATTTAAACACTTGGCAAGTGTTTTTGGTGTTAGCTGGCTATTTAAGAAACAGGGAAAAACTCCAGAGGGACATTGTGGGATCTTTTCACCTGCAAGCCTCGTAGCAGAATTAAGCTGCGTCACATTCAGCTTGCCTGCATGGTCATAGCCTAAGAGCAATTTCAGAGGAGTGTTTTGATTAAATCAAGGTTAGGCAGAAGGCAAAAATAAGAATGACGCAGAGAAAACATTCTCCCTGGGGAGTGCAATAAAGCAGCAGAGCAGCAGATGTGGAAACGTTGTCCTTCAAGCCTTGGTCAGGTGTGGTCAACCTGCTGTAGCTCATGGGTGTAGTAAGGTTTTGGTTTTCCTCAGATCAAGATACTAAAGGATTAGCTAAGTAGTGGGGAGAGGCAGAGGAAGCCATGGTGGTGAAATTTGCTGCTTTTATTCCATCTGTGTGGTTGTCTCCTTTTCTTTTTCTTTTTTTTTTTTTTAAAAAAACCTGTCACTTAGTCTATTCCTGGTGCCATTGCCATATTATTTCTTTTCTCTGTCAGGCAAGATTTCAGTAATCCTTGGGTAGTAGTGTAAGACTTTCAGTTTGAGCTGACCCAGGTTTTCTGTACTACTCCTGTACCTTTTTTTCTATCTGCTTTTGTTACGTCAAATCATTAATAAGTTTTAATTTTCGAGATTTTTTTAATAAATGAGATTTTTATTGGGACAGTTGCATTGTTTGAGCCATTTCTCAATGTTCTTGCAGGGTAAGCTGAAAATATGTTGTATTTCTGTGCTGTATGTTTCTATTTTAACTGTGTGTAAGTACAAGGAGGTAGATATAAGCAGAATAAAAAGAATCTCTTTACTTAAACAGTCCCCGTATTCAGTACTTAAGAAATGCTTAGTTTTCTAGGTCAGTTGTGTAAGAACAGACCTCTTCCAGTGTTATAATGAATTTTATGTTTTTCTGTGTCAAATCAGATTATGTTGTAACTCACACTAAGGGTAATGTTTATTGTCTTTAGACAAATGGTTTTCAGATGGATAAGGAAAAATTTCTTGCTATTGACAGCACTAATTAAAGCAGAAATTATTTTGAACCTAAATTAGATTTTTCACTGATGAAACATTGATTGTTTACAGCCTTGTGGATTGAAAATATTTCCCGTTACTGAATCAGCAATTGCTTATTAATTGTTAAAGAGGAAAGAAAAATAATCATCTGTTCTCTCATTGCCATTTCTTGATGTATGTGCAAGGTTTGGGAGAATGGTGTTTAAAACTTGCTCAAAATCCCTTCAGTTCCATTTAAAATGGGCTTCGGGCTTCCCGGCCCAGTTTAACAAAGCCAGGCAGTTCATTCTTCTTTATTTACCTTCAGACATGAGATAATTCCACTTTAATTCAATAGTAATTGTTTTCCTCAAAAAACTCCCCCACCAAACTAATTTTAGGGAAATGTTTGTCACCCCTTCTTTACACTACTTGAAATTTTTTGTTGCCAGCAAATGTGAATGTGACACTCTTAAATTGTCTTAATAAATATGTGTCTCTAAAACCAAATACATTATAGACAGATATATTGCTGAAATGTTATGCTTTTAAATAAATTCAAGGAACAAATGAATTCCTTGTTATTCTTTTTCTTCTTTCAGGTGATCATAGTAACCACCTCTCCAAGCTCAACTTTTGTACCCAACATCCTTTCCAAGTCCCACAACTATGCAGCAGTTACGAAACTTGTCCCGACGTCTGTCATTGCCTCAACTACTCAAAAGCAGCCGGTGGTTATAACTGCTTCTCAGTCCTCTTTGGTCAGTAGCAGCAGCAGCAGCAGCACTACCTGCTCCACTCCCTCCTGTACTGCAAATACTATTGCTGTGACTGCTGTAGTGTCATCAACGCCATCAGTGGTTATGTCGACAGTGGCACAAGGTATGGCAATAATATTATATTTATAAAGGCTCTTTCGCTGATGAATTTGAATTTATTTTGAGAATAGCATAGGGGAAGTGCACTTTATGTTTGCTTATGATGAGTAAAGCACAGGAGTTGTGAAAGAAGTCTACTGGTAAAATCAATCCAAGATAATCCACAAAAGTTCTTGTTGAACTCTTTCACTCTTTACTTCAGCAATTAATGTGCAGATCCTCTTTTTGAAGAGAAGGGAGACAGTGTGGCATGGCTTCTTATTTTGGAAATATTTTACTTACAGCGTTAAAACACTATAGCCTCAAAATAATTTGCTTTAAGAACTCTATCTGGTGCATGGAAAATGGATGTTTCCAATATTTGATGATGATTGCTTTTCTTAAAGCCTGATTTACAAAAACATGCAAAGTTAGAATAGAAGAAATAGAAAGTTAACATCAAATAAATACAACTTATACTTGACATGCCCAGTCTTTAGAATATTTCTTGTAGTAACTAATCTTGACCGCAACTCTGAAAGGCAGAGAAGTGTTTACGCCTTTTTATGTGCCTTTTATCAGCATCTCAGTTTTCAAATCCTTAAAAATTAAGACCTTAGTAGATCCGAATTTAAATTCCTAGGTTTCTGGTTTCTAATTTCAACTGTGTATGCTAGCTCGACTGATTCAATGCCACAACCACTACCTAACCACTTGGAAGGGAAGCTGTGGATGAATGAAAGGGCTTCACTGACCAGCACTTGAAAAATACTTTACCTGACAATGACAGGTGTCACGTGGCAATTTTTCCTGGTCCGTATTTTCCGTTCCACAAAAAGCTGAGCAACCAAATCAAGGTTAAGGAGATATTTTGCCTTCCCTATTGCTTCTGTTAATCAGAACCTGAAAATACTAATCTACAGAGCAGAAGGGCTTACACTAGAACTTCGTAGTGTTTGAACTGTGGACTTCTAATTGAGTTTGGTCATGGAAGAAGCTATAATTCTAAAATATATTAGGTGAAATATCTCTCAACATAGGTTGATTTGTTTGGTTTTTTTTTCCCCAAGATTATCAGTGTCACTGCAGAAGGTGCTGGTGAAACATTTTGTGACATCAACTACAAATCACTCCAACTGTGAAGAAAATTAAATTTGTGAATGAGAACAGCTGACTAAGGAAATGGAGAAATGTCTTAGATGATGCAGTGAGAAAAAAATTGCTTATTTAGGTTGCCAGAATTGTAGCGTCTTATGATTTGTATCATTATCACTGCCATCTGTAAATGTAGAGAAATAAGAGAGATTTTCTTTCTGTTTTCCACTACAGCTGGGACTTGGTTAAAAACTGCCTTCATAAGACAGGGACTTTGGCTTTGTTGGTGCTTATGGATGTGCAGTTTAGAATGAAGCCAGATGAAGCCAGATTTTGCTGAAAATGTTGACAGCTATGTAAGGGAACGACAGAAATAAGTATTAAGATTTGTTTGGGAACTTCTTCTGTCTTACTGCAAACTTATTTTGGTCACTTCATTGCTTGTAAGATCACCTAACCTATCAGCACAAAATATGTGTGTTCCACAGTTTTCTAAATTAAGTACCATTAAGTACCATTACTTGGTTAATTATTTTAAATACTGACAGGTAGTCCCTACTGATGTTGATGGGTTTTGTATTTTTCATCCTCATAGCCTAGGTTTTTACAGTCCTGATTTTCACTATAAATATTTTGCATTCTCGAAGCTTAAAGATCAGGCTTTGAAAAATATTTATGAATTATTTGTACTACAAAATGTGCAGGAAGTAGACTGGGATTGTGATCTTCTCATTAGCTGCTGTTCTGCCCCCACATGGAAAATGGGTGTAAAGCTCCCTGCCTCTGAACAAAGCACTTCTGCTACGTGGGAGCTTTTTTTTACTCCTGTATACTTATGCATCTTTCAGTAGTAAAGACAGTTTAAATGCAAAAGTGTTTAAGAGACTGTAATATTTTTCTTTCATGTTGCACTGTTCAGTCTTAAACCGTTATACTCTTTCCCAGGTGTGTCTACATCGGCAATTAAAGTTGCCTCTACCAGACTACCTTCCCCAAAAGGTTTGGTTGGGAATCCAACTCAGATCTTAGCGCAGTTTCCCAAACAGCATCAGCAGTCCCCCAAACAGCAGCTGCACCAAATACAACAGGCCCAACAGCAACAGCAGCAACAACAACAGCAACAACAACAGCAACAGCAGCAACAACAACAGCAACAACAGCAGCAGCAGCAACAACAACAGCAGCTGGTGCAGTCTTCTGCAGCTCAACAGCAGCCACAGCAATCTCAGTTGCCACCTGGCATCAAGCCCACCATTCAGATCAAACAGGAATCAGGTAGTTGGAGTTAATCTTGGGTCATGTCGCTCATCCGTGAGGTCTAACCGCAACTCGAGAAAGTAGGGCAGACTTCTGTCCCAAAATGTGCGTGGGGAGCTGTCGTTAACGCGTAATTGCTTGAGTACAGGATTTGGCATTAAACCTGGATGGAAGTAGATAGTGAAGGATGTCTTAATGTTTTCAGCTAACAGTAAGTGAAGAATTTGGTTCTGTCATTCTTCTTATTTGGTTCAGGTATACAGACCATGCTTTAGGAATAAATGTTTTATCTTTAGAGATTGAAAGGTATGTAAATATCTTCAAAAGTAACGTGACTGCCAACCTGGAAGACACCGGTTTTCTGAAGATCCAAGAGCTGTTCAACTCTATCAGCTGGAAAAAGAAGTTAATCCGTGTTTTAATTATTTTCTTGGGTCCAGAAATCAAAACCTACTTGTGAGGTACTTGTCAAAACAAATACAATTAGATCTGAGCCTGGAAGTTAGACTGGATTCTTTTTGTAACATTGATTCATTCAGTTGACTTTGGGCAAGTCGTGTAATCATTCTATCTTGGCTTTACTCTCCTATAGAATACAGTTCTTATCACCGTAAGGTGTAGTAAGAAGTAATGCTTGCGAAGTTTTCTAATTCTAAAGGAAGAAGTGCTATAAAAGTGCAAAGTATTTTTACGTCCGTATTTTACATTAGTCATGTGAGTATTTTATATCATGCTATTTAAGTCAAAGAATTAAAATAGACCATAGAATAAAAAAAATCAACAGCACTACTCCTGTCCTTTGATAAAGTTTCCGTTGGATTATAGGACCATTGCCTAAGAAAAACTACCCACTAATTAAGACAGGTGAGAGGCCTCCATCCTCCAGTCACTGAACAATATTTGATCAGTAAGAGCCTTCTACCATGGGTTTAGGCTCAGGGTTCTTTTTAAAGTTTCTTTGGAAATACCATCTGATACATTTTCTTTCTGAAAGATGTCAATCAATTTTCACATAGACTTTGCCTTTTGTCCAGTTTTGTGTCTGGATGATGCATTTCTCTTGCCTAATTTCAGTATTTAGGTTTGGAGCTTACTTACTCTGTACTGCTCTGTTGTAGTCAACGTTGAAAGAAGAAAACATCTCTGGAGGAAATGCTTCATGTCCTGAGTGGACAAAATTGTTCACCTAGAACTATTTGTGTGCAAATACAAGTCCCTACATTTAGATGGGATACATTTAATTATTGTGGAACAGAATATAAGATGCCAGTGTCCTGATACTTTTGAACAGATTACATGAATCTCCTGGTGTGCAAATGAAAAGTGAATCTGGCAGAAGTCCCATTCCACTACAGAAATCAGGAGACAAGGAGCAGAATCTTTGCTTGTACTAAGGTGTCCTCATCCTTTGTTCTTACTGATTCTACTCAGAGCTTGTTTCAGCCCGATTCCTTTGTGGCTTCAAGATAACCAGCAAGAGGAGAGGGAGCAGTTTACTTAAATCAGCTTTCCCAGCCAGTGTCACAGTTGGTTCCTTACACTAACTGATATTCTTTGTGCAGAAAGCTATTTTTAAAATTTATTTAGAGGAATAAAATACAGCTAGGCTAATTAAGACATTAGAATTAACAGAGTAAATTGATGGAGGACTGTTTCTCATTTAGATGGTTCATTGTATACGAACCAGTTCAGTATTGGTTGTAACCTGTTGGTTCCTGGGAAACGTATTTTTTTAATCATGGACCAGAAAATGTTAAAAATTACTACCACGAATCAGGGATGGAATGGAATCCCATGCCTCAGTGGGAGTAGCTGGGAATTGAAACAGGCACATGAAAGTAAAAAATAACGACTGTATTGTTATTTGCAAAACAAAAAAAAAAACCCAAGAAAAAAAAAAAAATTATTTTCAGGATCAAAAATACATGGGCTCAGCATAGAAGCCTTGTGAGGCTACTTGCCCACTAGGGCTTGGTCTGAGAAATAACGTTTCAGAAAGTAACTTTTTGTGCCTGTATTTTAACAGTGACCTTTCTCCTTTCCTAGGTGTTAAAATAATCACTCAACAGGTGCAGCCCAGTAAAATCCTTCCCAAACCAGTTACAGCGACCTTGCCCAGCAGTAGCAATTCACCTATTATGGTGGTTAGCAGTAATGGGACTATCATGACAACTAAACTGGTCACTACTCCCACTGGTAAGTTACGGCTCTGAGAAGGGAAGGGAGGGTAAACCCAGGCATACAGGTGATCAAACGTGGTTTATTAGGGTAAAAAAGAAGCACTTCTCTCTTGTGAACAGTGAGCACAACAGCACATTCACAGCCTGTTGGTGTTTTTTCTAGATTAGGATTTTTGCACCAAACGCTCTTTTATTCCTCTTACAGTCTTCTTGAATTGGTACACAAAAATATGATTGTTCCTTCCCCACTGGCTTTATTTTAAAGGAAGTTTTCTTGCAGCCTATACTTTGCACTTCTCTAGCACCGTATATTAGACAATTTATATTAATTTAACTTTTTAGGTACCTCCAGTCGATAGGTCAGCATTGTTCCTATTTTACGTATATGAACTTTAAAAGAGGGATGACTTGCTCATAGTCCTGCAATGAATTTATAAAAAGGCCAGTAAATTGAACTTTAAAACTCCCAGTGTTTTTCTGGGGATCTAATTGTATTTGTGTTTTCTTACTGATTAAAGATTAGAAATAATGCGGGCTGTTCAGATTGTAAACTCATGTGAGGAAGACTTGAAAGGCAGCTTTATCCTAGTTTCCAAAAAACTTTTAATTAACTTCCTGAATTTTTAGTATGAGTTGGGAATGTTAGCATAAACTAATGGTTAATATTCTTTTTTTTAACTTTTGAACTACTTCACAAAAGCATTCTTAAGTACATTAAAAAAAGTAGCAGTTTTACAGTTCCTGTATTGGTAAGACCTGTATTGTGCTCTTTTAGATTTTAACACTACTTTCTTGTTAAAATAAACTCTTCTGCTCTGTGATCTTTAGCAATTGAAGTCTGTAGTGTGCTATCTGCAGCAGAACAAGCAGAATGGAACTACAGTGTTTGTGTAGCCGTTGACTTCTATTATTATTTTGAGCAAGTGTATTTCGCAGTTCTGTTCCTGTGTTTATACCAGAATTGTAAAGGTGGTAATAAATTGCAGCGTGAGGTCTCTTTGAATAACATTTTTTCTAAACTATTTTTTCCATAAATAATAGTAGAGGATCATGTTCTAACCGTGAACTTTCTTGTTCTCTGTTGAAAACAGGAACTCAGGCAACATACACGCGGCCAACGGTTAGCCCCTCTATAGGGGCTCGGATGGCTGGGACTCCAGGAGCTGCTACTTACGTGAAAACTACAAGTGGTAGCATCATTACCGTGGTACCAAAGTCACTGGCTACGCTGGGAGGGAAGATTATCAGCAGTAATATTGTTTCTGGTAGGCATATCAGTGCTTCGATACTAAGACTTCTTTCAAAAGTAACTTTAGACTTGCTTTAATTGTTCAGGGCGTTTCTGTGGATTACGTACTCAAATAATTATTAGGACTTCTATTGGAGAATAACTTAATTCAGAAGAAAAATAGCTGAGGTAAAGTGTTCTTGTGTTTCAGAAGGAAACACCTAGTGTAAGGGAAGCCTGGGAAGAAGAGGAAAGTGGAGGAGGAGAACTACTATATTGTCCTCTGTTAGAGGGCAAAAAGATCAGAAAACTTTATTAACCCCAATTTAAAGCATTTCAAAATCCGGATGCTGCGCTTTTCAATTCCACTGCACGTCCAAAGAGCTAGAATAAAAATGAACTATGTATGTTAAATTCACTGTGCAGTCTCCACTTTATCTTGTTCTTCTTTTATCAGTGTCAGCCTGTCTTTCCTTTACCCAATGTTCTAACTCAAGTTTTTCCTCCCAGGCTCGTGCAGACCCTGCTGCTTGTCTTTGTTAGTCTGCTGACCAGACTTAATGCTCTTTGCTAGTACAGCCTCTAAACACAGCGTCTCCTTAGGACCAGCACCAAGCGCACTCACACCAGTCACAGTTTCTTAGTATTTATTTTGAGCTTTTAACAGTGCTAATGCAGAGAAGGTCTGCTGCGTTTCCTAGCTAGCTACACATGTACAGCCAGATGCGCTGAGTCTGTTCATCCTGTCTGGTAATATCGAAGATGCGGAGAGGGCTGGAGCAGCTCTGCTGTGAGGCCAGGCTGGGAGAGCTGGGGCTGTTCAGCCTGGAGAAGAGGAGGCTGCGGGGAGAGCTGAGAGCGGCTCCCAGTGCCCAAAGGGGGCTGCAGGGAAGGTGGGGAGAGACTCTTCAGCAGGGCCTGCTGTGATAGAACTAGTGGTGGAGGTTTCAAAATAGAGGGATATAGATTCAGACTGGATATTAGGAAAAAATTTTTTACGCTGAGGGTGGTGGAACACTGTCCCAGGTTGCCCAGAGAGGTGGTGGGTGCCCCATCCCTGGAAACATTCCAGGCCAGGTTGGCCGGGGCTCTGAGCAACCTGATGTGGTTGGAGATGTCCCTGCTCCTTGCAGGGGGGTTGGACTGGGTTGGGTTTTGAAGGTCCCTTCCAATGCAAACTATTCTGTGATTCTATGATCTTTAAATTACTCAGAGGTCCCATTGTTGGTGCTTAGCAAAGATGTGGCACCAGCCAGCTCCTCTCACTGGAAGGTGCTGCTCGGGCTATCCAGTAAACTCACTCTGGGGTGTAGTCTGGTAGAGGTACCTCAGTTTTTCGGATTCTGATTTCTACAAAATTATATTTAAGGCTGATAAAGTAGTTTCTTTGGGAACAAGTAACTTTTATAGCCTGTTGTGGTATGACAAGTTTTTAAGATTTCTAGATCTACTGCTGAGTTTATACACAAAAACAAGTATTGTTCTCCTGAGCACCAACTAATGAGGGGAAACCCTTGGCTGGTCTTCATAAGGGTTATAACAATTGTTCTGAAACAACACAGGCTTGGTTAGGATGTTTGCTCTTTTTATTGCTGTTTTGTGGTGGGGTTTGGGGTCTTTTTTTTTTTTTGCTTTTTTGCTAAGGGAGCTGTCTTTAGATGGCTCTGAGTTAAGTAAATCATGATTTTTCTCAACATGTCTTCACTTTCCCAGAATTAATAGAATTATTGGTCAGAAATATGTTGTGAAGTATCTACCTGCGTGACACGTGTAGAAGGTAGCGAGGAGAATCCTTGGGTTTGCAGCTCTGTTGCGATTGAGTGGTACTTTCTTCAAGGGGAAAGTGGAAGGTGTTGATAAAAAGCTGTCTGAGTAGATACTGCAATGGCAGTCTGATAACACCGATGACTTACGTATCGGTGTACATACTCTTGCAGACTGTGGAGGGCTGACCAGAATTACCTGTCACTGCAGGTAAATAAAAACCTGGTGGAGGGAACAGCATTAATTAAGCAGTGGGAAAGGACCAGAAATAGCCAACGCAGCTCTTCGGAGTAAGAACACCCGGCACACACACCCTGCACTGCTAAACTCAACTTTTAAGAACTGATTGTAAAAACAATAGTGTATTTTTCTTTTTTCCTTCTTTCCATCCACTAGTCATCACTTGTAGTACAACAGTTCAGTGCCAGAAAGAGCTGTTGTTTCTCTTGATGGCAGATACGTTTTTGGTACTTAGATTCTTCTGCAGAAGTTATCTGTAGAAGAATATTTGTCTGTATAAATAGGACCTAAAATTGAATATTAGTGGTGTCTTTATCCCCCCGTAATTCTAGCCTTTGAAAAGTTAGACATACTAGCCCGAGAAAGCTGTATTAGTCTGCTCTGTAGTTTGTGAGAAGGGGCTGACTGTCCTGCTATAGAATAAATTACTCTGTCCTGGGCATGCATGTTTTTCCTGTAGGTGAAAGATCTGTAGAGTGAGAATCTTTATAAGTTGAGCTGGGTGATATAAATTCCCATTCCAGATGCTGCCTTTTTTTTTTTTATACTGTCAGGTTTAAATACAAGGATTCCTCTATAGCTCACCAACTTCTACAGTGGAAGGAAATATACGTGTGATAAACTGCATGTTATTTCTTTTCCCACAAAATTTTAGGAACTACAACCAAAATCACTACAATTCCAATGACTTCCAAACCCAATGTGATTGTTGTGCAAAAGACTACTGGAAAAGGAACTACAATTCAAGGGCTTCCAGGCAAAAATGTTGTCACAACGCTGTTGAACGCTGGGGTAAGTAGGAGTTTCAAGTCTCAAATCGATGGCCGAGTGTCAGGCTGTGTGGTGGCTGCTGCATTCATTCTGCTAAAGTCTCTATTAAAAACAAACCGTGCATGAGCTCCTGAACAGGTCCAGCATGCCTTAACGTCAGGGATGTTTGAAAAGCAAGTGTATTTTGCAGGATGCAAACGATACTTAACAAGCTAGGAGTGTTCTCAAAGTGAAAGGAAAATACTTTTGAGTTTTTTGGTCCCCCCCCCCGCCCCACGGTTAATGATTGTGTAATCCTGAAGGGATTAAGTAGAAGAAACATCTCCACCATTTGTCTTTTAGATATAAAGGGCAGAAATTAACTGTCTGTTCGCAGTAAGGGGACCACCTTTCAGTTTATAGTGTGTAACACTAACATCCTGTACCTGACTGTTGTATAGTGTTGATTTTTTTTTTGATTACCTGGTGTGTACTAAGAACAAAATCCAGTTTCCAGCTTCAGCTGGGTTTATCTGTAAGTGCTAGTAAACAAAATTGATGAACATGCTTTATGTTCCTAGATAGAACTGTCAGATTTAATGCATTAATTGTGTAATCTTTAAAAGTCTGCTTGAGTAGCAGAGCTGAGTAGGGAGGGGTTTTTTTTAAACCTGTTAGGATTTTGGTTTTTTAAGATTTTGAACTTTTCCTAGTTTAGAAAACTTAGTTATATTTTCACACAAGTGGAAATCTCATTATGTTACACAGTAACCAGTACGATTCTTAGGATTTCCAGCTACCTGATGCGAATTGGTAGTCATACTGGGAGAACTGGCAACTAATGTTGTTCCTCATTTGGTTTTTACTGTGCAGAGCTAAAAAAAAAAGAAGCCATCCTCAGTGTCTTTGCTTTTCTTAAGCTATCAGGAGTCTAGTCATATGTCAGCACTATTCCAAGTCAAATGTTTCCTGTGAAACAGCTGTGAATTTTTTAAATTAAGTGAACTTCTAGTTTAAAAGAACATCCATACATAAGTCATGTCTTGGTCATGAGGATAATGCAAAGATCTATATTTAAATAATTTATTTTTAGAATTTCAATTCAAGTTTTATAGATGTCTTGCCAAAGTTAGTGTTAATAGAAATAAGAGGTTTTGTAAAACATTTGCGAAGGATTTGAGGAAAGTTTCAACTTATGTGAATTCTTTGAAGCAAGTTAAAAAAAAATTCAGTGTCTTTTAGTTACTCCTTTTTATTTACCTCTTCAGAGCTGCTCAAAAGGTAAAGTAATGGAAAAGGGGATTTTGGTAGCTTTTCCATTCAAAGCCATGGGGTTTTTTGTTCTTGGTCTTTGAATGTTTTCTGTATCAAATAAGCCTAGTTGCAGCAGCAGCAGGTTGATTTCATGGTACACACACTCACCTATAACTGTATTTTTTTAGAGAAGTGGGTCTCTCTGAAGAATTTTGCTAAGTTAACCTGTAAACTTTGACTTCTCTACAGGGGGAGAAAACTATTCAGGCAGTGCCAGCAGGAGCAAAACCTGCTATCATCACTGCCACAAGACCCATCACAAAAATGATTGTTACACAGCCAAAAGGAATAGGGTCCACGGTCCAGCCAGCCACCAAAATCATCCCAACTAAAATTGTTTATGGTCAGCAAGGGAAAACGCAGGTACAGTGAGGACCCATTTCTGTCTTGAAATGTAGCCCTAAATTTTAATGAGAAGTAAATAACTTTTCACTGTGTTGCCGCATTTATTGCAGGATTAATATGTGTCTACGGGGAATGAGACTTAGGGGTGTAATGAGGTGGCCTTGATTCTGATTTCTTGAGCACAGTGTTTGTGTTTGTTAGCTGTTTCTGGAAGCCTAGAGCAAGCCACAAGGTTTTACTAAGCCTTTTACGCAGCTGAAGCGGTCTGGTCATGATGTCTAGATGCCCATTTGAGTCTTACAGCTAATGGCTAGATCGTGAGAAATAAAGATGCAGACTCTGGACATAGGTCATCCATCAAATCTGATGTTTTATTGAAGTTGTTTTCTGGTTAATGTATGTTCAGGTTGTCCCTGCAACCTTGTGTAGTTGGTGGGGCTGTATACAGAAAATCTGACTTCTTTCTGGATGCTTTCAGGTTAGAGCTTTTTCTCTGCACCTTGTATTTAAAAGAACTAAGCTTTTATCAGATACAATATTTTGCATGTCTTGATTGTTCAAGACTGTATTTATTGAAGGGTGTGGAAGAGAGGTGCTTGTCCTTATCAGTGCAGTGCATGTTCCAGCTCACTTGTGTAGCTTTCTCTTGTCACGCTATAGCTGTATCCAGCCTTGGAAAATCACTGTTCAGTGGTTTATTGTGTTAAGTACTCCACATTACTGAGTGAGAAGTATATTCTTGTGCATTGCCATTTACTTGGGCTTTGTGGTTTAATAATCACAGCTGCTGAATTTGCAGGTAGACTTTTTTTCAGTAAATGATTAATATTATGTAGGTTTTGTACATTGATCTATTTGAGTGGCATGCTGTACTCTTCCTCAGATCTTGTTTTCTTGAGTGCTCTTACTATACACGAAATTTGTCTTTCTAATTAGGTTCTTATAAAACCAAAGCCAGTGACATTTCAAGCGACGGTTGTGAGTGAACAAACTAGGCAGTTGGTGACTGAAACGTTACAGCAGGCGTCAAGGGTAGCAGAGACAGGAAACACATCTCTCCCAGAAGTGAAAGAAGAACCACAAACCTACACTGATAGCAGCTCTTCTTCTACAGAGTCTTCCCAGAGCTCCCAAGGTGTGTATGTGTCACATAAAATACAAATGGACTGTCTCCCAAGCGTGCTAGCTAGTTCCATATTACTCACTGCTTCTCTTTTTAGCACAGGTTCTCGCCCAGTCTGTTAGCAGTGTCACTTCCCTTATGGCTTTATTTATCTTTTATGAGCATATTTACTATATGCTTCCATTTCCTGTGTGAAAAGTGGAGATAACGGTTTCTGGTTGGGCTCTTACTGTTGCAGTGCTTATAGCCTGCAGCCTGTTCCCTCTTTTTGGTGAGTCTGCCAGAGGTAACAGGTTTTTGGTTTGGGTTTGTTTTTGAGGGTAGGGGAGGGGGTTGGCAGGCCATGCTCTGCCACCCTCTTTCCTGAGTGGATTGAAGCATCTCTCTCTCCACTGCATGACTGAAAGCTGTCATGTGACCAGTGTACATTTTGATCCTTTTGCAGGCACATACGTGTGCATCAGGACCTGTTCAGCAGGGCCTGTTGTGACAGGACTAGGGGTAATGGTGTCAAAATAGAGGGACGTAGATTTAGATTGGATATTAGGAAGAAATTTTTTACAATGCAAGTTGTAGAACACTGTCCCAGGTTGCCGAGAGAGGCGGTGAATGCCCCATCCCTGGAAACATTCCAGGCCAGGTTGGCCGGGGCTCTGAGCAACCTGATGTGGTTGGAGATGTCCCTGCTCCTGGCAGGGGGGTTGGACTGGGTGGGCTTTGAGGGTCCCTTCCCGCCCAAACCATTCTATGATTCTATATCAGGATCATAGATTCTGATGAGGATGCTGCCGTGGCTTCAAGCCATGGTATGGATGCAGCTCTTTGTGTGGTAGAGGAGGATAAATAATAGGGCATAAATAACACCCAGCTGTTGGTCAGAGTGACCGTAAGGTGTGTCACAGCATTAAATAAAAGCAAATATCTCTCAGGGAAACACATATGCTTACTTATGTGTCCTTCAGTCACCTTTTCTATATAGTTCTGTAGCTGTTGGTCTATACTACTATTTAAGTAAATTTTTAAATTTTGAAGATTCAAGAAATTTATAAATAAATTTATAGAAATTTATATATATGAAGAATATTTATATATATATAAAGAAAATTTATATATATAAGAAATTTATAAATAAAAACTGAAGTGTTGCAGAATGAGAGTATGTATCCTTGGCAATGTTCAAAACGCTAATGGATGGTTTTTAATTGTAACCCTAATTTTTAACTGTAACCCTGCTCTAAAGCAAGAAATGGGATAAGAGACCTCCAACCTGAAAGGGTTCTGTGATGACTTGATGTGCCCTTGTTCTTTTGCAAACAGATTCTCAGCCTGTAGTCCATGTGATTGCTTCAAGGAGTCAAGATTGGTCAGAACATGAAATAGCTGTGGACACAAGCCCTACAATAATTTACCAGGATGTATCCAGTGAATCCCAGTCAGCTACTTCCACGATAAAAGCTTTGCTGGAACTTCAGCAGACAACAGGTATGAAAACACGTGGTTGTTTAGGCTAACTTCAAAGCTTATTACTTGATTAAGTACTAAGTTTTGTAATTGAAAGGCACCTGCCTTGAGTCAGCTTGATTCCTTTCTTCTTACCCTGTAACAGCTTGTTTGAATCTATTATATGATGTTCGCTATTTAATTAAACTTCTCCATTCATGTTGGACTTCTCTTTTGTTATGGAGGTTTATGTACTGGAGGTTTATTTTGTTTTTCTTTTATTCTAAAGCAGTGAAGGAAAAGTTAGAATCGAAGCCAAGGCAGCCTACCATTGACTTGAGTCAAATGGCTGTCCCAATCCAGATGACCCAAGAAAAGAGGCATTCTCCAGAAAGTCCTTCCATTGCTGTGGTAGAGTCGGAATTGGTGGCTGAATATATCACAACTGGTAAGTGACTAAGGTAGTGTGATGGTGGGTTTGCAGCTGAAGTCTAGGGACTTCATTTTGGAGTTTCCTCACAATGAGTTTCATTGTTGTGTTTCACTATAATGTGCTATAGAGGAAACGAGTATTTTCTTCCACTCTTGAGGTTGTGTCTGCTTTTCTGGGGCTTAGTGGAGAATGTTTGTTCTCTGATCTGATGGAGAGGACAGGCTTTCCCACTTGTCTTTAAGGAAAATATTTAGTAGGGAAAAAGTAGAAAATTAAGTTATGGGACCTGTATACTATTTTTTGTACGTCTTGAAAGGAGTCAGACTTTGAGTTTGTTTAACCCATATTTGCAAAATGTTACTTGCCTACCAGGACTGAGTGGATTTTTAAGCCAGGTGTGGATTTAGCATGCTAATGCAGTCCCAGCTTCTTAATTTACTAAAAGATTTCTGACTGGTAAATTTACACTCTCTAAACAAAGACATTGTTCAAATTCGAATTAATTTTGGGATTCAATTCTTAACTTTTTAAACTCTTGAATCCTCCTTTCTGGATGTCCTGTTTTGTGTAAGTTCTTGACTCCCTTCCACTGAACAACTCTTAATTATATTGTATCTCTGTGATGATCCCTGCAGAGGATCAAATTACTTGTTTTCCATTTCAATTTCTTAAGTCCACATTATTGGTCTCCCTACTTAATTTATTTGGAAAACGAAACCACAAGTGTGTAGAAAATCTGCATTGGAATAGCAGACTTGATTATATAAAATTGTCTAAGTACGTATCTGTAACTCTGGAGGTTTTAAATTATATGTCTAATTTGATATTTTCATTATCCTGCTCTGTACCTCCTTCCCTAGCTTCCATCCTTTGTATGGTCTGACTTCAAGTCGTGTGAAATTGGAGCTGGGGGAGATGATGATGTTATTCTTTTAAATAACACTTACTGTCTATGGCATCGGTTTTGAATATTTGAGTCGTGCTTCCTTGGATCTCTTTTAAAACAGAAGTACAACAGAGAGTGTTCAGGTGGTCTCAAGTTAACAGTCAGTTATCTTCACTGGCACGGGCACTGTGCACTGTGCTTCTCTTTGGGGTTCCAGTTTTTGCAGGGTCTTGCTGTAAATGTTGATGTAAAAGAAGGACCTTTGCAAGGAGGAGGGGAAGTTACTGTTGGTATCTTTGTAGACTTAAGTCCTCTTCTGTAGCTCAAAAGCCATACAAAGTGCAAAAGTTGCACATTTCCTTGTTATTCCTATTTGAAATACTGGGATTGTTATTAACTTAGTTGATATACAGGAATCTATTGGAGAAATGCAGGCTGCTATGGGTTAACTCACAGCGGTTTGTGCTGCAGCACAAAATTGGTTATTTTGCTCTTAGATTTTTGTCCCTTCCCACAGTTTCTGTGAACACTGCCAGGGAATGCAGGTCATAAGAGTTCTTGGGTTTTCTTTTAATTTGTGCTTCTCAGGATTGATCAGTAATCCACGTAACTGTATTTTCTGGTAAAAATCCAGTGGTAAGATAGTAAACAGTCTATAATCTGTCGTGAAATCTCCTGCATGTGCCTAGAGCAAAGCGTCAGGCACGCTTTAATCTGTGTGGGAGCTGGGATTCAGCGTGTGCTTCCTCGTGAGATGAAGGGAGCGGTTCACACATCTCAGTGTCACCGTTTTTTGTCTGTCTGCAGACTCAGGAAGACAACACTGTATTGGTTCACATTCGGAAGAATATCTGCACAACCATATAGGTTAGAAACTTTATTTGTAAACGAAGCTTTCAATTGTGCAGGAACTGTTGGGGGATATCCATGACGGATCTCGCACAGCATGCAGGCCGGTATTGATACAATCCCACTCCTTTCTTGGAGTAGGAAAGTAAAATTATCATATTAATTCAAAATATGACCTTTCTTCTAACTTCCAGGAAGCTCACTAGAAACTTTTAAAGTTATGTTACAACTGCATTTAAACTTTGCTTGTTCTCCTTCAGTTATTATTATTCATTTTGAAACTCAAAAGTTAATTAAATATTTATATATTAGCATAAAGTAATTTGGATTCACATCTTATCAGTGACTGCAATATAGAATGGTTTGTGTTTGTTTTTTTTGTTTTGTTTTGTTTTCCCAAAGAAAAAGATCATTTCTGTGTCAATCCACTACTTAATGACAGAGCCATCACCAGAGCTCCGTGTTGATTCTGTTCTAAAAAGTGACGTAGACCCATGACAAGGTCTCCATTTTTTGGTCTGTGATTTCTAATCAATCTCACTTGTTTTCGTAATACCCAAGCATTTTCTGATTGCTAATCTTTCAAATTTAGCCTGTGCTCTGGAGAGTATTTCTTGCAGTTGATCAGTGGTAGAAGTTCAGTGAGCAAGACTTGCTGTTCTTAATTGCAGTCAATTCTGCAGGTGCTTTTAGTAGTGTAAAAACCATGGAATAACTTGTGCTCTGCAGTGTTGTTCTGCTGGTATATAAAAAAAAAAAAACTGCTGAAAATCAAATATAAATTCTATTTGCAAAGTTGGTGTGTTGGGAGAGGAGGAGGTTTGGACCAAGCGTGATGACTTAGGAAACAGAGACGAAAAAAAAAAAAAAAGAGACAGAACCTGAGTTGCTATTCTAAGAGGCTTCTCAGAATAGATCTACACTTTAAGCTAGTGTAAGCTAGCATACAGTAAAAGATGTATTTCATACTCAGATCTTTCTTTCACTCATATATGCTTTTAACCTTAAATGCAAAACAAACAGTTGAAGTTACTGCAGTTAGTTCTAGAGGAAGTGCCACTGACCTCTTTCCTTGCAGTCAGTCATCGGTCTCAGCCCCACCAGCAGTCATCCCAGCCCCAGAGGACTCTGCTGCAGCACGTGGCGCAGTCGCAGACAGCAACGCAGACTTCTGTTGTGGTGAAATCTATCCCTGCATCCTCCACAGGCGCGATTACCCATATCATGCAGCAGGTTGTACCCTTTCTTTTCCCAACAGCCTATAAGCAGCAGTTGGTTATATGAATTGTTTAGGACCAGGGCTTGTTTTGAATGTATATGTCATGTTGCTGCCACTGAAAATGCTAAGTGTAAGGGCAAACTAATTACTTAATTTTAATATTGCCTGTTTTGATGGGGTAAAAGGGAAACAGTTAATGAGATTACTTGGGATTTTTAAGTAAGAGGTATTAACAGCCACTGTGGAAAAGATGGTCCTTCCTAGATGAGTTCTTGCTTTCTGTATGTCTCTTCAACAGCAACAAGCTGCTATTTCAAGGCCCTGGGCTCTTTAGATTATGTTGGTGTTAGTGCAGGGGGATGAAGCAGAATCTAGTCAGTACACAGAGCCCACAGTGTCTTTTTGATTTGAGGGCTTTAGTTTGTAAATAAGCCAACTTCTCTGAATCAAAAAGTAAGGTCGTATTTAGACCAGTACCGTGAGGGTCCCAAACACTTCAAGCAAATTGCATAGCTTGTTTTTCAAGACTGCAGCGCTGGAACTTCTAGGAACATCAACTGTGGACCAGGATGGTACTGTGGTAGGGTTATAAACCCACTTCATAGAGTGTATTCTCACAGATGTTTGAGTAGACTGCTTCATCTTGCTGAGGGCATTTATTAATACGTGTATACCACAGTGTACAAAGCATAGTAACGTAGATCTCTTGCTCCTTCAAATCCCTCAAGAAGTCAAACAGTGTTTGTGCAGTGCTCAAGAAAAACTGCAGTAAAATTTTGAGGAAGGAAGAGATCTGCTGTAATAGTGTAGACTGTAGGCGTATGGGAAGCTGCAGAAGAAATGATGGAGAAGATGATTAGGCTCTAAAGAGACAGAATAAGTATTGTGCAGAGAGACTCTGACTTTAATGAGTGTTTCAACCATCTGCTAATTCCTACTCCTTCATATCCAACCCCCATGCAACCTTAGGGGCTCTAAACCTTACTCTGACACATGTAAGGGCTATGTCATCTCCCCTGAGGATTACCTATGCAGTTAATGTTGTCACGTAGAGACCTACCACATTTTCACTTGATAAAAATAGCTGTTGATTGCTTATGTATTGTGGAAGCTCCAGTAAAGGTATCTTTTTATACGTAAGTTGGGAGTCTGTAATGGTAAAATAAGTTGAAGTAGTCCAGTTGAAACATAAAAAACTTTTATTTGATTGAGTATTGTTAAAATCTATAGTTCTTTTTACTAACTTGCTGTAACTTCTTCTTATTAAGGCCTTAAGCAGTCACACTGCATTTACCAAACACAGTGAACAACTTGGAACTGAGGAAGGAGAAGTGGAAGAGATGGACACCTTAGATCCTCAGACTGGCCTGTTCTACAGATCCGCCCTGACACAATCGCAGGCACAAAAACAGCAAAAACTGAGTCAGCCGCAGCTGGAACAGACTCAACTGCAAGTGAAAACTCTGCAGTGTTTCCAGACTAAGCAGAAGCAGACAATCCACCTGCAGGCCGATCAAATCCAGCACAAACTCCCACAAATGCCCCAGCTTTCTATAAGGCATCAAAAGCTAACCCCCCTGCAGCAAGAGCAAGCACAGACCAAACCAGATGCACAGCACCCCCCACACCACATGATGGCCAAAGAAAGGCAACTCCCTACCTTAGTGGCACAGCCACAGCAAACTGTAGTACAGGTGCTTGCAGTAAAAACCACGCAGCAGCTGCCCAAACTGCAACAGGCACCAACGGCACAAAAAATCTACGTGCAGCCCCAACCCCCCCAGAGTCAAATGCAGCTACCTGCCTCTTCAGAGAAACAGCCAGCAAGCCAGGTAACGGAATATTGATAGCATGCAAAATACACATCGCTGTTCAAGGAAAAAAAAAAAAAATAATAATAAATCAAAACACCAACCCTGTCGCTGTAGCAGTGTTTTGTCCTGGCAAGAGAGAACTCCTCATTCCGATGGTATTAATTAACCAATCAGAAGGTTGACACTAGGAAAGAGAAGCACATGTTCTAGGGGAAAAAAATCCATAGAGCTCACAAATGTGTTTTGTTGGACAGTTCTTACGAATTTCTGCCACCACCGGTGCATGGAATTTGTCCCTAATTATTTTCTTTTAATTTTTAGAGATGACACATTATTAATTTCCATTCCCGTAGCACTTTTTATTTCTGTGGAAATAAAGATGGATACACTGCAGTCTCCTAAGGCTCTCCACTGTACGTCTTCCTTTGTAGTTTACATCTTCCTGAAATTTTATGGCTTTCATGTGCAGGAGTAATTTGATTTGCCTTGGGAGGGGAAAATGTAAAGACTGAGGAACATGGGGGGGAAAAAAAAAATCTGTTAACTAACTCCAGAGAAATACAATTTTATTTTTTTTTTTTTCTTCAGCCCTCTCAGGAATATATGTGAGAACAAGAGGGTTAACAAACATCACATGGGGATGTAAATCCCAAAGGAAAACGAGGCTGCTGTGGTATTATACTGCTACAATCCTTATCTAGCAGCCTAAAAAGCTGCTTTTCCCCAAACTTCAATTACCTGTTACCGTATCATTGCTAATTCCTTTGTTAAAACACTGAGTTTCAACTGTCTTCCTAATAGCAAGTATCTTGTTTGTGCCATACTGTCCTTGGAAATATTGATTAGATTT
The DNA here is from genome assembly GCA_009806455.1 of Tetrax tetrax. Classification (NCBI taxonomy): domain Eukaryota; kingdom Metazoa; phylum Chordata; class Aves; order Otidiformes; family Otididae; genus Tetrax; species Tetrax tetrax. The sequence goes on along the minus strand of WHYT01017408.1, from coordinate 282,475 downwards.
TTCAATTTGAAAAAGAAATAAGTCTAGCTGTAACATGCACAACAAAAATTTGATTTTCAGGTGCAGCATCCAATTAGAACGCAAGGATCCACTGTTACAAAGATAACTTTTGAGGGGCGTCAGCCTCCTTCTGTTTCAAAGGTAGCAGGTGGCAGTTCTGTGCCCAAACTGGCCTTGCCAGTTACGAGCCTATTTCCCACGCAGGCATCCGCGAAGACAGCAGTAGCAGATATTTTGAGAGTGTCTATGGTGGAAGCTCAGATTGATACAAACGTAGAGCACGCGATAGCGGATCCCCCAAACGAGACCATGTCCACTAGTAAACCCGCTAGCGAAGCCGAGTCGTCACCTTGTACCCAGGTGCCGAGGGTGACTGCGGTAGGAATGACGGCAACTTCCATCCCCCAGCAACAGACGTGTACAGAATCCGGTTCAAGTCCTCCCGCTGTTGGTCCTACTTTAACAGAGAGGAAACTCGATGCACAAGGAACGCCTGCAACAAAGCAGTTTATACACATTCAGAATATATCACAAAAGAAAGCTGAAGAGAGCTCATCAGAAATCGTTATCCAGGTAAGAGAAGACGAGAGCAAATAAGGCAAAGGTTGAGCAGAGCAAACGTGTGTCTAATATGATGATAGCAGCTGAACGATGTTCAAGTATTTTTGTTTTCCTTCCTCAGGTTTTGGTTCTTTTTTCTACTCTTATGCTTGTAATGGATTATTACTTCAAAGTGTGTAATTCTTAATTTGTGCTCAAGTTTCTCTAGCACTGTATCACTCACTGTGTTCTCAGTGTCTTCCTTTCTCTTAAGCAAACAAACCAAGCCCATCTAATTTTACAAAGTACTTTTATTTGAAATGCTTAAATATGTGACCTTCAACATTTACTGTGGAACTGTGACCTAGAATTTTGTATAATATCTGTTAACTTTACCTCCGAGTACAAAATTAGCGCAAAAAAAAAAAAAAAAAAAAGAAGTAGTGGGGTTCTGCTTACTGGGAAAGTTCAGCAAATAAGGTTTGGATTCAGAGGAGAGCTTGTAACCAGTCTTACCACTTCTGAGAAAAAATGACTATTGATCTTTAGCCTCAATGCTTTAGTCATTGCCTAACTGATGATTGATATTTTGTTGATTCTGCTGTCTGAAGTATGATGTTTGATGATGTAATACATGGTCAGAATGTCAACTCAGGAAGTATTTAAGTCATCGGAGGGCTCATAATGGTATAATATGAATCTTTGTGGACAAGTTGGTGTGGTAGATGTTCACCCGAACGATAGCGTGGCTTGAAATGGTTTTATTGTGGTTTTGTTTATCATATTTGTGAAAATGCTTTTCTGATGTGGGAAATAATTGTGTACAGAGCTTTCGAATTTTTCATGCTGTTTTGTAAAAATCTTCGTTGCAGCTAACTTTTGTAGAAATCATCATTTTTGTACTCATTTTTAGTCCTCATTTCCCTAAATAGACAAAGGTAGATTTCTGTTTTACTTCAACGCTGTGTATTTTGAGAATCTGTATTGTTTATCATTGTGACATGCTACGAGGTGTTTCAAAAGTAAAATACTGCCCAGAATCTCATATAAAGTTGTACATTTAGTTTCTAGAACCTATGAAAGTGTAAAGCAGAGATAAATAGCTTAGATCCGTTGTGTTTCCTCTGTGCTGCTGCAGCCCTGAACTGGACTGGAGCTTGTATACAAAAAAACTTCACTAGTCCTTGTATCTCGGTGTCTTGTCTGAAAAGGATAAGAAAAAGAGAAAGCTGAAGAAAGTATTATCTCTGCTTTGCGTTTGAGGAACGGTGGATGATGGGTGTTGGCGGTTTAGCTGTCACAGGCCTTGAGTGACGATCTAAGGCGAAGATCAGTCCCTTAAGAGCAAGATAATTCACGTTTTATCTTTCATAACCTGATCTGGTGGAAGGGTGCTTTGAAGCTTTAGCTAACGTAATGTAACGTGCAACGGGCCGTAGCTAGGGAAAATTGCTCTTGGAAACTAAATATCCCTTTTCCATACTCCCGCGCTTACACAGATGCCTTTAACTGTGAAAACTGTACGTGTTAAAGCTGAAATTTTTCTTTCTTTCAGACTATCCCTCACTATTCCATCCCTTGTCACTCCAGCTCCAATGTGGTAGTGGAACCCAGCGGGCTCCTGGAGCTCAACAACTTCACCAGTCAGCGCCTCGACGATGAGGAGACAGCAATGGAGCAAGATGTGGACAGTAGCACTGAGGACGGCGCTGAGCCCAGCCCGGCTGAACAATCCTAAGGAACTGGGACACTGGAGTGCACTTTAAAATATCTTGAGATTTTGAGTATCCAAGATGCCCTTGTATTGTGATGTCTTAGAGCACTTTGCCTATTAGAGTTGTTCATTGGACCCTTGAAGCATCAGTGTGTTTTAACAAGACGGTATTGCAACAGCTACATCTTAAAAATGGTTTCCAAAAAAAAAAAAAAAAAAAAAAAAAAAAGATGTAGTTACCGAGATTTAGTAAGCCTGTGACAGTGGAATGTACTCCTGTTAAAAAAGCAAATCTGCAGCGAATTCTACAGCTCGTGCTATTGAAGCCCTTGCCCAGATACTGAACCAGCTTTCAGTGAAAAGGGATTGTTATTTTGCTGTGTCTTTTTGTTAGCTGTTGAGCAAAACACCATCGAAAGAAAAAAAAAAAAGAGAGAGAACGTTTAATAAATATTTGTATTTTAAAATAGCATGTGAGAGAAAAAGTGTCTCTGACAGTGCTGGAAAAGCCCCAGGAAATTTTGGAATTGGTTCGCTTTCTTGCACTTGTGCTCACTTAGAGTTAAGATTTTTTTCATAAGCCTAAAAATATAGTTTATTTTTTTTAAAATTCTCGTTGGTGACTGTTTGGAAATAAGCAAAGTCACTAACTGGTAGCAAAATGGATTTACTAGTGGATTTTTGTTTTCATGCTTTACAAGTAGGGTAATGGTGTATGAGGCATTTTTTGTGCCATAAGCACATGAAATGCTCATCTACTGTAGTTAATCTTTGAGTATTTATTTAAATATAAAATTTTAAGTGAGGCCAAGTTGTTTAAAAAGTTCCTGTGAAACAGGCAGGTGTGCTAACTAATTCAAACAGGGTGCAGGGGATGTATTTTGCTATAAATCCATTTTTCAAAATTGGGGATACGAGGTTCAGCACCTTTCAAAGTTGAACCGCCGAATTTCGAAGTGAGCCAAGGCTTTTAAAAAAAAAAATCTGTATTTTACTCTTACATGCTGTTTTTAAAGTGACTGTTTTGGGAGTTTAAAAGCTTAAATCAGTATACAGCGCGAGATTTCAGAAATTAGCCTTACGACTTGGCTTGTTGAAGCAATACGTTGGGTTTTTGTGATAGTTACAAGCCACAGAAAGTTTGGATGGGATAAGAGAAACCAATTTTAATACATTCTGCTAATGAAGACAATACTTTTTTTTTTCCTAATGTATATAAAAAACACATTTTTAACTGTTTTGTATAGATTTCATTATAAATAACTAAGCATTTAAAGACTTTGACATATCATTTAATTGTATATACATCTATCAACCTAACTGCCCAATTTTTGGTGCTGAAGTACTACTGCAAGTAGATTTCCTCCAAAGTCTAATACAGCTTTTTGCGTTAGTCTTTTTTTATTTTTTCAAACAGTAATTTTACCCTGGATACTGTAGTTAAGATTAAATTCCAACTAGAGCAACTCAAACTAAAAATACAAAACCTAAAAATTTATCTTGTCCTCAGTATCCCGCTATGTAAGAACATGCAGTAACCCCTAGATGGTGCTGTCGGTTTTCATCTAACCTCAGTTATTTTATGAATTAGGTCCCTATGACTTTCATACACTTTTTTTCCCTTCTGTTCTCTTTTGCATCAGCGTCAGTTCCAAAACAGTGTAGTTTATTAAGATGGAGAAATGTCCTGATAAATGTGATGTCCAAATACCAGAATAGTGGGGTAGAAAACTTAATTTTTGCGTTACTTTTATGTTGGAATAGGTATTGGTTTGGTTTCTGCTATACTTCGTGCTCAG
>WHYT01017408.1:189961-268161 GCA_009806455.1 Tetrax tetrax | reverse complement strand
CAGCTGTTTCTCTCACAAGAAAAGTTCATTCTTCACAACAGGCTGGCAGAAGCCTCAAAAAGCCTCTCAGGATCTCTTCACGTTATTCATCCCATCTTCTCTCCTCTCCACCTCTTGCAGCCAGACCGGGCTGAGTTGGGCCCAGTCGGCCACCTGGCGAGAGGCCAGAGGGTGAGGCCTGCAAGGCCCGAAGGCCTGCGCCTCCCCCCTCTGGGCCTCTGCCCTTGCTCAGCTTCGTCACATCTTCTCTCTTCTTTTTTTTTTTCCTGTTTTCCCTTTCTTAAATACGTTATCGCAGAGGCGCTATCACGGGACATTCTGCTCCCAATCGGCTCAGCCTTGGCCAGCAGTGGGTCCGCCCTAGGCCCGGTCGAGTCCACTGAACAAAGGGGAGCGACTTCCAGCAGTTTCCTACAGAAGCTGCCACCGTAGCCCCTCTCACTAAGCAAAACCACAACATATACATTACAGATAAGACATACACCCTGTCTAGGAGGCTTTGAAATCCAAAGTAGTCAAGTTAAACACATGGCAGAACATGAGAAAATATTTCATCACAAGGGTTATGAGTGATTATAAAAGAGGAGAGCGGCTTGGAGAGCTGACTTTTCAGCAACACTTTGAAGAAAAGAGGATGTTTGACAGATGAACACAGGGAAGGGGCAACAGCACAAGGCCAAGAATGTGAAGATAGAAAAAAAAAAAAATTAGATGAGAAGATAGAGATGAGCCAGCAGACTGTGAAATAATGGTCTAGATCCTGGTCCTGGCAGGAAAAACTCAAGTGATGAAGGTTGGGGGGCAGTGCAGGTAGAAAGGAGAGGTCTTAGGACAGATGTGCTTATAACTTCAAGTGCGTGATTGCATATCGTGTGAGGTCTTGGTCTCCAAGAGGAAAGTGTGGACTTGGGACAAAAGAGAAGAGCAAGTGACACAATGCAGCAAAGACAGGAAAGGAAGAAAAAGAGTCAAAGGTCTAGGAGTCAATGGAAGGTGGAGAGGTGGGATCTGGGAGGAAAAGGAGGTCATTTCTGGAAAAGTGTGCTGAAATGCAGGTCCTGATTTGGAAGGTGCCCGTGGGTAGAGTCAGGGTGGAGGGAGAAGGGGAGGTTGGAGGCCAGTGCCAAGGTTCAGCATCACGGCTGTATGGCAGGAGAGGCACAGAGGAAATACATCAGGAGAGAAGGTGGATAGAAAGAAATACAGAGGACCAAAATTGGGACCCAGTCAAATACCAATACACAAAAGAAGAGTAAAGATAGAGGAGCCCTGGCAGAAAGGTCTGGAGGAAAATGTTCAGGGACACCTGCTCCACCTCTGTCCTGTCACAGACATTGTTCCCTCTTGTCTCCTCACACCCAAATGCATCTGCCTGGATATGGCTATCACTGCTTACTTATTAGACTTCCAAAAATGTATTTTCCATTCTGTGCCCCATCCTTTGGAAAATTAGAATCATAGAATCACAGAATGGTTTGGGTTGGAAGGGGCCTTCAAAGGCCATCCAGTCCAACCCGCCTGCCAGGAGCAGGGACATCTCCAACCACATCAGGTTGCTCAGAGCCTCACCCACCCTGGCCTTGAAAAATTCCCCTATAGACACCTGCGGATAGACCTACATCATCGATGCATTCAGAAACCTTGATGACTTTTGCTGGGCATGACCGTTGCTGGTTGCTCTCAGTGCTTCCTTGTTCTCCTCTGTCTGTGTTCGTATCTGCCCCTTGCTTTATCTTTTGACTGTGAGGCAGGTGGACCCTTGAGTAGACCTTCAGGGTGCTGCAGTGGTATAAGAAAGTCACGGCCTGGTCTAGATTTTCCTCCCTGACAGCTGAGACTGGGTGGGTTGTCACCCTTCCCCTGGCAGGACTGGTGGAGCTCTCTCCCTCGGGTACAGTTATGTGTGTCAAAAAACACCCTCCATCATTATGTTGCTGTAATTTACTCAACTTACTGTTCAGCCTGTTGTGATAGGACGAGGGGTAATGGTTTTAAAATAGAGGGAGGTAGATTCAGATTAGATATTGGGAAAATTTTTTTTACAATGAGGGTGGTGGAGCAGTGTCCCAGGTTGCCCAGAGAGGTGTTGGATGCTCCATCCCTGGAAACATTCCAGGCCAGGTTGGCCGGGGCTCTGAGCAACCTGATGTGGTTGGAGATGTCCCTGCTCCTGGCAGGGGGGTTGGACCGGATGGGCTTTGAAGGTCACTTCCAACCCAAACCATTCTGTGATTCTATGATTCTGTGATTTTAAGAATCTAAGAAAACATTAGCATCACGATTCAGATTCAGGAATAGGTTTGGGTCTCCTACCCGGATGCAGGATCTGGGAAACCCCCTGGTTTAGCAATATAAATTGCTAAACACAATAAGCTGTGTTCAGCAGCATGAAAGTAACAGAGAAAAGCAATCAGCAATTGACAGGGGAGAAAATGGGTGGATTAAAGACAAAAATAAAGAAACCTGTGGAAAAAAAAGTTAGGAAAACAGTATTTTTTTTCTGTCTGTACTTGGTGCAACAATTCCCAGAAAAAGAATGAGAGTAGCAAAATAACCCCCTTCCACAAGCCAAAATTTGATTTTGAGTTGAAAAACAAGCCCCTGACAGCAGCTGCTGTTTTATATGTTGGCCATAAAGCACGTAGTGTTATGAAACTTTTAATAATATTTAGCAACTGCAGTAATCTGGTTAATTTTTTAATAGATGCTCACTTACATCCTGTTTATGAGATGTCCCTGAGCATCTGCAGCATTACCAAGAAGTATTGTCATGGCAAGCTGATTAGAGGAGATTGTTTTCTTGGGGTGGAGGTGATAAATTAGAGTTTGATTTACAAACTAGAAAATAAAAGGAATGGGATAAAGCTTTGGTTGTTATTAAGAGAGGTCTTCAGCCAATTCAAGTTGGCCTGGGTCATTTGAAGACTAAACTGCTCTGCCTTTCTGTTCTTGGTTTTAATCAAAATCATGTCATTTTAAAATATCTTGTCATTGCCTATCTGCATTAAGGTTTTCAGCATTATTTATACTGTGTTTTATTTTTATGGTGTTGCACAAACCATGCAGACCAAGTTTGGAATTGAAATAGGTAGTCAGGAGAGAGCTGCATAAAGATCCCAACTTCAGTGCAAATTTAGCAGGTTATAAATGTTTGGTCAGCAAACTTTCCTGTGCAAGGATATCCTGGGAAATGTCTGTGCACGATTGAGGAATCTCGTGCTGCCTGTGGGATTTGAGGTGACCGGAACACGGCCAAGTGCTTACACAACTGCTTGAAGGATTGCAGGCTTACCGTGTCATCAGGAGGAGAAAGAAACCGTTTCTCACTGACCTGAGCATCTTCATTGACTTGTTGGAGGTGGCGAGGCGTCAATCATCAACGAATTTATAGCAGGGCGGGCGAAGCTCGTAGCCAGTTTCCGTGCTGATACAGCTGATCTCACCACTTGTTGCAGCAAAAGAAGCAAATGCAGAGCAAGAGCAGAGGCTCAGTCCGTGTCTCACTTCAACATTTTGGCAATTGCGTTTTGCCGGCGGTGTGTGGGGACAACGAGCACGGCAGTAGTCTCTCCCCTACTCATCCTGCAGACAAGAGGCTTCTTTTCCAAGGCCTATTTGGCAGCTTCCAGCAGCTCCAACTATTTTAGCAAAGAACCAGAGGGGAGGAAACCCCTCACCCTGATGAGTTTGTACAGTAGGAGCAGCGACTGTTTGCGACAGCAGCCAAACAACTTCTTCTCCTCTTCTGGTGCGTAGGGGTGTGCAAGAGCCAGTCCAAAATCAATAATACCCAGAAACATAACAACAATTAGCACAGATATATAATTAAAACTCCCTGCCCTAAAATATCCGCTCAGAGCACGTATTTACCTTCTCATGCTTCCCACTAAAAATAAACAGATTAAAGTCTCCAACCTACTGTGTGAGTAGGTGGAGGGGGAGAAAACACCATATGTGAAGTGTGGCATGTGACAGAAATTCCTCTGTCCCATCTCACCCTCCCTTCAGCAGCTTGGATTGACTTGCTGGACAATTCTTGCCAACAAATACTAGGACAGTGCGTCTGCTTTGTGTCTATATTGTTATCAATTATCTGCAGCCACATTTCCAGGCAGAAGTCATCAGAAATTCTTTTTTTTTTTTTTTTGTGAGTTTTTGTTTGCTTTTTTCACTGTTTGTTTGTTTGCTGGAGGCACCAGGGCACCAGGTTGGGACTCAAATCCTAAGTTGTTTTCTGGCTTTGCCACTGACTCATTGGCTTTGTCGGGAATAAGTTGCACTCATGACATGTGCAGTAGAGTCAATCTGTACCCATGCAAGGGTTTTTTTCATCAAAACCAAAATTATTTGACATGTGTCAATGCTGGTCCTTCAACTCTTTTGCTGTTGGCTTTGTGCAGCCGGGCCAAAGCTCTGAAGTGGTTAAAAGGGGTGTTCACACAGCAAAACCAAGGAAAAATTGGGATGCTGATGGACATCGTCATGTTCACTGCGTTTGATCTGAGAAGCAGGAAGCAACAACTCAGTATCTTTTGGTTGTGACATCCGTATTCAACTCAAATAGCTAAACGTGTTGGCATTTCTGCGAGTCCTTTCCCTGAAGGCACAAGTATTGTTTCTGTTAGGATCAGGAAATTAATTTGGACCCTCCTTTTCTTTTGAGTTGAAGTTGCCCAAGAACTGTCCTGTCCAAGAGCCCCAGTTATTTTTGTCTCCTGAGCATGCCTCAAGTAATTCATTCTCCAAGGCTACGTCTACGCTAGGAAATTAAACTTGCCCCTGGTTGCTTACAAGCACTGAGGCCAGCTGGCATGGGGATAGCCTATGCCCATACTACTAAAGTCTATTTGCCACCAAAACACAGTGTCTGGATGTCTTGTGCTTTTTCCCAGATTGTGCTTGATAGGACTTTAGAAGACGGTTGGTTCATCGAGGGCAGAAGCGTACCAGACAGAGTTAGCAGCACTGGCACTGATGCACAGAGTTTGAGTCCTCGTAGTGTTTAGTTTATTAGAGTAGATTATGATTGAAAGACTACACTGGGTTGGATATTAATTTTCACAAGGTATTTACTCATCTTCTAGAGTCTTCTTGATACTCTACAGTTTCTTGAGAAGCTGGACAGTCCTTGCCCATGTAAGCATTTCTTATTGTCTAGAGAAGTGTCTCCTAATGATTTTGGACCAGAAGCCTTCAAAGTCCTTGAAAGGTCACAAAGACCAAGCTGCACCTTTCTATCCAACTTTAAACTGAAAATACTATGAAGGTGCTATCATTGTTGATCTTTTATGCATTATGGCCTTGCACACCGTGTCGTGAGAAACTCTGATACAGGGTACGTTCTGAGGTGGGAACGTAAGAATATGATTTCCACCTTTGATTTTTTCTCATGAACCCTGTTTTTGGTAAGTGTAAGGCAAAGAACATGTCTCTTGCTGCTTTTTTTTTTTTTTTTTTTTTTTTGGTGCAGCTGTCTCTGTGTGTGTACAATCGCAAGAGCAACAAAAGGCTGACAGGCAAACTTGTGTGGTGCTTTAGAAGACAAAAATTTTCAATGGTACTGTCTCTGCGGAGAGAAACTGGACCCATAGTCAGCCATTTCTTAGACTCCCGGCCTCTTTTACAAGATCTGATTAATTACAGGGCTATTTTTCTTTCCAATATCAACCATTGCATCATGAAGTCACAGTGTACTTTCATTCATTTCTCAGTATCTTATTTTCACTCAGAGGGTAATTGCCCTTGTTAACAGTTCCCTTCCTAAGAGAAACATGTCCTGAAAGAGTTGCTTTCTCTCAAAAATGTATTTTTAAGTCCTAGAAGACTGGGAAGGAAGAAACCAGCTATGCATTATTTTCTTTGATGAACTCTACAACTGTTCAGGGAAATGAAATGAGCTCACATGCTTGCTTTCTTCTGTCCTTGAATACGCCCACACACTGCTCTGCATTGCTCAGACCAGAGGCAATGAAGAGCCTACTGCCTCTTTCTCTTCTCAGTTGGACCCATCAGAAACCCAGCCATACTGCGCTGTAGTTCCTATTAAAAAAAAAAAATTAAAAAATCATAGAATCACAGAATGATTTGGGTTGGAAGGCACCTTAAAGATCATCCAGTTCCAACCCCCCTGCCCTGGACAGGGACACCTTCCACCACATCAGGTTGCTCAGAGCCCCGTCCAACCTGGCCTGGAATGTTTCCAGGGATGGGGCATCCACAGCTTCTCTGGGCAACCTGGGCCAGTGCCTCACCATCCTCACTGTGAAAAATTTCTTCTTTATATCTAATGTAAATCTACCCTCTTTCAGTTTAAAGCCATTACCCCTTGTCCAATCACTATGTGCCCTTGTCAAAAGTCCCTCTCGGGCTTTCTTCTAGGACCCCTGAGGTACTGGAAGGCAGCTATAATGCCTCCCTGGAGCTTTCTCTTCTCCAGGCTGAACAAACTCAACTTTTTAATAACAATATGTGGCATTTGTCTGTGATCCTGGGTCACTCTTAGCCTCTCTAGCAGGTATGTGTTTCTGCTGACAACCAGAAATTATCACCAGCAGTTTTGCAGATTTACCTACCATACCACAATGGCGAAGCCCTTTTGACTTGTACAAGGCTCTGTATTAACTCCGGTCCTCTCACTGAACACCCGTGTCTTTCTCGAAGTTTTTTGTCCTTCAGGAAAGCATGCTGTCAATTTTGCCTTGTTTAAGTGACAGTCAATTGCAGTGATATTATTTTTCTGTGCCCTCTCAGAACTCTGTGAGACAGCCAAAAATCTTGGGTTTACAGCTTTGTGATATAAGAACTGTAATTAAAAATACTAGAAAACAAACAAACAAAAAACCTAGGTACAGTGAGACTGAGAGTAATTTGATTTAAGAGATTCACATGTGTTCTTGGTCTAGAGCTTTTTTCCTCTGCAGACAACATAAACACACAGATAATTAATTTCAAATGAATTTTTATGAGTAAATAGCACAAAACTGTGTTTAACAGACATCCAGTCTAACTGAGAAATGCCTGTCTTATAGAATTCACAACATAAAATGTGTCTTCCTCTACCTGGCCTCTTTGTGTTCATCTTCTCCTAGTTTATTTTTAATTTGAGTTAGCTCAAGAGTCTCAGAGAGCAGGTGAGCACTGTTCCTGTCTCTGATGCTTTTCCCTTGAGTTCATTATATGATGCTTGAAGAACTTTGCTGTGCCTGTCATGTAGGGAGGATGGGGAATGGAAAAGTCTGTGTTGTGGCAGTGCACTGCTGAAGGGAATCCAGATGAAACACCATTTCAGCGAGAAAATAGCAAAATGTGTGTGGAAGGACCAGGATCTCAGCCATCTCCTTCCCTACCTCCCTCCCAGCTGAGTCTTCTGCCCCAGGACTGGAGCCAGACCCCTTTCCCAGTTCACCTTTTGGCCTCGTTAGTTGTAGGAGGTGTAAGGACTGCCTGCTTGGTCTGGCCAGTGCGAGGAGAGGCAGGGACAGAGGTATCTGCTGTTGTGCTTGGGCAGGAAGGCAGGATGTGGGCAGGAAGCCGAGTCCCACCTTGGCAAGGTGAGATCATGGTCTATACTCACGAGCTGTAAGCACACCCATCTCTTGGGACACTCTTGCTTCTGGCTCGAGGATTGTGGAATGGATGGGAGTGGTATGTGCCCTTTCAGACACCGCTGGTTCAGTGCACGGACAGCTTGGGTGCCCGACTGGACATTATGAGATCCTGCCAAGCTGTCTTCCAGAAGACCACACAATGGGACATACCACAACATCTCTTGTACCCCTCTGGTAGAACAGGAGTCTGATTCCTGTTGGTCTTAGTAGAAATAGGAGACAAAACTCCTAGTAAGACTAAAGTGTGTTTGGTATAGCCCAGGTGGAAGTTGGGCACCCAGGATCAGGAGAGAAAACAAAAACCTCTTGCAAATTCTTCTGAAATATTTTAAAAGCTGAAGACTATTTTTCTGTTCCCCTGATGCCCCTGTCGCATCCCAACCCATTTCAGGATGCACATAAGTGACCTTCTGACAAAATCCCTGTTCCTTCCACACTGTTTTCCAAGTGTGGATCTGAGGACCAAGCTTGGGGATCCAGTGGTGAACTCAATGTAGTCTTCTGTTGGATCCTCCATTTTGTTCCAGATATAAATTCTTCTGCTCTTTGTCCCTAAGGAGATTATTAGAAATACTACCTTGGTGCACCTGTGTAACCTGCACAGAGCAGCAACTGGATGAAAGCCCAACATGTGGAGCACAAATTGCTGCTGTTGGTGTCTCCTGGATGAAGGCTGTGAAGCTCTCCACTTGCCTTGAACATTTTCTGGTTGTTACGTGCTCTTTTATTAAGAGCCTTATACAAGACCACTGTTACAGTATTTATTTACTTATTTATTTATTACCGAGAAGATAAATTTTCTGTGGTTTGTTTCATCTCTCAGTTAAAAACGAAAATGAAAAATCCATCATGCAGCATAAAGAGCTTTGAATGATATGTTTCAGACTAACTCCCAGAAAAGCAAACAGGTCCCCAATTTCTTAGTGATCTGCAACCCTGAACATCTGTCCCAAAATATTCAGGCTCCAGGCTGCCAGCAAAAGAAGGGCTGGAGGTTGAGGCCTTGACCTTCCTGAAGAAACTACACTTGGCCAACAAAGACTTTGGCTAAAAGGCTTACTGGGGGATGGAGGAAGGTTCATCTCAGAGCAGAATGCGATGCCAGTAGTTTGCTCAGACATAACGTTTTATCTGGAGATTTATTGAGGTTTGGTTTTGTTTTGCTTCGCTTCTCTTTGCAAAGTTGAAACTTTTCCAGTAACAGTCTGCTTCAGTCTTTTATACAGATTATCAGACACTTAAGAAAAACAAACAAGTAAACAAAAACATGAAACAGTTTGCCGGTCATAGCTACAGTTTCTTTTAAGGAGAAAAAGAAAGAAATTGAGAGTCATCTAGTTTGTAATGAAAGGAGGTGCACTGGGAGATCTCTTAACAAACTTTCAGCTGAGATCTTGGCAGAACAAAACCCAAAGAGCCGTTTTTCTTAGTTGCTGCCAGCATTTTTAATGTTCCCGCCACCTTCACCGGGCATTCAATGGCCACTGGATTTGGACAATATAATTTCCAGCACAATGCATGATGCGTGGATCCTTGCATAAGGCTGTGTTTGTGGGAAGTGTTGTCTCTCGTGCTCTTTAACTAAATACAGGTGAAACGCTGAGTTTATTCGTAAAGGCGGGGTTACTTCAGCCGTCACCACGGAACAGAAAGATAAACAGAACTAATAAAGTAACGAAACTTTTAAAAATCCTCCCGAGATTTCAGCCCATCTGGCTCAGTGATTTCGCAGGGACTGCACTTGGAGAGGAAGAGGAATACGTGGCTCTAAAGCCAGGTTTTGAGGTTTTATAACAGTTTAGATGGGTAGGCAGGGCTCTCTACATATGTCTACCTAAGTTAATGTCCAGCTAAAGGCATCCCCAAATCTGTCCTGTAGCAAAAGGAGGTGTCACTGAGTTCAGGATCAGGACCAACAACCTCCAAGTTGCAATTACTGACTCTCTCCCTAGATTTAAGCTGTTTATTTAAACCCAAGCTTTGTTTCCCAGTCTAGCCCAAGTGCAGCCCACACCTCTGACCTTGTGAAATTTCCACTATTTATATCTCACGGGATTAACTTCAACATGGACCCAATCCTAGCTTTCTCCTAGGCTAAATTGTATAAACTCTATACTTTCACTTACGCCTAGCCCACATCCACCTCTCTCTCTGCCCTTGAATCCTACCCTGACGGAGGGGATGGGTAGGATATCCAAAACCCGTGAAGTCCCCAGGAGGACTCACAATACCTGTGATGATACCTCCATGTGATTATTTCAAGTTTACGCTCATTCCTACATTACAACAGCAGAGAGAACTCGCTCAGGGACTTCAGTGTATAAAACACCCCAGCTGGCACCTCTTATCTGCATTAAAATTCAGAGTGAAGACAGAGATGTTGAAAAAAAATAACAGGAGGACCATTGGCACAATGCCTTTTACCCTCTCGCAGCGATGCTGAGAAGGACAAAAGCTGCTTTTCCATGGAACCAATCAGTGATTCACAGCTGGAGGGGACTGACTCACCGATACAAACTGAAGGGCTTTTAGAGTCTGAAGCAAAATAATACTAAAAATCATTGGCCTTTTTTGAGAGGGAAGTCAATTTCTGCTCAGACTAAGTGGAATAAGTGGGTTGGAATAATCATAAAATATGACTGCTAATTACATTAATATTGGGGCAGTCAGGAAAAACTAGGCTATGCTTCAACGACATAAATGGAGAAAAAAATTGCTTCAAGGTTCTTGTTAAGCAGCAGAGGGATACAGTCAGTGATGTATCGTACCTCAAACATGGGGACAGACTCTTCAGTAGGGCCTGTAGTGATAGGACAAGGGGTAATGACTTTAAACTAAAAGAGGGTGGATTCATCTCTTACACTACAAGAGAGTAGATAGCACCCCAAATATTGTGTTCAGTTTTGGGCCCCTCACTACAAGAAAGACATTGAGGTGCAGGAGCTCATCCAGAGAAAGGCAACGAAGCTGGTGAGGGGTCTGCAGAACAAGTCTCGTGAGGAGCAGCTGAGTGAACTGGGATTGTTTAATCTGGAGAGGAGGCGGCTGAGGGGAGACCTCATTGCTCTCTACAACTACCTGAAAGGAAAGTGCAGGGAGGTGGATGTCGGTCTCTTCTATCAAGTAACAAATGATAGGATGAGAGGAAACAGCCTCAAGTTGCATCAGGGAAGGTTTAATTTGGATATCAGGAAAAATGTATTCACTAAAAGGGTTATCAAGCACTGGAACAGGCTGCCCAAGTAACTGAGTGACCATCCCTGAAGATATTAAAAGACATTTAGATGTGGTGCTTGAGGACATGGTTTAGTGGTGGACTTGGCAGTGTTAGGTTAACGATTTGACTTAATTATTTTAACAGTCTTTTTCAATATAAATGATTCTAGGATTCTAGGATTCAGACCTCACATAAGGAAGAATTTCTTTATGATGAGGGTCGTGGCTCACTGGCCCAGTTTGCCCAGAGAGGCGGTGGGTGCCCCATCCCTGGAAACATTCCAGGCCAGGTTGGCCGGGGCTCTGAGCAACCTGATGTGGTTGGAGATGTCCCTGCTCCTTGCAGGGGGCTTGGACTGGGTGGCCTTGAAAGGTTCATTCCAACTCTAACTATTCTATTATTCTATGATTCTAAATCCAGCACAACAGGGAAATTTGTTCAAAGGATAAATAACCATATAATATTATTATTTCATGTCCAATCTTGGTGCTTTATGCTTTCATTCACAGACTGGTGGTTGCTCTTTCCCTGGTTCCCCAGTTTTACAACATTACAACTCTATGGCAATGAAAATTTTTGCTGGAGTAAACCTGCCAAAGCATCAAGGAAATTGGTGCACTGATCACTCCTCGCAATCGGTAAGGAATGCAATCAATATGGCACTCTCCCACGCATGATCCGGTGTGGATATGTGGACAGAAATAACTGCTGCACTAATAACTAAGCAGATGGATTTCTTCTTCTACCGCACTAGGAGCTCAGCACAACACAAGGGTCATTGACTTATACCGAAATCGTGGTGACCCTGGAGTTCTCCTTCCCAGAGCAATCCCAGCGTATCCGGGAACTGCTCAGAGCATTGTTGTGACTATTAAAAGCCAGACGTCAGGTGTTTGCTCAACGCCATACCTAACTACCTCCCATTCCACAATGCAGAACAAAGCCAGGGATTACCTTTGCAAAAAGGGTTAATCTTGACCTACTCGTCTCTTTTCTTAGCAGCACTTCATTGACTTTCCACCTTATAAGCACCTCATGCATCTCACAGTTTTGCATTGATTGGCTTCTTCTCTCCAGCCCTTTAGTCCTATCTCACCATTCTAAGGTCTCACAAGTCTCTTTTTCTCTCTAGGTGCTTACTTTTGACCCGTAATAGCTGGGGAATTGCCATTGAATAATTATTTATCGAGAAGCCTGCACTATATGGTGGTTGTAAATGTCACAGTCTTTTAATCTGAAAGACAAATCTTATCTGGTGTGGGAATAACGTGTAGGAGTTGCTGGTCAACACAAATCTTTTTGTCCTTTCTCAAAGTAGCCTCAGGCTCCATATCTATATGCAAATTGCTGAGTTTCATGGTATAAACTTCCCTTCATTTACCCATAACAACAAGAAGGAGGCTTGAGAGGGACCCACGGGGACTGGATTTTAGTATGTTCTGCCCCAAAAGGTATCAAACCAACATGGTTTCTGCTGTGCCTGGTTCCTGTGGGGCAAAAAGGGTTGGCATAATTTCTTCGAGGTTCCCTTGTGCTGCACTGTGGTTGAGCTGCTGCCTTGGCTGGTTGCCGGCACCTCCTCGGTGGTGTCACCTCTCATGGTGGTTTCCAGGCTGTTCATCAGCGCGCACACAGAAACATCCTCCAAGGGAGCTTCTGGGGATGTCCCCACCTTGCACACACTGTGAAGCATCTGTCCAGAGGTGTTGGGGTCTGTGTGGGTCCTTGTGGCAATGTTCCCGTGGCCAGTGCAAGCCCTATCCCATCCTCTGCTTGTGCAGGTCAACGGAGACGTGATGGAGAAGCATGAACATGATTGAGCCAAGCACCGTTCCCAAGATGCAATATTTAGGTGTCACTTCACCCATCACTGGAGTGCAGTTGACTATTTTGCTGTGGGATGGTGTGCGAGCAACAGCCTGGAAGGGGAGATGGAGTGCAGAGCAGGGATTTGGCAAAGACTGGGCGTGTAATGAGCGAAAGTGATCAATGTTGTGGATTTATGTCTTTATCTGCAAGACCTGCTTTACTAAGTGGGTTTGTTTGGGACAGCTACTAAACTCAATTCTGCACAAAACCGTGAAAAGAAGATAGAGGTTCTTTGTAGCTCAAATTGCCCCTGAACTCAGTCATCTGAGTCCCGTGTTGGGCCAAATTTTCTGAGGTAAAATCAGTATGTATTGTGTGACAGACATGGCTTTTGACAGCCCAGATGTTTTCAGGGTTGTCTCAGCTATAATTAGCTATGAGGACTTGCAGCCTGAGAAGGTTTAGCAGGATTTCTAACTATCTTCCCCTAATTTGCGACAGTCGTTTCTGAGAACGGCATGACGTACTTGAAAACCCGCTGCCGCCTTCGTGCACAGGTAGAGCTCAGAGTGAGTCTAACTAAGCCGGTCTCAGTTGGCATGACCCCCCCTCACCGGCAAATTTGGAGGGGAAAAAATCCCCCAAACCTGCTTCTGCTGCTGCAACTATGCTCCGAGATGAATGACGCCCGTCAGAGATATGATGAGATGTTTCCTCCAGCAGCAAGGTCTCCGTTGCATAGGCTGCTTCCATTTCTTCATTTCCTCTGTTTTAGCCTGACGTCGTCTTCTGCTTTCACTCCTACCTAGTGACCTTTGCGTCCTCAAAGCAACTTTCATTTTAATTGCTTTTATCAGCGCTCGCTTTCAAACCCAGTCTGAGGTCGTCTCACGTCTGTGTTTGTTGGAGGCTGCGTCTTTGTTCATAAAAAGGGGGCCAAAGTGTAATATTGCAGCATCACACCTAATTAACTGCTTTTGAAGCTCACAGATTTGCAGGTCTGTAGACAACGAACACTTAAGCTCTTCACTCCTAAGACCTCTAAGGGATGTTTGCAGCCTCCAGCATGGGATGGATTCACATCAAGCTTTGCTGAGAGGTCAAGTTTCTTAAGCTGTTGTTCCAAATTCGGCTGAAACTGAACATAAAGAAGTAGAGCTGCTGTCTAGGAGTTGTCTGATGGTCAATAATAAGCAGAACCTAGCAGATAGTAACCTACAGAGCATTAAAAATATTAATCAAATGGCACTGTGATGTCCTGAGCTGTGTGCTTCTCCCTAAGCAGATGTCTCCTGCTGTCCCCCTCCCAGATGAGGAGGCTGGACATCTGGGATGTGTCTGCAGTGAGCAGTAACTTTTGCCTAAGAAATTGTTTCTGTCAAGAGAAAGCATCTTGTGCAAGTCTTTGCTTTCTCAAAATCATTCCTTCTTACCACATTTCCCTGGTCTGCTCTCCGACTTCTAGACCAGAAGAGACCAAGTCACCTAAGCAAACCATTGACTCACATACACTTTCACCTCAAATTGGCAAAGACTACTCAAAGCTGGGCCAGACACATTTGTTGCACAAACTCAAGCAGCTTGCAGATAGATTTTTTGCCTGCCTTTCCTGGTTTTTAAGAATTTTTTTCATACTTCAGATTCAGTTGGTGACAGCTCATCTTGTTACTTGCTGTTCTGACTCGGCTGTAATTCCTTGGAGGTACGTGTCGTTGGTATTGCTGTTGGTGCAAAGACAATTCTATCTGCAGGACTTGATGCAATGCTTGGTTTGATCCCAACTCTGTCTTCCTACTGGAGCCACACCACACGTTCCCACCTCTTGGTGCTGGATACAGGGTCTCAGCTGTGTTTTGGGGTAATATCTGGGTGCTGGTCCTTCTAGAGGGGAAGGGATGGGAGGCAGTCTCAGGACACGTCATCTGGCTCGATGATGTGTTCAATTGCAGCAGATCATACTGTACATGTCTGCAGTTGATGCACAACCACAGAGCTCTGGTTGGGTTTGCTCTGAGGAGCAGGGGGCTTTCAGGTATACCAGGAAAGACCACCAGATGCCTTGGAGATGATGACTAGAAACTTTCACTCAACTTGATGCTGGTGAGAAGAGAGAGATCCCAGAGATGGGATCTCCAGTCTCTTCAGGAGCCCTTGTGAGTGAGGAGGTCTCTGCAATGTGCTGTGCATCTTGGGGTGACTTAGAGGCCAGCACAGTCTTTCCATCACCTCCAGCCTGCTCTGGATCAGGCCCAGGATGCATCATCGCGAATGTGATGTGTGGTGTGATGCTTTTGTGTACATGACTCTGTTACCAAGTAAAGTTTCTTTTAAGGATCTAACTGGTTGTGCAGCAAGATCATGGGCTTACAGGGAGGGGACAATATAAGCTGGTTAATTTTTTAAAACCACACATTCCTCTCCCCTCCTCTTTTAAGTTTAATTTTTAAAATGGTCTGTTGGGTTTGTTGCTAAATACCGGTTCATCACTTTTCTTTGTGAAACCTTCACAGCTGGGGACTTTCCATAGGACAGGTTGTTTGGAAAAAGTGATGTAAATTGTAAATTCTGTCTTAATTTGTCTTAAAATATCTAAGCCTGAGAAAACATGTAATCTTACAGAAGATAATACACATGCTCAGAAACTCAGCAGGTGTCCGTTGAAAACTCACACCAGCCAAAAAAGTCACGGTTATTTTTAAAAACGATTGTTAAAATGTATAGCTGATCCTAAAATGAGATAATTAAATTTATGCATCAGAAGAATCTTTTTTTTTTTTTTCCCTCTCCTAACTTCCTACTGATAATGAGACCATATAAGAGAATAATTGGGTAGAAATAAATGACAACTGAAACATTTTTAATGAGATTTCAATAAGCAACTGGTAAGTTAGCTATGTTTCTTTCAATTTGTTTCTCCAAAGGAGAAAAAAGCATGGCCTGCAGTTCAAAACCTGCATCTTGAGCTGAACATTATCTTGTGTGATACGCTTCTGTTTAGGAGAGGGGCAAAGTTGGAGAGATACTGAGATTCTTTTTGTCCTAGATAATCCCATTGCTCTTCTGAGTATTTCACAAAAATTACAGGACAGGATGTTAAACTAAATTGAGAATGTAAATCCATGTCATTCAGTGAAAGTTCATCAGATATTTTGGTTAAATGACATCTTAGCAAAATAATGTTCTCTGCTTTTGAAAACTTTTGGCATAAGGGATGTGTATATATTTGTACATATTTATTTACACTAGCTTTGTTACACAAGAAAAGTAAAAACATAGGTCTTCATGCTTTGTGTCCTGAAGGAATTCACAAGACTTTACTCATTATAGCTACTTACAATAGTGATTTAAAAAAAAAACATTTAGAACAAGATTCCCCCCAAATGTAATGGGACAACATATATAAGACATTAAACCAAGTTTGAATAAATGTCTCAACCCTACCAAAATGCAACTGCTTGGTAGGTTAAATATTCAAAATCACAAGTATTTGATAGTTCATTGCTCTAGACCTTTTACGTTCTGTAGATATGCAAGGGGAAGAAAACGTAAAGCACAGAATTTTCTTGACCAACATTTTCAAGCTGTGTTCTTAAATTAGGCTTTAACGCCTATATTTAGACACTTCAAGTCTGATGATACTTCAAAGGTGCTGAGCACCTCTGCTTTCCATTGACACAGAAAATTTCTTAACGCTTCTCTAAATGAGATCACAGTTCTCAGAAAGCCTAAATGTGGTTGTAGGCGCCCAGTTTTGACTCATTTACCTGAAAAATTTCACAGTAAAACTCAGTCTTCAAACTAAAGAGCGTAAATAATTACCGAAGCAAACCCCAGTTCTTCAGGGGCTTGTGAAAGACGTGCATGGTAGTTGTGATCCCTTAAAGGGGAATGTAGGTTTACCAAGAAATTTGGCCACAAATTTGTGTCAAAGACTTCTCCAGGAAAGGTAACCGACAGTAATAGAAGTGATTTATGTTAATTGACTCTCTTCTGGGCACATAATGTAGGGGTTAGGATAGAGTCCTTAGAAATCATAGCATAAGAAACCAAGCAGCACTTGAGCATCGCTCCCTATCCTGGTCTGAAACCAGCCAGGACCATCACAGTAAAAAGCAGAGCTCATACCAGGGTGAGGAAAAAAAAAAATCTCCTTATTGGGTCTTTTCCACCTTCTTATTTCAGCTGAGGGCACCATTCTGCCATTTCAAGCTTTCTGGTGGTGTTTAGAGACACCGTGAATTCCCTCAGCTCTTACAGCTCTCTGTCCTGTGTCTGGTGGAGCCTCCTCATGACAAGGAAAAAGCGGTCTCTGAACTAAGGATACTGGTACAGGTCCAAGCAGTTCTTTTCCTTGCTTTTGCAAGTGCAAGCTGCCCTAGATGAGCATCAACCGGGGTGATGATTTTTCTTGTAGGCTCCTGACCACTTGAAATGTCCTGAGACCACCAAATGCAGGCCAATGAACCATCTCCAGATGATAATACCATTTTCTCACCACCAACTTTCTTCTAAAACCCACAGCTCATAGCACTGGTAGGGCTGAGGGTGGTTTGGGTTCGGACCCTGGAGTTGATACCTTTTGTCCCAAGTCTCAAATCCACAGGAATTTGTCAGATTCCCATTCTCCTGCCAGGAGCAGTCCAGGTGCTCCATTCCTGTTTTGAACACAGAAGTGCACCAACAACTGTGGGAAGGAAAAGTAATACAAAAGATAAATTGCAGCATATTTTGGGTCAGGTTTTCCACTCGTGGTGCTTCAAGCTTCCACGCTTTGTGCAACATATTGTGGGATGCGAAGGCACTCGCGTCGCCTGCATGCCTCGTACACAAAGCATGAGCTGATCCCCCACAGATTCCCCCAGAGTTTTCATTGTGGCTGGCAATCCTATTGCAGCAGAAAGTTGCTACATATCCTGTAGTCCGCAATGTATTGACTTCCTGTTGCTACAGAGATTTAAAAATGACAAATAACAGGGTCTGAGTCAGATAAAGTAATCAGACCTCAGACCAGAGTACCAGTTATATACATATATTTATTTTATTGCATTGTATTTTATTGTATTTTGTTGTATTGTATTTTATTTTATTTTATTTTATTTTAATCTTACTTTAGTTAAAGATATGTCATCTCGAAAAGAGCTTCAGAATTAATTGTGATAGCTAAATGGCTGTCAGGTCTTGGGCAAGCCACAGGAGATGTGATTCCTCACACATGGCTTTAGATACGTGTTGTGTCAATGTCTGTACATGATCGAGTCACCTATGACTCCCTTTGCAGTCAGTAGAGAGAAGTGGGCAGGTTTAGCTTGCGATTCATCTGACTTCTTTTAGACATCTGCTTCCCAAAAAGGTGAATCGCACCCCAGGAGTTGTTACAAGGAGAACCCAGGATAACTTGAGTCCTAGCATGCTTTTGGTCAGACTGATCCCAGCTTTCTCGTCTATGCCTCTATTTCTCACCTTTAAAATGGGTCCATCTTTCCCACAGGGTCAATGTGGTCAGTTGATTGATGTCCACGATCTTTGAATGCAAGGCATGACTTACAAGTGACAACTGCTGTTTTCAACTATCAAGGCCCTGGGGTGTTCAAAAGTGGTGTGTAATGTGTTGGATATGGTTATTTATTCGTTAATTTGTGGTGCTACTTAAAAAGACGGAAGGATGAACTGTGAAACCATAGGAGAGTACATCAAAGAGGTTCCAGTGGTATTTGGACTCTAATTTTCACCTTAATCATTTCAAATGGGATGGAGAGAGATTTAGGAAGCTCCATTTTTCATGTTTCCTTCAATAAATATGGCCTTAAGTTTTTCCAGAGGACCTGTTATGCTGCCCTTGCACTTGTTGAGTTGCAGATGTAGAAATGAAGACCACTGATTGGTGGTCACTGTTGATAACTTATTTCCTGCAGTGTCTCTCAGGACAATTTGCTGGATCTATTTTAACAATTTAAAGATTTTCTTCCTATGGGGTAAGACATGAGGAGACTTGATAACACTGTTTATATTGGCCAAATTTCTCTGTCAGGCTAACAGATAGAACTGTGGGTTTATCACAGGTAAATTCCAGTGTTGGTGGAACACTGTCCAGGGTTGCCCAGAGAGGTGGTGGATGCCCCATCCCTGGAAACATTCCAGGCCAGGTTGGCCGGGGCTCTGAGCAACCTGATGTGGTTGGAGATGTCCCTGCTCCTTGCAGGGGGGTTGGACTGGATGAACTTTAAAGGTCCCTTCCAACCCAAACTGTTCTGTGATTCTAAATCCAATCCCCAGCTGAATCAGGAACCTGTCTAGCTGCAAGGTGATCACTACATCAGGAGGTTTTGACCCGTGTCCTACCAATACTGACCCAGGATGGGTGGGGGTGGTGGTGGGGAAATCGTGTTCTTTTTCTGCTCCCAGAAAAAGTACACCCTGTCACAACACTGGAAGGGTGAGTCAATGCAGGTCAATACTAACTCTGAGCAGAGGAGAATCGCTGCATGTGAAGTGCTGACTTCAGATTAAAATTATGATAAATCATTAAAAGAAGTTTAGCGGATATTTACTTGTAGAGTGCTCAGAAAAAAAAAAAAAAGATGTTGAGATATTGCTGTGCTCATTCACTCCCCAGGAATTTCCCTTCATGCAGTGTTAGATTCATGACTAAGACCTCTTTTCCGACTCATCTGTGCTGTAATGGAGTAAATGAAAACAATCTTGACTGTGTGGGGCAATAATTATTTGCACCAGGGCTTTTTTTTTTTTTCCCAGAACATGAAGATGATCAGATTATGAGCGGAAAAAAAAAATTATGTAAGTAAAAAAAAGTACAAATACACATACTCCCAAAATATCCCCGGGCTCAGAATTACTAACCGTTCCCGTTGAATAGTTGGAGAGGGTATGAAAAACACTTACACATCTCCACCCTGTCCAGACTGGTGTTGGCAATGCCTTTTTCTGTTGCTCAGGGGATCTTGATTTCTTCCAGTGAACTTTAGAGCAAAGGACCTCAGGAGTCTGATGTCCTCTTCTCCAGCTGCTCCATATGACGGCAAGAATAGGCCTCCATTATTTACTGTAGCTTATCCTCCATAAACTACATACTTTCATTATTTCTGAAGACATTTCTGCAGCCAAATAGCTCGCTTTGCTGGGAATTCCTCATTGATAATTTAGAATTTATTTTCCCCAAAATGTCATTTTTGTTTAGGTCCTGGTAGCATCTGAAGACTTCATCTACGATCAGGGCTTTGCCATATGAGACGTTCTGCAAACATGGATTAAACAGGCATAACTGATAAAAGTAGTTAAAAACAGTGGGCAAAAAGCATTTTTCTTCTGTATACTGCATGCAAACGGAGGTACTGAGACAAATGTCACAAGAACATAGCCAGGAGTTGAGCCGTGTCTTCCAGGTCCATGTATAAAATGATCTGCTTAGAAGTCTAGGACATAGCAAATACACCAATTGTAGGTGGGATCTGAACTTTTAGACTCCAAACAAAAAAAGATAGGGCAAGCATAACTTGGAAAGAGGTCTGAAGTAAGAAAATCAGCTTGTTTTTCATTATGAGCTAAAAAAAGACAATTCCATGTTGGTGGATAAAGCTGGGAGAGGTGGTTAAACTGATTTAATGAGTGGCAAGAAATCTTTGTTTTGTATTTGTCAGAATGAGAGTAAAGGGAGTTGCAGTAAGTGAAGCACCAAGACCTTGAGAACATTGTACCTATGAGGATGGTTAGGAGGGCACTGCAGGAAGATTTTTAACAGAAAGAATCTGCAAAATGACCCATAGCCTAGATGGAAAATCTCAGAGAAAATTAGAAGCTGAAGAAGACACTATGGGAAGATGCTGATATCTTCCAGGCTTTCAGGTCATCCTGACCTCATCCTTTTTCAGCCTTAAAAATCTTTTTCCTTTAATGGAATATAAACCTTTTATGCCTTTTGGCCACAGTTCTGGGATGGTGGGGGATGGATGATCTCGCTCATTTGTTTGCAGAACCTCAGAGAAAGGTGGGTGGGTTGTGCTCACCACCGTGTGTTGGGTGCCATACTCTGTGCTGCTAGGTGCCCTCAGGACATCTCTTTGTGTCTTTGTCCTTTGGCCTGCTCATCTGTAAAGGATGGATGATAAGGATGTTTTTCCCCAGGTTTTTGGAGATTTGCTGATGCAAATGCAGATTCCGTTTTCTTGCTTCTCCTGCTCCTGTTACGATGGTGCCTCAGAAGGCTACAACCTGGAGAGCAAGTTGTAGACATCTCCCTTCTTCCTTGTAGGCTCTAGCGAACAATGTCAGACCACACAACGAGCAACCTCTTACACGGGCTTCAACCCCTTAACTAAATCAAATGACATCCTAATATGTGGGAATTAACAACATGTGTGCCCCATGTGAATGCTTGCTCAGCCATTCCCAATATGTTTTTCTAGTCCGAGTTCACTAAAGGGACGTTCGTTCTCACAGCCTGTACTCTGAATAATGTACCTATCTAACGTCTTAGATCAGCCGTGGCACGAGCCACAATCAAGAAGAGAAAGTGCAAAGTAAACTCTGAGCTGTGACCTGCTCCACAAAACCTGCAACCAGCTGGAAAGAACATCTCATCTGCCGTCCTCCAGCATATGTGATGGACATTGCTTTGATGAGGAGGTGTCTCTGATCTGTTCCTACAATAAATGCCAGCCCTGAGCCAGGGCTACAGTGTAAGGTTTTGCTCCTCTAATGATCATCCCAATCCCTTTAACAGAAGTTGCCAACTCCTTCTCTTTTGCTGCCACTTCATTCCTGAACCCATTTGGCAACCGCTTCTGTGCTAAGGCGTGGTACTCAGTGCCTAGTTAGGTGGACAGATTTCTGTGTGGTTTTCTATCATTGATGAATTAATTTAATTCATTTTAAATGGC
Organism: Tetrax tetrax; assembly: GCA_009806455.1. Taxonomy (NCBI): domain Eukaryota; kingdom Metazoa; phylum Chordata; class Aves; order Otidiformes; family Otididae; genus Tetrax; species Tetrax tetrax. Next base: position 246,634 of record WHYT01017408.1, on the reverse strand, counting down.
TGCTCCTATGAAAGTAAGAACATTAACTACGAGATGGTGCTAAATGTTGTGACAAGAGAAATAGAACTGATAAATACACATCCTGCACTATCTGCAGCTCCAGTTCCCTCAAACACAGATACTGTCACTGGAGCAAGGACTGGAAAACCAAGCACTTGGTGAGTGTCCTAATAGCTCGCCTTTGCTTTTAACAAGTTTATTGCATGATAATAAATATCAATTTTTTCATATGCCAATGAGATAAAACTGTGGTGGTCCTGTCTTCAGACCATAAACTTTGAATCCTTAATAGATATTCTGAGTACTTCATAGACCCCAGTTTGTCCATTAGTAAAAGAAATGGAAGCTGGAGAGGTGGGCCTGTGAGAACCTCATGAAGTTCAACCAGGCCAAATGCAAGGTCCTCCACATGGGCTGGGGCAATCCCAGCACAAATCCAGGCTGGGCGGAGAATGGATGGAGAGCAGCCCTGAGGAGAAGGACTGGGGGTGCTGGTGGATGAGAAGCTCACCATGAGCCGGCAACGTGCGCTCCCAGCCCAGAACCCAACGGCACCCTGGGCTGCATCCCCAGCAGCGTGGGCAGCAGGGCGAGGGAGGGGATTCTGCCCCTCTGCTCCGCTCTGCTGAGACCCCCCTGCGGCGCTGCGTCTGGATTAGTATGTCTGTAATTAACTAGTCACCACTTGAGCAGACCCCAGAAGTTTTTTCTCATTAAAGTCACCAAAACACTAAGTTAAGTGCTCAGTGTTTCCATGTTAAATCCCCTGCACTTCAAATGGAAGTTAAGCTCTTTGCTTGCTTAAAATTGACTCTTCAAACAGGATGTGCTCTACGAGCCCTGGAGCAGAGGATCAGAAAGAACATGAAATTTTCCCTCCTCGCTTGAGCTTCTCATCAAAAATCCCAATGCCCTTTTCCTAACAAGGCTGTCACCCACAGCCCAGATTGTGCGGTTCCATCTCTAAGTGTGCTAGACAAAAGCCATTTCCTCCAGGGCATCCTCTGGAGACCCTCCAGCACATCCAGTGCACAATGGCAAAGCTTTTCCAAGAAGTTATTTTTCCGGTTGTAAGACCCTTTGGAGAAAGGCAGTGCCCTCTCACCCTGACCAAATATTTGTATCTTTGCACAGCTCGCAGCTGCATTCCAGAAGCTGCCCACAGCATAAGACAGTCAGGAGTCTGGCAGTCAGAAGTTTGAAATGCAAAGCATCATAAAGGCGTGATGTTGTACTGACCCTTCCAAATTCCCAGCAAACCGTCTCTGTAGATCACAGAGATGATGTGCATTCGCTCTGTAAAACATTCACTTGCTGCTCTGAACACAAGAAAATATGGTGTGCAGGTGAATTACACATGGTAATTTTCTAGGAAGGAGATGTGTAACTCTCAGAAAGGTCTCATGTCTGCAGTGAGATCAGGTGCTGAAGGATGTCTTTTCTCAGTCCAAATGCTCAGGCAAATTTGGGTTATTCTCAGTTCTTTTGCCAAGATGAGCAAAACAGCCAGGCTATGAGCTGCTGAATCCTGGAAATTTTAGCAATCTTGGATGTCAGATATCCAGCCTGAGTTTGAAAATGGGCAGTGATAAGGGACTTGAATGGAGTTTTGGCATGGAAGACTTCTGGGAGATACAACAAGATGTTGATATACTTTTAAAACTCTAGCCTACCTTGTCCTATGCCTTTCTCTCTGACTGCAGGAGACTGGAGGATTGTCAATATAATTGTATAATATTTCTCCCTGAATCATTCCCAGTCCTGCCTCCCTGATCATCCAGACTAAAGAAATGCTAATTTATGCTTAAGAATGAGCCAACTCTGCAGCTTTGCACCCTTCACTCCACATGGTCCTCCATCACTGCCCAGGAAACCTTGCCCCATGGTCATCTCCAGGACACCTCGCGTGCACCCAAAGAGGGATGTGCGTCCTTGCCACCACGGAATAAAACACCATTCTGGGACTGAAACACAGACCTAGTGAACTCAAACACTTTGTCTGAGAAGACAGAAGCAAAAAATACTTATAGGCAGTGCCAAGAGCTATGCATCAGAAATACAGAAATAAGGTGCCCTGTGCTCCCTTCCCTGAGGCCAAGGCTCTCTCCTTGGGACAAACTCCTGTAGTAAATTAGTTGGGGGCTTTGACATCTGCCTAGGGCTTTAGAGGTCAGGCAAATGCCCTTCTTGATCCTGAGACCCACTTTCAAAGAGAACCCGTTGGCACGATCATGTTTGCGTGAGTTTACGTCTTGCTTCTCAAGTTTCTGTAGATGAAAGCTAAAAATGCAACTCATCCTTATCCCTGGTACAGGACATGGCTTTAATGCAATGTGACCATGTGCGTTTGAGAAGGAAAACACATAATATCAGCAACCATGGGCTGGTTCAAACCGTGTATCTCTAACTGGATAATGGCAACGGGAGGAAGATGAAGGTAGAAATGTCTCTCTAGGAACAAGGAGCATTTTCTTGGCTGCTTGCACATCACATACTCTTTCAAGATCTGTTTATTATTTGATGCTGCCATGGAATCTTTCTGCACACAAGATGCTTGAGATAAGCTCATCCCAAGACCTATGTGTCGAGGCAGCTGCAAAACAGAGAATTTTCTGTCTCGGGAGGGCATGGTGAAAAAACATCTTTGCAATGAATTACGCTCTTCCCCGGGAGAGAGAGGAATGCGTGGAATGATTTAGCTGAGCTGTGTATAGCCCAAGGCTGTGTGCCAAGAGACGAGGACGGAAGATAGTCAGATCCCTTTTATAGTTTAGCCCCACCCGGCTGGAAAGACGCGGAGCAAAGCGGCTGAAATAGCACAGATGGAAAATGCCAAGAGTCGGAGAGCAAGAACAGGGAGCAGGGGCAGCATCTGGAACAGTGCTTGTGAAGAGGTTTGTGCCCCGGAGAAGGCAAAAGGTGCTCTGAGTTCCCACAGCAGATGGGTTTGGGCAAGTAGGAGTAAAGGCTGGGAGTCCTCAAATGAGGAGCCTGCAAGGGCACGAAGCAGCAGTGTGCACACTTTGTGCTTCAAAGTCTTCGTTTCTGCAGAGACATGAAGGCTTGGGAGTACGAAGAATGTCGGCTGTCCCCCTGGTTGCTAATCTTTGTCTGTAGTTAGTTTAGCTGATGGGAGAAGGAAGGATTGGAAGCGGGCCTGGTGGGAAGTCATAGAAAAGGCTATGTTCCTCATGGAGGGGCAGCAAATGCGACAGTGATTGTGATGACAGTCACCAGGGCAGGGACAAAAGGCTGTGTTAATATCTGTAGGGCTGATAGAAGGTGTTTAGATTAAACACCAAGTAATGAAGTCTGTGGCTCTTTGTAAGGGTGCAATACCTCGAAGCTTGGGGTAGTGAACAGCATGTAAAGCCCAGACTCCAGTATTGAACCCCCACCAAGACAGAGATGTTCATTTTGCTGGCCGTAACTTTCAGGTTCTTCAGATCTCTGTGTTTGCTCCCTGTTTTACTCAAGCTTCTTTCTCCCTACCAACTTCCCATGGCCAACCTTGCTTAATTTAGGGGATCTCTTGGTTCCTGGCCAGCAACAACTCCCCAGCCATCCCGCAGCCCTTTGATGCCCAGGTTGCTGTGTTTCTGGACCACTTACCTCTTCTGATGTAGAAACACGTTATACGAGGGATCTGCACATTCACAGCCATATCGCTGACATCCCTGAAGAACTGACTTGTTCCTCATGTCTCAGAAAACTTTTGCTGTAATCTAGTGGCATAAAACCCTGCTGGATGAAATCCCCAGCAGCATGGTTTAAGTGAATAGATTTATTACTGTACTTAAAATTCCCATCTCACAATCTTTGTAATTAATGAACACCCCAAGAACATATTTCACAGAGACTTAGAACAGGAAAGGCTTTAAGGTCCATGAATCTGCTTTTTGTTCATGGCAATATGAATTTGAAAGGGGGTAATTTTTTTTTCCTTATGACCAGGAACAAATTAGGTATGAAAAATACAGTAAAGTAGAGTTCATGAAAGGAGGGGAGCACATAACATAACAAATGTATTCCTGTGGTTAAAGCACTAGGCTGAACCTCAAAGTCTCAGATTTGGTTCCCAGCTCTGCCACAGAGAAGTCTGTGATCTTGGCTAAGATGCTTTGCCAGATCTGGACTAAATACGTTAGTAATTGTCTGTCACTGCTGTGGTGGACGTGGCAGACAGGACTGCTACTCAGCCACTGTCTAGACATGAGGATGCTACATTTCTGCTAGCTGGCACCAAGAGGTTCATATCTTCTGCAAGCAACAATTTCATAGAATCATAGAGTCTTTAAGGTTGGAAGAAACCTCCAAGATCATCAGGTCCAACTGTCAGCTAACACCACCATGCCTACTAAACCTGCTGAACCACTTGATTAGACTTCATGCCAAAGCCCTAAAAAGGAGTGTTAGGTCTGCTACCTGATCCTGCAGAGAAGCTCTGAGCCTGAGCTGAATATGTTCTGCACAGGAGACAAACAGGTGACAGTGTGTGTGTTTGCATAGGTCCTTCTTCACGCAGGTGACCCAGGATCTCATTCTTGCTCCACTGGATATGAAGAAGAGACTTGACTTCAATCCTCCACATACCCAAGGCTTCTATCCCTCTTTCCTAGGGCACAAGCTGCCAAGCTCCTTACTATCATGGGATGGGAAATGTTCTTTGAACAGAAATATTGGGCAATTGAATCTAGCATCCCTCTCCTGGTTGGCGTGCATGGCATATTCTTTAGGAAAGGGAAAACTCTTACCAAATATTTACTCAGTGTTTGGAGCAGGCTGCCGTAGTACCGCCTTCCATCTCTTGGTAACACAGTTGATGGTGTTGCCAGGAGTCTGTATCTGACAAGCCCTTAGAGAGCTGTCCGAGCAATCGTATCCCTCGTATCATTGTCATCTCTCCCATTCAGATTTTTAATGAGTATTCTTGCCCTGAGAGCTATCTGGATATAAATTTGTGGTCTTCACTTGCCTTGAAGCTTTTTCTATGTGCAAGGGTCTGAAGAGGCAATGGCAGGAGGAAGGATTTTTTTCCTAACAGTAACTTTCACACACGCTATGATGAGTATTTCTGAGTAGCTGTCACTAACATTCCTGGACAACAGAAAAATATGATCCTTTGGCAGCTCCAGGGATGACTGTAGGATATAAAAGGAGAAAGGGTGGGACTGGGGGAGATCCCAGAGGACAGACAGTAGCCTGTTCCCACACAAGAGCTGGAGGGTGTGATGCCAATCCCGGCCGTTTGCTCAGGGTAAACCGAGGGCATGTTGACAGAAGTCAATGACGTGAACTCAACTGGGTGGTTGGGAGGAGAGCCGTTTCCAGACATGGCATCAGTTGCACACGAAGTCCTAATGGGACCAAAATGTTAAGAACTTTGTAGACTGCAAATCCCACACCAGTGATCCAAGCGGCGGGGCAGAGTACGAAAACGCACCAAAATTATAAGCTGAAAGCGTTAGTCATCATCTGTAGAAATGAAAGCTGACAGGGCAGCAGCTGCCTTGGTCAGAGATGTTTTGTATTTGCATGGCCCCATATAGAGAAAGTTTGAATCAGAAGTGCAGCGAAGCCAAGAGGGAATGAGACATTAAGCCACCACAAGGGATAAAAGGGGGAATATTTCAATATGTGAACAACAAGAAGTCTCCTGGGTAGCAGAGACGAATATTAACTTGGAGCAAGAGGACAATGACCAGCAATGACACAGAGTAAGAGGGGCTGAAGCAGAATTAGTTTCACTGTCTGTTCTGGGTTTTACATGCAAGTAGATGGGAAGGTCAATGAACAGGCATTTCCTGGCTGAATCCTCATTGTTCAGTCACTCCTGGTTTCAGTTTATTGTAGAATTGGCACTAATTACTTGCAGAGCACCATAGACGTATCATAGAGCTGCAGACAGCAAGACATGGGATCAAAACTTGGGAAACTGACACCAAACTCCTGGCACTGTCCCGCATTGTAAAGCTTTTGGCCAGACTGCTTGACTGTGTCTGGGACTTCACTTCTCTGCAACAGGGATTAAAATCTCCTGACCCGTCTTGTCTGCTAAGATATGAGCTCTTCATGCTGACATGACTGAAGAACTGCCTTGGGTTCCCCCAACTCTCCAGCCTTCTTGTGAAAGGCTTGAGTTTGCAAGGTCTAAAGGTGTTGAAAGAAAGCAGAGGTTTGGGTCACTGAGCAGATGCTTCTGCTGGCTTGGACTTGGACAGAGTCCTTTCCAAGCACGTAAGGGCATAAAAGTGACTGTAATGAGTCAGGCCAAATCTGTAACTGTTTCCCATCCCTCCTAGGGTAGAAGCATAGGAAAGGAGCATGGAAACAACACCAGACAGTAGTGATACCATCCCTGGAGATATTTAAAAGCTGTGTAGATGTGGAGCTTAGGGACATGGTTTAGTGACAGACTTGGCAGTGTTAGGTTAATGGTTGGACTTGATGATCTTAAAGGTCTCTTCCAACCTAAACAATTTTTTGATTCTAGAGGCAGAATCTTGAGGGTTTTTTCTAAGCCTACTGCCCAATAACATCATCTGGTAACCCTAATTCTGCCACTATTGTAAACAATGAATAATTATTCTCTGTGCTATGGTGTACCTGTTTGTAGAGATATTTATTATATCTCTCTTGTATAATCTCTTATGAGGCTGAACAGTTGTATTCTTTTTATACACTTCCTGTGCAAAAACCATTTTGCACCTTGGATCCTTTTAAAGCTTTTCTAATTCGGATACATTCTTATTGAGGAGTAAAGCTCAGAGAGAAAAAAATGCTTTCAAGCTTTGGGTACTTTTGGTTTCTTAAGTTATGTCATCCTGTAGTTTTCTATCCCTTCCTAAGTAATGGCTTCCCCATAACAGCTTTTCCTAAATGTGTTTTAGCCACAACCGAGTGTTCAGTTGACATTTTTGTAGAACTCGTTCTTACAGCACCAGCATCTCCTTACTGAGTGCTGAAGGCGGTTCAGAGACCTTCTTTTTGTAGGAGAAAAGGGTTGTTTATGTCAGTCTGCACGATGTAGCATTTACTGCCTTTGATGTTTATCCCTCAACCACTCTACAACTTTTCAATTGCTTTCATCTTTAGGATTCCTAATAACTAAGTGTCCTTCACATACAATATCCCCTCACTTTTCATTCCCTATGGTATGGACTGTATTATAGATCCTGTGGATGTCCTCTGGTGATATACCTCCACTGTGAAAACAAACCATTTATTTCTGCTTTTCAAGTAATATCAATCCCTGAGACTTCTCTTGTTTCATGAACTTCTTCACCCAAAACTAGTGTCAAACTAAAAGCTTGCATGAATTAAAATAATCTGCTGTTCTTTCCCCTCTTCCCACCTTCTCAAGAAAAGACCCCAGAAAGATATAATTCACGTGGTCTTTCTTATCCAACAGGAAATCCTATTAGATGCAGTGTAGACATCATGGGAGTTACGTGTAATTTAGATACGCCTGGGCAAACATTTAGTTGAACACAATCTTCAAGTCTTTGTAGGTCCCCTGAGGGTCTTCTCAGGTCTTCTGCTGATGCAGCTGTATTTGGCGGTTTCTGTCAAGTGCCTGTTGATGGGAAGTAATACTTTGCTATCAGGCTAGTCATTAAATTCTACAAGTATACAGTACTAGACAACACCAAATTTTTCTTTGGCTTGGTATGGCTGCTCTATGAGTCAACTCTTGTGACCCTTTCTACGCAATTGTTGGCACACTGGCCAAAACTTGTTCTGTTCTTCCAGACTTTGCTATGCCTCTGTCTTGCTACCTCATCCAAAACTAGGGAGCTACCACTTGTCTAGCTCTCTTTCCAGCAGAAGGGAGAAAGAGGGTCTGGAGACGTGGCTGTGGTTCTTCTCGCTGCATCTGCTGGGCATCGCCTCAGCTCTGGCAACGCTGTTCCCTTTGCTCAGGACCTTCAGAGCTGAGCAGACCGTTCCATCTTCTTCCACTGCCACAGTGTGCTAGCACCTGGATGAATGAACTAAGAGTGCCTGAATTTCTTGAATTGTACATTATCGCTCCTAAAGTATGAAAAGTGGACATTCATGACAAACTGTAGATCTACTCCCGCTTCTTCTTTAGGTCTTTAATATTCCCTTCATTTACTTCTTTTAGGGTATTTTTCATCAAAGACCACCCATATGCCTTTGAAGTCTCCTACTGACTTGAGCTTTCTCTTCTCTATTAGAGGAAATCTAGTTCCTGACTGTAAAATCAGCTTTATTCCTCATGGGCAATGAGAACACAATTTCAAACCCTGTCCTTATACAATGATGCACACAACATTGATGAGGAATGCACATTGTGCTGGGTTTTTGTCACTGAACTTACTGTTCCCTTTACAGGTCAGTCTGTAAAGTATCCCTCTGGAGTTTTCATTTCTAGTCATCCCCGTGCAATGCAAAATGAAACGTGCGTTGGAATTATTCATACCAGAAGATGACTCAAAATTTTTCTACGAGAGATTTTGAAGTAGAAGCAGATGAACACAGGAAAATTAAGGAGCATATTGAAGGATATTGTATCAGAGCCAGACACTGCAAGCAAGATGTTGTAAGGCCTATAATTTTCATTAATAGATCTGTAGCCTTTAAAGCCTTCAAAGCCTTCAAAGCCTTCAAGATTAGATTCAGTCATCCAGCCTGGAAAAAAAAAACAACTGTGAGTGTTACAGGGATTTTCTTTGGTTTCTGTGAGCTGGGAGTCAAAGGAACTGTAAAAAGGACACAATATCCCTGTAGTCATCAGTATTTCTGGGTCTATAGTTTCAAGAAAGAAAATAAGGTGAATTTGGTGGATAACTGGATAGATCCAATACAGGTTTGTGTCAGTTCTCTTTATTTAGTAGAAATCTCAGTTCATGGGAGACCTGACAGACTCTCCATTGCATTTTCCTGCCTCTGGCCCCTTTATGACCGCTACGAACCACATCCCTTCAGGCAAATCACAAAGAAAGCTTTTACTGGCAGGGAGGGAGCCTGATAATTTCTTAATTGCATCTCTGGGAAACGTTCAATTATAACCATTTCCTAAGTGTGAAAATAAACACTTTGCGTGGGTTGCTCCAGTGGTTAAGAACCTCCTACCGTGTCCTGACTTACAGACCAAGAAAATTGTCTTCCTGCTAGGTAAGATTAAAACAAACAAACAAAAAGTATCTTGTTTTAGCCCTCCTAAACCTGAAAGCTTCTTAAAAGCCTCAGAAAACAAGAAAAAAAAAAAAGAAAGAAAAAAACCCAGCTATTCAAAACTATTCCTCTGTCTCTTCTTGTCCTACGTGGAACGGTTGGGAGCAGCTTGTTAGGAAACACCAATTTATGGTCAGCCCATCCTCCTTCCAGAGAATGAATAATAGATAAAAACAAGAGCACTTCCTGTGACAGCCACCACGAAAAGAGCGAACAAGGAGAGCACTGGATAAGAAAGCTGCTCTCTCCTCTGTTCTTCATAGAAACCCTCATTACCTAAACGGAGCTGATAAAGCTCATTCCAGGTATCTTGACAGGTTAATGTATTACTGTTCTTTTTCTAGCAAAAAAAAAATAATATTTTGAGGTCTGGCCTGAAGCATATATCCAGGGATCCAGGGCAATTTATCATTCCCATCCTCTCTCCAGTCTGTGCGATATGCATATCTCACTTCCAGTTGTGTTTTGGAGCAATAAGCTTTCTTCATCACAGTCACAGGAACTGCTCCATCAACATGAAGCTTGAGTTGAGTCACCTTAAAACACACAATTCCAGTCACATCAAGGGTCTAATAACATTTTCCTGCACCGTGGCTTCTCTTTGGACTTTGTGGGGTGCCAATCACCCCAGAGCAGTGGGGTGGGTTCTGTTAGGACACAGGGAGAACTGATCTACCCATCCTCTCAGGGGCATGGGCCTTCTTATGAACCTCAGCAGATACCAAGGCATGACTGCCCTCTGTCCTGATCTGAAGTCCAACAGATGACTGGATTGTGTGGGATGTACAACCCAAGGGAGGCAAAGCGCAGGCTGCGGAAGGGCTATCTCAGAGTTGCTGGAAGAAATACCGGAGGTGAAGAACATAAACCAGCCCCAAATCTGCCTTCTGAATGACTAATTGGGCTGAGTCTTGACTGAACATCAGATGGTCTCTCATCTACAGCCAGACTCTACTATCACGCTCCACTGATGCTAAAAATTAATAGCGTGGTAATCACCTCTCGGAGAGAAATGGCTTGCAGTGTAAAAGGTGCATCTCAAACCTTTTGAAACCCCAGGAGTCCTGCAAGCATCAGAAATTATAAAGCCCAGTTTCCTACTGAGCTGTGGCTCTTGAGTTTTTGCCTTTGGTGCCTGAAAACCCTGCGAGCTCTAACTTGTATTTTTCTTGCTGTGGGGTCATTTATAAAGTCTCTCTCTCTCTCATTTTCTCTCCCCCAATGTGGATTCTCAGATGAACATTTGCAGAGTCTCTCTCGTGCCCAGCTGATGGGAACAAAACACAGCTGAGACATGGGATAGACACAAACACCCACTCATGACCCACAAAAGCCTTCTTTTGGGGGATTATACATAGACAAAATGGCTTACACCCAAATACAAAGGAATTACAGAAAGTTAATAATTTCCAAGTCTTTGGGGCTAGCTGGGACCTTTGAGATAATCTTATCTGGGTTGTACAACTCAGGCCAAAGAACTGTACTAAATGGCTTCTGCATAAAGCCCTTATCTTCTTTTTTTTTTTTTTTCCTTAGCTAACAGTCATCATCTTATAGAAGAAACAGTAAACTGGGATTTGAGAGATCAGCATTCAGTATCTAATCTTCCGTTTCACTTTGTGCTGCTTAATTAATCCTGTGCTTCAGTTCCCTCTGGGCAAAATATAAACAGCGATACTTCAGTGTTTCACAAAACTATTGTAGCTGTCAAATGTTTGTAAAGTCGTTCGGATACCACAGTGGTGAGAGCCATGGAAAAATCTATACATAAATCAGCACTGTTTATATTTCTGCTGATAGCACAGATATAGAGTTTTTCTTGGTTAGGTTTTTTTTTTTTTTTTTTAATCCCCAAGTGTGGAGAAGATGTCACCTCTGTCACATTCCACGCTAAAAAGAAAATAAGCTCATCAACATCATAGTACAAAAAAGGGGAATAAATACTTCTTAGCAGCAGTGTCATTCTTCACATCTTCAAAGCACTTCAGAAATATCTGCCAGGAAGCTGACTTTCCACTCTGACGTTCAGATTCCCAGGGTATTGTTTCTATTTTGGTGAAATGTTTGTTATGACAGCATGACCTTCCTGAAAGAATAGCTTCAACATTTGAGAACCCATCTCTGGCAGAACTACATAACAAAATGCATTTTTAAGTGGCTCTTCTAAAATATAACTAAAAGTGTGTATCAATAATCCCATTATTTCTTATGAGTCGACAAGGAGTTGTCTGTACAGGGGAGAATGAACAAAGTCTTTCTCCTCCACTGTGTAGTAAGGAGGTTGGAGGGATGCTTTCATGGCAGGAGTTGAGATGTAATATCATAAATATAGTTTTTTTGGGGAAAAAATAATGAATGTTGAAAGAAGTGGAATGCTAAGGAGATTATCCTCCTGCCGTTCTCCTCTTCAGAGGTGAAGAAGTGCACGGAGAGCTGCGGGGCTGCTCCTGGGACAGTGAATTGCAAGCAGAGAGCTGCGCTTTGGATGGGATGCTCTGGAGGACCTGGCCTCAATACTGGGCAGTTAAGGTCCATGGTCATAGGAAGGAGTCCTCTGCAAGTCATTGCTGCTGGAGAGATTAGAAATGGTGTTGCCTGAGAATCTGAGACTCCAAAATTCATGCTAGAAGCCCCGGAAAAGCTTGTTAAGGACCTCACAGGACTGTCCCTCCAACTTTGATGTGGGAATGCCCTCTTTGCTGTGAGTGAGCAATGCAGCATGGTCAGCCCTGGGTTTTGGGCTGTTTCATAGGACAGTGTGGCCCTGTTTACAGTAGGAAAGGGTCTATTTGTGAGACCCTTCTTTGTAAACCTAAGAGTGAATGTCATCCGGGAGCTTCAAGACAGTGTCATGAAAACGAACTCAGAGAAAGTCAACAAGGGCTCCAGCTGAGGAAAAAGCTGTAGTGTGAGCCCAGACTTTCTTTGACAGCAGGAATCACCTTCATAACCTCAGTCTGGAGGAGACGACGGGATTATTTTTTTTTAAATTGTAGGTTGGAGGTAAAAGTTTCTCATCGGGAAGAGGGGAGGAGAGCAGAAGAGAAGAGTCTGCTCACCAGAAATTTCAACCTTTATGTTTTGCTGTGTTTTTCTGGCTTCCCTCTCTCCATCTGATCGTTAGACTGCACTTTTTCTTGAACGCAAAGGCAGCCAAGACTCCCAGCTGCCGCACAAGCACGGAAATCCACCACGTTGCAGGAGCAGCGTTGCTGTAGCCTCCCGTCCTCTCTGGCCCGATGTAGAGCAGCAACAAGCAGTGTAAACAGATCAGCCTGGAGAAATAAACATCAGACTAAAGATTATTTAATGACCGTTTTAAATTAAATAATTAACTGGCCGAGATCGGCAGCATGGGGTCCTGCCTCCCACGAAGACCTTGAGGATTGCGGTCTCTAAGAGGTGTAAACCAAGGGAATGTCTTTGAAGTGCAGAGGTTCTGCCAGTTTACACCCAGATAAGGATCTGATCCTGCGAGTTTGCCACTTGGGTTGGAACAAGGGCAGGCCCAGGTTTTGCAAGACTAAAAAAGATCAAAGAGGTGAAGTTTCTTGGAAACAGCGGAGGAGGGAAAGCCGGTCCGTAAAGATTTCCTGCTCCTTCTGTAGGGAGAAATGAACAAACGGCTAAACAGAAGAAGCAAGCAGCAGGGTTCCTGGTATAACCAAGCCTTCCTTTAAACATCTTTCTCCATCTGGGATATGTATAATTGCTATCTTCCGGTTCAAGCCGCAAATAAAAGGCACTGTAAACATTTTAGAAGGGCCTGGATTCATCCTACCTAAATATAGGCAATGAGCTGTGCTTTCCGTGTTACAAGAACGTCACTCTAGGCTCCCTCTATAATTAATAGAAACTGCATACTTTCTACGCCACGGAGCCAGAGAGACTGTGACGGAGACCGGGTCTAAGGCTGATATTCAGTGCTTATGGTTATCACTCTAGAGTCAACAGCTTGCGTTGAATTTACACAGCCTTGACTCTTCTCTGGCCTCTGTGGCTCTAAGACCTAATGATCCCAGAAGGCCAACACATCCTGGGCTGCATCGCCAGCAGCGTAGCCAGCAGGTTGAGGGAGGGGATTCTGCTGAGACCCCCCTGCAGCGCTGCGTCCAGCTCTGGAGCTCCCAACAGCAGAAGGCCGTGGAGCTGTTGGAGAGGGCCCAGAGGAGGCCACGCAGATGCTGAGAGGGCTGGAGCAGCTCTGCTGTGAGGCCAGGCTGAGAGAGCTGGGGCTGTTCAGCCTGGAGAAGAGAAAGCTCTGGGGAGACCTTATAGCAGCCTTCCAGTACCTAAAGAGGATCTACAAGAAAACTGAAGAGGGACTTTTGACAAGGGCATGTAGTACAGGACAAGGGGTAATGGCTTTGGACAGAAAGAGGGTAGATTTAGATTAAATATAAAGAATAATTCTTTACTGTGAGGGTGGTGAGGCACAGGCCTGGTTGCCCATAGAGGTGGTGGATGCCCCATCCCTGGAAGTGTTCAAGGCCAGGTTGGATGAGGCTTGGAGTGACCTGGTCTGGAGATGTCCCTGCTCCTTGCAGGTGGGCTACACTTGATGGTCTTTAAGGTCCCTTCCAACCCAAACCATCCTATGCGTCTGTGATTCTATGTGTGTTTCCATTCAAAGTATCTAAAATATTGTAGGCAATGTGGATCCCACCAGGATGAAATTACAAAGGCATTGAGTGCTCTGGGTGGTGGATCAGGGCCTTGGGTGCTGTTTGAAGGTGCAAAGCTTGCTAAACCAGTGTTGGAGGACTGTGTGACTGGTTCTTCTCCTGGATTGAGCTCAGGCCTGAACAGAGCCAGGGAGCTAGGGAAAAATGAACAAGGATGGACAAGCCAGAGCTGAGGGCTTAAGCTTGTCTCTGACATACTTTAGGTCAGTACAATATGCAGTAAACATTTATTTAGGAAAACATTGATACACACAGATAGATGCTCTAAGACCTGATATCCAAGGACATCTGTTATTACTCATAGCTATGATGGCACTAAATATACTCATGATTTCGTGGTTACTTTCCTACATATCACCATAGTGTCTGTCATCACCTCATCTCATCCCCTTCCAGCGACTCACATGGTCACCCTTCCAGCACAAGTGTGGCATAGGGATGGTTGTACATCCTATTAGGGTAGCATGGCAAAGGGAGGCTGGTTGCTGTGCCCCAGAAGAAGAGGAGCACTCACATGGGAGCCTCATGGGAGCTAAACCTGTGCTCATACTACCAGAGACTCTTTCTCACACACTTATGAATAAGTTTTGTTCCTAGATACTTCAAATTCTTACATGATTTCTTGCTTTCAGCTTCAATAAACTCATCTTGGTGTGGTTAGCCTGCCCTGTTGGACTCGCCAAGTGTGAGAAAGGAAATAATTCTTAATCCCTGGCAGAAAATAACAAGCCATGTTTTAATGTCATGTCATGTCTGTCTGGATGACAGAAATTAAGATTAATTGGAAAAAAATAATCAAAAAATATAACGTATTGGTGGTTCATCCTCTAAACCCGTCAGTTTTGATGAGCTGGACTTCTTGTCAAGCAGCTTGCTGATTCACAATCTGCACTCCTTGGAGGATATTTTTGTGATTGCACGCAGATGTTCATCAATGGGAATGAACAATATCACATCTCTCATAAAACTGGAAAAACTTTTGGTCTCTCTGTTGGCCACAACTGAAAAGTGAAAGGGCTCTTTGCAGCATGAACACACCAGGGTGAGTTCTTGGGAGAAATGAGTAAAAGGTGATGTGGTCTGTCTGGTTTCTTGTGTTTGTTTCCTAGGAACCTCCTCAGTCCTCTGCGGAAACACTTGGATTAACAAGAATTCTGCCTGTGGGCCAGAGCACTCTACGTTACCCCCTCTGTGTGCTGGCATGCCAGGAGTTTGATCCCTGCAAACCTCCAGAGGGATATGAAACATCTCCTTTACATCATCTTTGTTCAGAAATTTGGAGTTACTTGGTTTTTGGTGTGATGTTCTTCTACCTGAGACTTCACCATACACATAAATGGGGCTGCCGTGGAGGTAATGAAGCCGCAGAGGCTCCTCTTTGAGCTAGAGGAGCACTCAGGTTTATTTTAGGACAGCATATTTACCACAAGTGAAAGGAGACGATCTGATGTGGCATACAGCACTTTTGTACCAACACAAATCTCTATGGTAGTTATTACATCGGTTTGGGTTTTTTTGGAAAAGAATATTGCCCTCTAAACCAAAACATTAATGATAAGAAATTTGAAGGCGGTCCAAACCTAGACCAACAGACCTATTTTGGCATCACAAGTTGCCTTCCAAGGGCGTACAGGTTGTGGAATAGGTGGGACACACATCATCACAATAGCAACAGCAGCAAGCCTTATTAGACAGGCTGAATACTGGAAAAATATATGACTTTTTCCCCTCGCAGTGGTTGTCAAAGGGAATGCGTGCTCAACCTGATCCTAAACGTCTCGCAATACTTTTAGGCACCCAGAGGATTAACCCCGAGTAAAGATTCCCCTCCTCACTGCAAGGAGCTGCACCCTGAAAAAAAACACTTGCTGGGGTTTGATAAATTTTCTTGTGAGGGATTTCTTATCCAAAAGACCACAGGGCTGAATGAGGCAACTTCAAAATAACTGCTGCCTCTGCCTCTTGTTTCTTTGAGCAAATACAGGCACAGAAAAAAAATGTAGTAATTCTCAGCTAAAACCTCTGAAGCGGTGAATCCCATAGAAATTCCTAGGAATCAAGCTGAGTTAAAAGAGAAATGAATAATGCTCAATTGACAGAGCCAGAAAGGTTAGGCTCCTCAACAGAAAATAGTTTTAAATCAGTGGAGATAGTTTACTCCCTCTACATTTTTGTCTTGAAGAGACGTGTGGAGTGGGCTGTCCGTTTAACATAACCAACTGCAATAAAATGCCGTTAGACGCTGATGCTGTGGGGGAAAGAACAGCTTTATTTCAAGAAGCAAAAGCAAACAGCCATGACAACAACGAAACTGTCAGGAACGGGACCTCACCCACGCTAAGGAAAGCTCTGCCAGGTCCTCATTCATCCACAGGGACAGAGGTTTCCCCCCACCTTTGCTTTGAAGGAATATTGTGTCAGAGGGGAAAATGCCTCTTGGGTCTTGGGCTGGGAGGGTGCTACGGTACCACATTTATTTCCCTATCTGGCTGTTGTTCATGTCAAAGGCTTGTGTCGCTCACCTGGGTGGATCTGGTATAAGTTATCTCTGTTTCTTGCCTGGTTGACATTATTACATTTGTTGGTTGTTCAATCGGAGTCCTGCTTTGCTTATCTCATTGCACGAGGAGCTGAGCAAGCAGAGAGAGAGGCTGGGTCGCTGAGTAGGACGGCAGTGGTACTCAGTCCCAGCAACTGGCAGGTAGCTAATTATCTAAGAGCTTCTCATCTTGAAAAATCCTTGTTGTTGCCGTTCTCCAGGTCAGAAGAGAAGGCAAAGTAGGGTGTTATTTCGGATAGATTATTTTTACACTATTGTGATCTTTGGGCCACTGAAGGGTCTTACCTTTCCAGACTTTACTGCGACTCCATTAGGAGAAAGATATCCCCTTGCTTAGAAACTACAGGTTTTTCCTCTTCACTCTTCTGTTGCATTTTCTCATGGGGTTAGCTGATCACCCCATGGGTGTGGCAGGAGAAGCAAGACTGATAACTATGCATACCAGGACACATATTCAGAAAAATATTCTAATATTTGGGGCAGATGAATTGGAACCATATGTATCTCCACAGAACTCAAAGCCAAAGCAGAGCTGTTTATCTGCTGGATTTTATGAACTGGCAAAGAAATCACTGATGAATATACACGGCTGAAAAAATGAAGTGCTACTTCAGGGCTGTCCTTACAAATGCCCTTTCTTCTCCAACTCAATTATCCAAAAGGCATCAACCTCCGAGCAGGCAGATGGTGAGATTTCTTTATTCGTGCAGATGGATGATGGTCCCAAAAGTGTGTGAAAGTCCTGGTAGGAAATGCTAATTTCAGATGCCGCAATCTGGGCAGAGATATTGTCCACAGGAAGAGTGTACCTGTCACCTTCAAAGCAAGGGTTGATCACGCTTGAGACTGGGCACTCCCCATCAGAGGCACCTCGGTTGCCTCTTTGAAATCCTTGGCCCTGAGAGGTGGAAAGGCAGGTCTGCGATTAAAGGAAAGATCATAGGATCTTTCCTATGACATGTTTTACATGCATCCATAGTCATCAGCTCTCACTTGGAGAGTGTGGGAGGTCTCAGTGCTCCCCGCATCCCAACCTTGAGCTATGACCTAACCCAACGTGAAGCAGCCAGAGCAGAGAGAAAAGCGACACGCAGGTGATTTTTCATAAATGCTTCCATTTTCTTCAGTTGTTTCCTCAAAGCATAATAAATGGGATAATAAGTAGTGTCAGGACATTTGGATTTTGTGTCCCATTCCTCTTTTTATGTGAAGTTTTCTCTCTTGGCTGAGTCGAATGCTCTGTTATGAAGTCAGTGTTTTCAATTCAGCTGCCTGGGGAAAGGGTTCGGTTTCGGGGCAGGCTATCAGAAAAGGCTGAGCCAGCACCAGCACTCAATGCAACACAGAGATAAACCCTGAAGAAAGTGATGGCGATGGTGTTCGTAGTCAGCCTGAAGACCCTGCCTGCAGGACAGTTGTAATTTGTACAACTGACTTAATGTATATCCAATGAATTCAGAATCAGCGATGTAAAGTACACACGATACACGTGCATATGTAAAAATAAATGCCATATGTGCCACCAGTAGCGTTTCCTTGTCAGTGTTTATTCCCAATTCTGTCTCCTGATTTGATTCCCCCTCCTCATTTTTATTGTCAGCCATGCCTGGACATTTTTGTCAAAGTTTCTGAGACCTGAAATCTTTCTCTCCCAAGCACTAAGTTCACAGGCTCTCCTCCTGATAAAGCAGATAAACATCTGAAGCAAAGGGGCGTCTGCTAGAAAACAGCCCAGCCAGCCTGGGGACCTCTGAGACCAATTTAGCTGGATACAGCTGGAGAGTCTGGGAGAAAGGGACAGTCTTAGCTGAGATAAGCGTTTTTAACCCTCTGAAACAAATCCTTAGCTGGAAAACACAATCCAAACTTGACATCTTCTGGGGATGGAAAATGTACAGCTATGACTAATTTCATTACTATCTCATTTTTCCTCCTTGTTGATTCTGTTATGATGGTTTTTTTTCAGAGGGAACCTGTGAGAAACTGAGGTCTTGTTCTCAGTGAAGTGTTGAGATCACAGGGCATGTGATTTTGTTCTTTTTCTTTTTCTTTTTTTTTTTTCTTGTGTTCTCAAAGCAGAGAGAGAAGACAAATGGCAAAGGGGGAGGTTAGTAATGAAGTTATTTTGCACACATGCAAACACACACTTTAGATCTCAGTGATGCAAACCAGATGTTCACTGTCTGACTCTTAGGAAGACTCTAATTTAGCTCATCTCGAGTTGTAGAAAATATGGAGGCTTCTATCAAAGTGTTGCCAAAACAGGATTTAGCCATTTCTAATAAGAACTGTGCACTTATAGCAAATATATTTGTTACAAATTAATCCTTGGTTCACTGCAATATTGTTCCTTAATCAGTTGAAATTTCTGAGACTCCATTATTATTTGTAAGAAAAGAGTTTCACTGAAATTTTTTTCATTCTGTGGCAATAGTTCCCAATTCCTCCTCTCGTGGCTCCAGTTCTGAAATGTAACTCCATTTGAAATAGCCTGATATCCTCAGTTCAAAAATAAGTGAATTTCCACCAGTCCCATAACCCTGTTCGTAACTTCATTGACCTCTCAGCTGGGAGCTGCTGCTGGATCCTGGGTTGTTTTTATACTGTTCCTTCAAGTCTGTACTGGCCTCAGCCTCTGTTCTTGTTTTGGGGATTTTTTTTACATATGGGTCATACGGTATCATTTAAGCTCCCTGGTTGCACACAACTTAAATAGGAGAATGACAGCTCCAAAATACAGATTCAGTGATAAGTTTTAAGTGAATAGATGGTCATTTCAGTATTCCCAAACTCCCCTTTTTAGTCCTCCCATAGCCAATAACAAGACCTTGCCAGTCAAAATGAACCAAAAACTGTGTTTTAACTCAAGAGCATCTTTACAGTTCTGGTTTAAGGTTAGCATTCTTCTTTCTGGTTATCAATTGCCATCACACTGCTCTTCAGAAACAGACCACTCTTTAGTTAGTCTTTTGATGTTACTGCAGTGTTTTCCTAGAATCATAGAATGGTTTGGGTTGGAAGGGACTTTAGAGATCATCTAGTCCAACCCTCGCTGCCATGGGCAAGGACAACTTGCACTAGACCAGGTGAAATTTTTCGGTGAAATTCATCTCCCTTAATTTTGATGTGCATATAGTGGAGGCATCCCCAGGAGTTCCGGTTGCCCAGGTTAATTTTATAGTCAATGGGGAGATTTAGGCACTTTGGAGACTGATCTGCCTTATTTTATGTACCTTTTTGAGGAAGAGGTAATTTTTACCCTATCACTGAATATTTCCCTTTAAATGGATATCATCAGCTGAGAGCGGCCTTCTAGTACCTCAAGGGGGCTGCAGGAAAGATGGGGGGAGGCTGTTCAGTAGGGCCTGTTGTGACAGGACAAGGGGTAACGGTTTTAAAATAGAGGGAGGTAGATTCAGATCAGATATTAGGAAAAAATTTTTTTACACTGAGGGTGGTGGAGCAGTGTCCCAGGTTGCCCAGAGAGGTGGTGGATGCCCCATCCCTGGAAACATTCCAGGCCAGGTTGGCCGGGGCTGTGAGCAACCTGATCTGTTTGGAGATGTCCCTTTTCCTTGCAGGGGGGTTGGACTGGATGGCCTTTGAAGGTCCCTTCCAACCCAAACCATTCCATGATTCTACGGTTTAAGCAGAGCTTTACTTGCACCCCTTTCCCAAGCTGCAGATACGGGAGTGCTCCAGGGCTGTGGTAGGTCTCCACGTGAGCATGTCATTCATTTCTGGGAACCATGTTCCTGGATAGCTAGGGATGTGTGAGAAAGGATTAAAGAGGTCTATATGTAAAAGCTTGGCACAGGGCTGCCTGAGGAGGATCGTAGGATAGGAGTCAGCTGAGATGTGAACATAAAAGGAAGCGCGGGAATATTTACTGAGCTTTGCCGAGAGGAAATAGCATAAATGGGATGAGGCCCAAAAGAAAACGTCAGCCTGGCTTTCGGGAAACTGAACGCATTTTTATGATGCCTGGAGTGAGGATTAAATAAGCAGTGTGTTACCAGATAAGATGCTGAATCATGTGAGAGAATCATGATAAACATGGAAGAGAGACCCAACCTAGCAGCTGGGAGCAAGATTCCCTCTCCCTCGCTTTTTCATCTGTTTGCCAACCTTGGGAAACCTGCTTCTTGCCTTCACTTGTTCTTGTTAAGCTGTAATCACTTTGGGAAAATACTTTTGGAACTGGTTTTGAGTTTGTTTTACAACGCCTACCCCTAGGGCACTATTTTCTGGGTGCAGTTTTAATAGCATCAGTCAGTAGTCTTCACCAGGGTCAGATTTACAGGGAGAATTGCTCAGTGTAGTAGTGTTTTAGGTGCTTAACCTCTCCTGGGCAGCTCATGTTGGATTTAGATTTACTGTAAGACATTGTGCACCAAGGATGAGGTTTGTGTTGCTGAGCGGAGAGCTACCTAAGAGAGCAAACAGAAAATGTAATGGGAGGACAGGACTTTATCTTCAGGCTCTAAAGAGGACTGGTCCACACAGTTCTGACCTGGTGGAAGGCACTTCTCAGGATTCATCAGCTTTCTTTTTGTGCTACCTAAATTCTTTCTCATACTACATGTTGAAGGAATAAAGCTTCTCCTTTTTCACTCAAGTTGACCTTCATGGAAGACATGACATGTTGGATCCAAGTCCCTCCTCTCCCTCAGGTGACTTGAAGACACAACTCCTTGCCCAAAATAAGAGTGGCCTAGCAGCACATTAAAGAATATCCCAGCAGCACATTTCCCAACTGTTGTTTTGTGAGGCAGGGCAACATCTGGATGTCTTTACCAGACCAGACCCTGAAGATGAGAAGGAGCTCCATTGGATTTTAGAAGTAAGGTGGGTACTGAAAGGCTGATGCCAAGGCTTAGGCAAGCCTTTTCATACCACCAAAAGTCTATTGTAGGCCACTATGGAGTGCTGCTACTGGGAACACAGAAAAATAGGATTTTGTCTATGTTAGTGAGCAGCTGATTTAAGGGTTTTGGTGTTATGCTGGTGCCAGAAGTAACAAATAGATGTTTAGTCTTTTTGTGGAATCTAGCATTTAAACTTTGAACTGCTGCTTCTAATTTCTTGAGACCTAACAGGCTAACAGCCTTCCAGCATGTTAAAAGAAGATTCCCAGTGAATTGAGACATTTTAGAAACAAATCAAAACTGAAACAAGAGCAGGATGTGATAGCAGCAATAAATACAGGGTTTTTTTCCCTCTCACAGCAATAGTCCTCTGCTGGGAACTTTGTCTTCAAAATGCCTGCTGGGAGGTTCCCTGGCAGAGATGGAGAAGGTGAAGTGTTTCCAAACTAATGAGCTCCAACAGATAAGAGCAGGAACTAGTTTGGCAAAGAGTTGACTCCTTTCTTTTTTCTTGCAAAGGAGCTTTCAGAGTAACATTGTTGGGTAACCACAATTCACATAAAATATTTACTCTTTGGGAAATGAGGCTAAGGTAGTTTCGAGTCTGGCAGAAAATCCCAATAATCCCCAGAGAATATGGAACGTGAAGGGGAAATACCGTTGGCTCCGCAGTTCAAAGCAGAGATAAAAACTCCCCCAACTATGACGTTTCTTTTAAACAATATTTGTAGGCTTTAATGTAAACTCTTCGCGTGCAGTCTCCATGCTCTGAATTTCTCCCCCGCACACGTTGTTCCTGATTTTTTTTTTCAGTCTTTAAATGGTAGGGAGGACAGGAGGTCACGATCCCTTTGATGTGTGTGGGTGTGTGCGTGTAACCTGCTGGCAGAGCCGCGATCGCGTTGGCGACCGTGTTCTGTAGAGATGTGGAACGGGATCCTGCTACGCAAGGTGCCGTAGGAAGATGTAAGCGATGACAGTCTCTCTCTCAACAAGATTACAAATGATTTAACAGATCGATGAGACAGATAAGTATTATGCAATGAGAGGAGACAAGATGACCAGCAAATATAATAGTGTATGTTGTATAATTTTCTGACAGGCCATTCAAGGCTAAATGTGGTTCTTGGTGGTCTCTAAGAGAGCTCTTAGACTGAACCTGGGGGACCTGGACAGGCTGGAGAGGTGGGCCTGGGCAAACCTCATGAAGTTCAACCAGGCCAAGTGCAAGGCCCTGCACCTGGGTCGTGGCAATCCCAGGCACAAATCCAGGCTGGGCGGAGAATGGATGGAGAGCAGCCCTGAGGAGAAAGACTTGGGAGTGCTGGTGGACGAGAGGCTCAACATGAGCCGGCAATGCGCCCTTGCCTCCCAGAAGGCCAACCGTATTCTGGGCTGCATCAAGAGGAGCAGGTCGAGAGAGGTGATTCTGCCCCTCTACTCTGCCCTGGTGAGACCCCAGCTGGAGTACTGCGTCCAGTTCTGGAGCCCCCAACATAAGAAGGACATAAGGACATGGACCAGTTGGAGAGGATCCAGAGGAGGGCCACAAAGATGACCAGAGGGCTGGAGCACCTCTCCTATGAGGACAGGCTGAGAGAGTTGGGGCTGTTCAGCCTGGAGAAGAGGAGGCTCCGGGGAGACCTGATAGCGGTCTTCCAATACCTCAAGGGGGCCTACAGGAAAGATGGGGAGAGGCTGTTCAGTAGGGCCTGTTGTGATAGGACAAGGGGTAATGGGTTTAAATTAGAAGGAGATAGGTTTAGACTAGATATTAGGAAAAAATTTTTTACAATGCGAGTTTTAGAGCACTGTCCCAGGTTGCCCAGAGAGGTGGTGGATGCCCCATCCCTGGAAACATTCCAGGCCAGGCTGGATGAGGCTCTGAGCAACTTGATCTAGTCAGGGATGTCCCTGCTTCTTGCAGGGGGGTTGGACTGGATGACCTTTGAAGGTCCCTTCCAACTCTAGCCATTCTATGATTCTATGATTCTATGAACACTGGGAATGAGACTTTAAGGCCTGAGCTTTGGTCCTGCTGGAAAGCCATGGGTGGAGCGCTCATGTACCACAAGCACTCAAGTGGGGAAACTAATATTATCAACAATTTTGGCAGAATTTGACGATTTCAATGCAAGCTTCGGGGCATGGCTTGAAGGGTATGACGAGGAGGCAGTACCACAACGTCCCTGCCCAGAACTGTCCAGTGGTTTAGTCTGAGTGTGAAAATGAAGACTCTATCTCTGCTTTGACGAAGAGCATCAGACCCCCTGAAGCTCTTCTGGCACAGAAACACAGCAGATTTTTTTTCACCAGTGTAGTCCTGGAGTGCTCCAGCCTTTCAAGGGGATATCCTCTCTCTGCTTTGGGAAATTCATTGTGGCAGATTAATTAATTTTTTTACCCCTTCATGGCATTTAGAATTACAGTATGTTTGCCTCCAGATTAAATACTTGCTATAAAGTACTAAGGAAATGTTTGAAGCTAATAAAAACAGCACAAACCCCTCCCAATTCCTCTATCCTGCTGAATTCAAAATATACTGGTTGGCTCACATTGACCTAAGAATGACTGCTAGGACTGAAAAATGTATGGGATATGCAATATTTCCGGGAATAGCTGCTGATATGTAAGCCAAGAGTCTTATGTTGGGAATAACGTTCATAAATCAGAATCAGGAAAGGGGGATTGTGAACCCATACTGACCCTCGCCCCCGGTCCTGGAGCAAGGTCACCACAAACTCAAGAATGATATGGACTAGTGTGTCCTTGCTTCTGAAATTCTTGAATTCTCTAGGGTTTCAAACAGGATAAACATTTTGACACAGATCATGAGGTTTTTCCCCAGAAGGAACAGACTGTAAGTTGTAATCATAGATCTGAACATTCCTTATTAACCCTTTTTTAAATCAGTGATAGCACTAATTAAGGTACACATTGTTAACAGCATACAGGAAAAAAACATATCTATTCTAACATCATTAATTGGGGCTATGTTTAAGTCAAAATGGAATATTTTTCTTTCAAATACTATTTTTGTGCAAATAGAAACTTGCTCAAAGGAGCCCATTCCCTGCATTATACAGGCTGAAAAAACCAAACTAATCCACTCTGGTCTTACAACCTGTGAATAAAACTTGATTTTACTAGTGTGACTGAGAAAGAAGTCGTATCTGGAAAGCAAGCATCACCAGGCCATAAGCAGATACATCTCTTTTTCTACAGCCTGTTAGACTGGTCTTTTTCGATGAGTAGGCAGAGACATGCTCTTTCAAACAAAGGAGAGGTAGCCCAGTTACTTTCAACCATTGCTTAACATAGCTAATAAAACACTCACAAAAAATAGGGTGATGATTCAAAGGTGAAATCCTGTAGAAACCTCAATTCCTGGCATTGCCAGGGAAGTCCATGGTCTAACAGTGGGTATTTTCCAAGTATAACTTACCACAGGAACCCACCGTCCTATAAGGAACAGAGGAGAACAAGCTGTGATAGCAAAGACAAGCAGATCTGAGGAAGAGCACTACACAATGGGCTTCCTCTTGGCATTAGGCATAGCGTCTGGGATTTCAAGGAACTGAAGAGGCAGATGAGTCAGATGGGTCTGGGTTGTAGGGGTCAGTTATGTTCAACACCCCTCCGTTCCTGGCAAGCCCATGGAAGAGCTTCTGGAAGGTCCTACTGACCTCTTGGGGGTTGAACGGGTATAAATGAGAGTAAAATTTGACCTGTGAGTTTCTTAGATGTCTCTCCTTGTAATGAGGAAAATCAGGAATTAAAGCCAAGAACAATTAAATGTTCTGAATCAAGTTCTACAACCGTCTGGTTTCCAAATGCAAAAGGCTGCCTCCACTTTGGCTCACAGAAGCAGTCCACATCCTAGGCCCTCAGGGCCACCATTCAAGCTCCCTGCAATTTTTATTTTCAGCTGGGAACTGCCTTTAAGTTTTTATCAGAACTCAGCTATCTGCTTGTGTTATTTATATGCATACACATGTGTACCAGATCCTCCGTTAACTAATTTGTAGCCACTGAGGAACGCAAAGAGCAGAATGCCACCGTTTGCACTTGGAGCAGATTTTTTTTTTTAAACAAAGTTTGTCTTTATTTGAAAATGGTGACATTGTTCTCAAAGGAAGCTTTTTTTTTTTTTAGTGTGTTTCAGGGGAGCTGGTAATGTGGGTCCTGTTCTGCTTCAGTGCTGGGTCAGACCCAAACTCGGAGTATGAAAGTCTTTGTTTTGGGACATTCCGACGTGATTGTCTACTTGAAGGGGCTGACATTAGTTGTGTCTTCAATGACCAAACCAGTGGGTTGGTTTTGAGGTTAAAGCTCTGTGTGTGCAAGAGGGCTTTGTGGTAAGCCAACTCATATCAAAATCTTTAGCGGTTTGAGATCAAAGAGAATGGTGTTGTTTGTAATAACTTGGAGAAAGATCTGTGGACAACATTTGCTGGAAATGAGCTTGCGAGGAATATGAGGCTCCTGTATTTGACACACTCTTTTTTTTTTTTTTTTTCCCTTGCTTTTAATCAATGCTGTGTTAATTCCTTGCTTTGTGTCAGCTGAACTTGATGATCCTGTTAAAGAAGGCTGTGGGATGATAACGCTGTGTGCCTGGAATAGCTGAGTCAGGTCTCATGGCAGAAGCAGAGGTTCCTGTTTTGCTTTGGGTGAAGCTACCAGTTACTGGTGTGGTTGATTATTGAAAGTGGAGTGAGGTGGATCTGGGACCTTAGTAACCACCTAAAGACTTCAGTGACCTGGAGAAGGCCTGGCTTCTGCTACCAAACAGCCAAGACCCCAGAGGAGGGAGTTATGCATAAAAAAGGCTGCCTTCTCCCACTACTGATGGGGTCCTAAATTTGTGTCCTCACCTGAGGCAGCATTTATCAGTGGGGCTGTGGGATCTGTGCCCTGAGGACTTTTTCGGGTGCCCGTAGTAGCATCCCACGATGCCTGTGCCCCTGGGAACACAGAACCCCTGGTGAATATCCTCTTCCACTTTCCAGATGTCAAGTCTGGTCTAGGCAACCTCAGGCTCATGCTCAGCTTCAGATCAGCTCATAAACTCCTGTCTGCCTTAGGAGAGATCCAGAATCAGGTGGGAATGGAGGGGCAGCACTGTATTGTCTCCAACACCCCTGCACGGCCAGCAGAAGAGCCAAACTGAATGCCTTCTCCATGGGTAAGAAAACCCACAGCACTAGGGACAATCCTTGTCCAAAGAGGGGACTGTGAACAAACCATTGGGCTTTTGCTTAGAGAAAGAAACGTCAGGTTTCAAGCAGTGATCTATCCAAGAGAAAAATAAGGTACTCTTGATGCAAACTTGATTTGAAAAGGTAGTGACACCACAGCACTTACATTCCATGTAACACAAAATTAAGCAAAGAACCTCTGTCTGCATTTGAACAATAACGTCAATTTCCAGAAAAAATATTCAGAAATAAGCAAACTTAATGAAAGCAAGCCTTCTATATTCTGCTACTTCTGTTCTCATTCTGTACTCATTTCTTTAGCAAACACTAGCTCTTGGGGAGAGACGTTCTTGACCACATGCAGTTAGATAATCCTATCAAAGCCTTGGTGTTGCTAAAAATTGTAATCAGTTATTTACAAGTGGCACAAACACTGTGAAAGACGCAAAGAACGAAGGGGAGAATTTATAAGATAAGAAAACATAAAATCATGCATACAGGACAAAATTGAAGGCCACACTTACAAGATGAGGAAGGTTATGGAAAGCAGCAAGTCTGGAAGAGACTTGAGAGGTTGCTGTTCAGATGAACATAATCATCTGATGGCATCTCAAAGTGCATAAGTGAGGAAACTGTGAGCTTTTTTCTGTTTCCACGCAACAACTGTCTCCCAAATGAGGTACCCATTTTCAGTGTCTATTTGAAAAAAACCAAACAAAACCAAACCAAAACAATCAACCAAGCTTGGAAAGATTCAGACAAGAGAACCAAGGATAATTAAGGTGTTGATAAACTTGCTTTGTAGCAAAGGTCACAAGGTGCTCAGACTGTGTAGTTGTCAAAGCTAGAGGAAAAAAAGTGTCTTGATGGGATTCTTACAATACTTACTTTGGTAGCTGATTTAGGAGAATTTTCAGTCTTAGAGACGAAAGTAGAATGAGACCTAAAGGCTGGAGGTGGCACCTAGACAAACTGAGATTTAAAATAAAGGCGTGTAACAAGTCATTGGAACAGCTTGGAAGAGGGAATGTGGTTAAATTTCCATTGCTAGCAATTCTCCGAATCATCACAGTTCATTTTTTCTCCATTTCAAGCATGAATTAACTGCCAGAAGCCTAATGGCCTCTTACGCAAGAAGTCAGACAAGACGATCACCATGGTCTCCTCTGATCTTACAGTCTATGACTAATGTATCATGTGTTTGTTCTCTCATTGTCTCTGGGGGAGATGGAGATGCAGTGGGCTGTTTTGTTTTGGAAGGATGATTGGGATTTTTTAGTGTACTGTACTTATTTTAGAGGAGGGAGGTCAGAAATGTGTGTTGTAGTTGGAATAGAGAGTTGCAGTGTTTGTGGGGGTTCTTTGTTCCTGTGGGAGCTTGTCCCATCCTGGCTCCTGAGAACACTGTGTATTTTGTCCCTCTTTTATTACAAAGTGTTGCAGTGCCAGAAGACTGAGATGTTCCCAGTCCTGGAGCTGTGGATGATCTTCTGCCAAGGCCACTGAACCCTTAAGGAGCAGGGTTATGATACTGAGCTATAGGAAACTACTGCGCGAGGAGAGGCAGTGGATGCTTCCATGTCTGACGCAACTTGCTGTGGTGCTTTCGGCACGGTCAAAGGATAACCCACTGCTGGTTCGGAAGACTTGTGTTGCTCCTCTGTTCATCCGCAGCCTTTCTTTCACAGAAAATGAGGGACACACAACCCAGCGATGCTTGCCGAAGGGATGGTGTCAAAGGTTCAAAGATGAGCGTCGGGGCTTCTGAGTCACTTTAAAAATATTAAGATAGATCATAATATCACTTGCAATCAGCCAAAGACAACTATCTCACTCTCATATATCCAAGCTCTGACTAATCAGAATTATTTTTAAGGGAAAAAATATTTATCTAGGACAACAGCTTTTATTCTGAGTAAAAAATGTCATTGCTTTACAGTGTTTAATGGAGCATGCAATATCAGCCTTGCTCTTTATATACAATAAATATACTATATACTGTAGTCAAGTCAGGAAACACTGAAAAAAAGCTGGAGGGGGAGGTTGTAAATCATAGAATCATAGAACCATAGAAGGATTAGGTTTGGAAGAGACCTTTAAAGGCCATCCAGTCCAACCCCCCTGCCAGGAGCAGGGACATCTCCAACCAGATCAGGTTGCTCAGAGCCTCATCCAACCTGACCTTATTTTGGTTAATAAGATCTCAGCTTTCTGTTACGGAGGCTTTGCAATCTATCCAAACCAGAGCACAAGTACTAAGAAGTCTTAATTTGAAGTAAGTTTGGATTCTTATTTTAAATTTGAACTTCTTATTTTGGTGGCTGACAGTAAAAGTCAGTGAGCATCATTGGCAGCATTTCCAGCATAGGGTTTAATCTGCAACCTCTTGCTGAACAACCCAACCCTCAAGGCTTGGATGAACAGACAGAAAGTACTCCCTGGGTTGAGCACTGGTTTACTATTTCTATAGCAAAACCATCATTTGCCTGCAGGCACTATTCACACATGCAATAAGACTTTATCTGTAAATCTCTCACTCTGTGGTAGTAAGGGATATAGAGGCTGAGAACATAGACACGGTGAAATGGGCAGGAGACAGGGAGAAATCAGGATTGGAACCAAGATCTTTTGAGCTTTATCACTGTGAAACTGCTCAAGGAAAAGGAAATCCTGTTCCCTTCAATTCAATGGCAAAGTACCAACCTCTTCCTGGAGGTTATGCACTTTGACAACTCATTCTTGGTGGGTACTTTTACCCTCTCCACCAGAACCCTTCAGCTCTCAAAACAAGGGTTTTTCTAGGAATAATGGATGAGATGTTTCCACTTACACTTGGCAATTTGTTAAGATGTTGGTTTGGGGCTGTGAGATCTCCGATATGTCCCAGTGCAGCTGCAGCCAACACTGTTTTGTGGGGATTTGAGGGTGCTCAACCATTGAGTGGAAATCTAAACCAAGAGATCAGATCTGAGCTTAGAGCATCCCATCCTCTCGTGCAGTTCAGACCAAGATCCATTATGAAGGTTTTGGAGCAATATTTCTTTTTAATTCTCCTGTCTTTTGCAATGTTCTTTTATAGACGTATTATGAGATCACTGATGACATGGACTGGTGTGTGCTCCCTGATGGTGCCAAGAACCGTAAATGTTCTTCGTTTCCTTTCTCCCAGTGCACTCTAGGGTTTCTGAGGAACGAGCTATTATAATTCACATGACTCAGGTTTATTCAGCACTCTGTCAGACCTGGAGTGCTGTCAGACTTGTTTATTGTTTTTACGTCCTCCCAGGCCTTTTATAGAAAAATCACAGAAAGCCGCTATTTCACCATACACCTCTTGTATAAACAAACTGCTGAGTAACGCAGTCCTCCTTCCTCTGCACGATCGCTTGTCACATGAAAATTCACACAGCTTATTCTCATTTCTTAAGCTAACTGGTTTTACCTGTTTGGATAAAGCAGACCCAGACAAGCTGACATATTTTTGTAATACGTCCTATGCTCAGATTTGATAGTTTGCATGCCGTTTCTCGGTTTTGGGATTGCAGAGAGGCAAGGGGAAAAAAAAGTGATTTATAAAGAAAAAGTTCTTTTAGATTTTCCTGCTCGTCAAGAATCACTGTGTTTGGGGTAAATGCTTCTGCACACGCACAAGCCAAGTACCAGAGCTGAGCTGCCAAGCTGTAACTTCTTAACCACCCATTTGGTTATATAAAACTGTTTGCCTAAGGGCTTTCTTTTACTTTGGGACCCCCCGTGCTGATAGTATTTATACACGTATTTAACTTTATGTACACAAGTGTCTGATGTCAATTAGCTCCCTCTGATAAATGAAGCGTAGCATATATGTAAGTGTTTCCAAGAAGGAAGCTTTGATCCTGTTTATATCTTTCATATCTCTAAAGGAAAAAAAAAGAAATCTATGGTCTGTAAATCCAGCCTCTATTAAAAACTCATCTTGTCACGTCATTTTGTTATTGGCCAACAATATTACTATTACTGTGGGACACGAGCACTGCTGGAGGACACTGTCTGAGGGCTTGAGCCAGCCACTCCTAAGTAAAGTTACAACTGCAACCTTTAAATCTGCATCAAAAATGTCCAGAGTCAGGAAGAAGTGGCCGGAGTTCAGACACTGGAGGAAACTTTCACCACATTAAAATCAAAACCCTTGCCCTTACCGATGCCAGAATTTTACCACTGGCATCTGGCTTTGGGCTTTTTAGGAAAAATAGATGTCAAGTTGCCAACTCCTTGTATACTGTAAAATTAAGATGACATCAGAGTTAGAAATGAGGTGTAATAGGGGCTGTATTTCTGTTGAACTATGTTGAAGCGTAGACTGCTGTTCCCAGAAGTGGTTGGGTTTGTAACCTAAGAGGTGCCACCCACCTGAAACCGCGGAATGGTCTCCCATTTTCTGATGGGACTTGTCCATCCCATCCCTGTTCCTGTTGGAGAGGACCATTAACCATAACACTGTGGAGGATAGAGAGAGAAGAGTATCTCTGTACTAACCCCTGATTTGGCATTTTGATGAAGGGGTAGTCAAAGGTTTAACTCCTTTTTGCATACACACAGGAGGAAATCTTTGCCTTCTCTAAAGACTAATTCTATGGATTGCCTTGACTATTATGTGCTCCAGTCATTTATCCATTCAACGTCACTGTAACAATATGGTAGAAGGTGATCTTCAGTTAATTTTAAAATTCAAGCTACCTTGAAATGCCAATGCATTTGCTTTCATTCCATTAGTTGATTAACTCCTGCTTGTTCAAAGCCAGACTGTAACTATTCCCACTGTTAAAAATTTTCATTTTGATGGAGGACATGCGTGGAATTTGGCTCCTGATGCAGTTTGAAGGAGCCCACTGTGATTTATAGTCGCAGAAGAATGTGCAATTTTCAGTTTTATATTATCATCCTGCCGTTAACCCTTCCACCTACTCAGTGCTCATCATCTTCTTGCTGAAACATCTGGTCTTTAGACAACCAGAAAATGAACCAAATTATAAACTGTGAGGATGCTCTTCAACCTCGCACGTTATCACTCAATAGCAGATATCAGAGACACTTTACTTCTAATAAACATCATACTCATTGCAATGGCTTTGGAGATCTCTCTGCTTTGATAGTGAGTAGGAGGTACCCAGCTGCACTATCAAAACTGCAAATATTTGAGACTAAATTGCACAAGATGTGTTTTCTATTTGAACCATATTGGTGCCAGATTAAATGTAGATGTATGTAATATAGATGTTTGTGTCTGAGCTCCCTTTTTTTTGCCAGTGGAGAGAAAGAGACACTTAGAGACTGATTGTAGAAGAGCCTGATCCAGCAACTGACCTTGATTCCATGCAATCTTATATAGATACGGGTTGGGAAGGTCCTGAAGAGGTCACCTGTGTCTCCACTCAGTCTCCTAGTGTGGATCAAGCATTTCTGGACCTTTCTCAGGTCTGAGCTGTTTCTATTAAAAGAGAAAGACCAGGTACCCTGTTGACTTCAGTAGAAAAGACATGCACAGATGGCTTCATCCTACACTAACTGATGAAGCATTAAAGGTTAGATCTGACACTTTTTATTTCAGCTTCTGAAGTTATATACCTGCTTTATGTTACCCTTCTACTATTGGCCATCAAGAGAGAAAAGAATTTCTAAAGAACATCCTTCCTGCCCCCAAATATGTAAGATAACTTTCTGGTGATGTGACTTCTCTGGAGGTGCCGCTGTCTATTTCCTATAGACAAACATCTCTAATTACCTGCCCAGCTTTAAGTGTGATGGAGTGAAATGGGATAAACCTCACCATCATCAGGCCAGGACTCAGAGCTCAGATCTGAAACCAGATTTTCAAGAGATGGCCTTGAAGGTGGTCAGATTTCAGACCAAACTTGTGCGACGTAGGGGGGAAAAAAAAGAGAGAGAAAGCAACCTGTACCAAAATGAAGACTTAATAGGCCTTTAAAACAGTTTTCAGAAAAATGTGAGCCTGTACAGCTTCAGTGGAAGAGACTAGATATATATAACAGATGTATCTTCCAGTGACAATCTGACCTCATTAAATGCATAATTTGATTCAAAGGTGACATGAAAATTATTGCAAAGCTGAAACCAAATGGGAAGAGGTAAATGACCAGAAGACCATCGCTCTTCTCTCCCACCTGCTGTTATTATCCATCCATCAGGGCCTGATGGATAAAGTATATCTTAAAAATTCAGCACTCCACTCTGGTGGCAATAACAAGAGTGTTTCTGTCATTTGCAGCTGACATCAGGATATTTTCTAGATGCTCAAGATTGTGAGTGCGGCTACTGTCATATCACAGCTTTAATGGGCATTTAAAGGGACAGATTGGGTAGGTTGAATTCTCTACATTTGAAAAACATTTCTGAGTTCTGGTAAAAAAAATAAAATTGGGGAAAAAAACCCAACAAAACCCAATATGCTACGGAAATGAAATAGTGAATTCCTAGAAATTGTTGTGATGGTTTCCTCAGTCCCAGTGCTGTAGATGGCCCATTCAGATTTTTCCAGAGCTCTCAGGTCAAACTGCACCCCTTTTCTACAGCATTTTTCAATAACGGAGGTGTGCAGAAATGTGGTATACAGTCCAAAACCTCAAAGTTATGTCACTAACTTTGCAAAGTGCATAAGAAAGTTGGAAAGTAAACATTGTGGAGAGGAAAAAGAGAACAACTATTACATAAATAAGGGAATTACTTACGTGTCTAAGACAGGATTTCAGATGACTGTTAATCATTACATTATTATGCAATTTCAATATATCATTAACAGTCTCCCTTTGTAATCTGCATATTTTTCTAATATAAGATTCCTTTGATGACAGTCCATTTTATTATGCTTGGCGATGTTTCTAATTACCAGTGTCAGTGCATCATTACTTTTGCTGTTATTGCACTCATTAATGATCTATGAATTTTTTCCCTTTTTGATGTTTTTTCCCCAGCTAAACACATCATGAAACAGGCAACACTCTGCTGTAATGGAAAGTATAATTTTGAGAATGAAACTAATTTTCCCAATAACTTTTTTCTTAGACTTTCCCATTTTCTGTGGAAGCCCAAACACATGTTTGCAATCTCTCTTAGTGTCAGAACGTTGTCTACATGTTCTGGAAACTCTGAGACCTATACTGCACATTTTCCAATAGCAATGATGCAATGATTTATACTGGATCCTTTTAAGACTGACTTTTCAAGCTTTTGGTGTGTTCAACCACTTGTACTTAAACTTTATCTGGACTTATGTGCATCTCAGATCTCTTTCCAACCTCAAGTAATTCTATAGAAGTAAATTAAATATTTGGCACATCTTGAGACTGGAATCCTAAAACTGATTGAACGTGATCAATCTGAAGTCATTTAGCAAAATATCAAAGACATATCTGCTAGAAGTCAAAATTGGAAAAAATGTTTCTAAACACAGACAAAAAGCCAAATATAGGAAAGATTATAAGAAAACAAATGTTTTCTTATAAACAATTTTTTAAAAACTACCCAAATGTCAATAAAATGTTTTGGATAACTCCTTTAAGAAAAAAGCACAAACCAAGTTTGGAAGTGCAGATCCGCTCTCAGTTCAGTCTTTGAAATACGGATCAAAGTTGTTCGCGCCGCGGAGGCGTCAGTCAGCTCTACGCTGTTTCTGCTTCTTGAAGGCATCTGCTTTGTATTTCATCGGGACTACTGCAAGATCGCTTTCAGCTATAACTTTACAGTGACTTTTTTTTCAGAAAATGAAAGACATAAGTGTCAGCTTACTAGCAAGCGAAGAGTTCTCGGGCCTCGCTAAGGCTGAGTGCGCTACTCTGAAGGGTGATTGCCTGTCTAAAATAGAGCTGGTGGAGCTACGGTTGGTGAAGATTAAACGCATCATACATCTTGTTGGTTCAGTTATCAAACAAGAAACTAAATGAATAGATAGGATCAATTTGAAATGAAATTTTCAAGACATTTTCTGTTGGAGTGTTTAACTAAAACAGTTGGGTTGAGCTATAAAATTCTATGTATTTGGACCAAAAATCAGAAGAAACGAAGGCTAGGCTTACTTGCCATTTATGAAATGGAAGATTAGGAACAGCTCAATATCAACCCCACAGATAAAGAATATCCCTGACATAGAGGTCAAGGATTCAAATCCCTTCAAGTCTCTTCTAATGAAACAAGCCCCACTCCAAAGTTTTGGGGGTAAGTGGCAAGAGCCATGCACTGTGCTGAGATGGATGGAGCAGCATCACAACCTCTTCCCCAAGGGGTAACCATGGTTAAGAGGTTCATAGGTTATGTGGCTCTGAAATGAGAGTATATAATCAAATTCTGCTTTAATTTTTAAAAACATTATTTGGCACATGGAAGCCTGTTTCTCCTTCAGGAAGCTCTTCTTCAGGAGCCTCCTTCTCCTTTCCAGAGTGCCTGGTGGCACAGCAGTCTGGGTCATGTTTAGGAGGTGGGCTGCCTTCCTATGCCCTCTGTTGGCATGGGATCTGGAGCCCTAGACCACCTGCCCCATAGCAGCACCTCCATCAACGGCATCAGAGGAGCTATTAGATGTCATCTTCAGTCATTAGTGATGTCAACAGCTTCACGCTGGCTTTCTATAGTTATTCATGAAAACTTTCATGTTGAAATTTTACAGGACATACAACTTGTGCACCAATAATTTCAGGTCAGCTTGATGTGTTTTTTTAGAAAAAAGGAATAAGATCTCCTCAGTCTTCTTAGAGCCACATGTCTGTGCAGCAAGGCCTCTCGAGTTAGCAAGGGTATGTCATCAAAGCTCCACTCTGCTTCCTCTCCTTCCTGGAGCACAAGTCTTATGAGGAGCGGCTGAGAGAGTTGGGATTGTTTAGTCTGGAGAAGAGGAGGCTCAGGGGAGACCTTATAGCTCTCTATAACTTCCTGAAGGCAGGTTGTGATGAGCAGGGGTTTGGCCTCTTCTCCCAGGCAACAAGCAGGACCCGAGGTAATGGCCACAAGTTGTACCAGAGGAGGTTTAGGTTGGACGTGAGGAAAAACTTTTTCTCCCAAAGAGTGGTCAGGCACTGGAATGGCCTGCCCAGGGAGGTGGTGGAGTCGCCGTCCCCGGCAGTGTTCAAGAGGCGGCTTGATGAGGAGCTACAAGATATGGTTTAGTAGCTGTGGCAGCAATGGTAGTGGGAAGCCGGTTGGACTAGATGATCTTATAGGTCCCATCCAACCATGTGATTCTATGATTCTATG
The DNA here is from genome assembly GCA_009806455.1 of Tetrax tetrax. NCBI lineage: Eukaryota > Metazoa > Chordata > Aves > Otidiformes > Otididae > Tetrax > Tetrax tetrax. The sequence continues at coordinate 210,879 of WHYT01017408.1, read as the reverse complement.
ATTCTCTGGTGGGGTAACACACAGTGACCCCTTTCTTTTCCTGAATGAGATAAGATGGAGCCACATATGTGGTTCTGGGATCATGTTGGCACGTTGGATTAAGCAAAGTCAGTGGAGTTGATGACTGAGGTTGTTATTTCTCCTCATTTCCATGGTAACCTCTCACAAACTGATGATATTTTACCCTTATGCAAGACGCTCAATGAAGGCCATATGCAAAGAAAATGTACATGATGTCTTGTTCAAAAACTTTCTATACAACAGCCATGGTTCTCCTACTGAAAACGGACTTCTGCTGAAACTACATTTTTCTATTTCAGGGTGAATGGGATAAAAATATCTATCTATTCCCTGGACCCCAGAAGAGCTTGTCATATATTTTCATGCCGTAGCAGCTTGAGTGGAATAAGAGATCTTAAGTAAATATTGTGTATGTACAAGCACTATTTTTTTTTCCTTCTGCATGAGTGGTGTCGTATTGTCTGGTTTAAATTTGTAGTTCCCCTTGCGCTTCTTTAGCTTCCTTATCACGTTCTCAAATTTCCCATCTGACTTGGCAGTGGTGCCCTGGCTGGAATCTGGATACGCAACCAAAACCCCCAGTGGCCCATTTTTTCGGTTCTGCCATCAATTAACCTTCTTGTGAAGAGCAATTTCTTCAACATGCACAACCTTTCGTACTTGGACTGTCAAGTAATTGTTATTTATATGTATTGGTTAGTCTTCGGGGTATTTATTTCTCTGATGTTAATTCTAGATAGTTGTTTATTTCTCCTGGGCTGAGTAAAGCTGCCAGTTTTCAGGAATCGGAGCTCTGCAAACAGTACAAGCGATGCAAACAATACAGGGATACGAGCAAGTGACTGTGAGTCACTGCTGCTGCATTCAATTTCCACCTACACTTCTACACTCAATTAACTCCTCCAAGGCTTGGTTTCAATGCTTTACAAAAGTCCGGCGATTACATAGTTGTGCAGTGGTTTGGGCAACCTTAGATGAGAGGGGCTTAGATATTCAAACACTGATAATTTATTTAAACACTGTAAATCAATGAATAATAATGAATAATTGACTGTGATTTCCATTATTACCTAGTGATGACAGCTACTCGTTCTCCTCCAGACCTCTGCCCTCCCCACGATACAACCCATGTGAACCATGAGTCAAGCCAGAATTTATGGGAAACCTGAACAACAGAGGTCCCACCAGCTCTGGAGCAAGCAAGAGCTACCTGAATGAGGAGCGAGGACACAGCCAATGGGAAGCTATGCCAGAAGGAAGGCTCTTTGTTTTACTTTGCAATCACCGCCGATAATTGAGTAGATACAAACAGAAGTGCAACAGAAAAAAAAAAAACAACGAAAACCACTGCCTTGCACCCCACATCCACATGCACCCCAGATGCGTCAGGTTGTCCCCGTGCTACCTGGCACGTTGCAAGTGGAGGCTGAAGACCTGAAAGTACCCTGGGAGAAGAGGGTCTGCTACCTTGCATGACTTCTGCCTGCACCCCTGCTGATTTCTCGTGCCCCTTTGGCTATTTTCCAAGCCTCACCAATAGGCACAATTTTCTTACTGTGAGAAAAATGTAATATTTGGCTCATGAAATTGACTATCGCTTCTGCTGCTGATAATCAGGGGACTGCTTATCTGTTCAACAGCCCCAGTCAGGAGCGGGCAGCCAAAGAGTCTGGATCAGTAACATTGCTGAATCTGCCAAAAAGCCCTCCCCTGGGCTTCTCTACAGCCTCTCTGCACCCCTCCCAGCCTATGTCCCTTCTCCAGGACACAAAGGGCTGCAGTCTGCTCCCAGGGAGTGCTTGAGCATCAGCCCTCTCCCATCTCTCTTTTTGCTTTGCTGGAGTGTGACTGTAATATTGCAGAGGCAATGAAAAGCCCAGCAAGGTCCAGCTCGCTTTTCCTCACCGGGAAGGAATGGGCCGCACCCAGTGCAGTCCTTAGGCGGGATACCCACCGGTTTATGTGAATTGACTGCAAAACTGGCTCCGTCATTAACTTTCTCCAGGACCCTAAAGAGAAATGGGGCTGCTTGTGTTGATTAATCATGCATGTAGTAGAGCAGACTCATCCCTCACATCCCAGCTTCCCATCGGACCAACTTGTGAACATAACACAGGCCAAAGGCCAAGATAAATGCAGACAGACACACCAAGGTACATCCCTCTTCAACTTGCTGCAGCTTTCCTGTGAACACAAAGCACGACCATGATTCAACTCACTGTGGCTGAGTAGGTGCCTATCCCCCACCCAATACACAGTGCAGGGCAAGTAGCCTGGGCTTGGCTATCCTGGTTTTGTGATGTTGCCCATAGAGGTGGTGGATGCCCCATCCCTGGAAATATTCCAGGCCAGGTTGGATGAGGCTCTAAGCAACCTGATCTGGTTGGAGATGTCCCTGCTCCTGGCAGGGGGGTTGGACTGGATGGCCTTTAGAGGTCCCTTCCCACCCAAACCATTCTGTGATTCTATGTTAGTTGCAATCTTTGGACCGGTCCCCAAATCAGACATGGTGAGCCATGCAAACACACCTTGCTGCCCTTTCTGGACTTCCTTCGATTTGGGGAAAAGCAGAACTAAACATCAGAGTGATCCCTCTGGCTACTGAGTCATTGCTGCCAGTCTAAGTGGACCAAGGGATTGGCTGGCTTCAGTTTTATTAGGAGTTTTCCTAATTTAATAGTGAGGAGCACTGTAGGACAGCTACGTCATCTTCTGGCTCTTCCAACTGTGACATCACTTGAGGCTTGTAAATGTCGAGAGATGCTGGTAGGGCATGAGATGACCCTGTCTGGAGGCTGTGTGCCCATGGTGAAAACTGTGAGCTCAGGCACATGCAGCCATGCAGATCCCAGCCAGAGCTGGCTTGTGGCCCACCAACTCAGCACTCGGCTGGAGCAAATATACATCTGTCTGCACCCGTCCGTGGAGACGTACCCTTGGGGAGGTCCAAGAGGAAGACGGAGCTGCTGGGGAAGATTGTCCAATGCATTTCCTCAGAAGCATTTTCCCTGGCACAAGACTTGTCTGGAGCAACCCTCCAGACCCCCCCTCCTCAGGGGGGGGGAATGTACTCATAGCCTGATATAGGCTCGAGTTATAAAGTCATGATTTGTGACACATGTTACTGGTTGAAAAGAAAACGGTAGCACTGAGTAGCCTGGATCTGGGGAGAGCATGATTTATTCCCTACCACTGTATTCAAGAGCATCCTGGAGAGGCAGCAAGTCTGCTGCCAAGCCCCCTGAGATTGTTTTCACTGCTCCATCCCTTTCTCCTTCCCTCCATTGCAATAAGGAGCTTCTCTTGAACATTATCTGAGTATTACTAAACCAGGGTAAGGTGGTCTCTCACAAGATCCTTGAGGTCCAGCTCCCTTTTGGGAGCCACATTTGTTTTTCCTGACCCAAGGGAAGAAGGAGGGCAGCCATTCATCCAGCAGAACAATACAGGGAAGCCCCATTCAGCCCAGCTTTGGCCAAGGAGCCAGTTGGTCTGGTTGCTAAACTGGGAGCCTCAAGTTTAGGTCCTGCTCCAGGGGATCTGGAGAGACAGGGAATGGCTGTTGGAAAGAAATCCAGCGAAGATGCATACGTCTTGTGGTGAGTGCAGAGCCCCTGCCTTGTGTACATTTTCACCCCTGGTCAATGCAAAATACATTTTGTTGCAAAAATGGGGTATGAGCTACCAACACACACTGCAAGGTGAGAGCTATCTGCAAGGAGATATTTACTGGATAAGGATACTCCAGATGGAGTCGCCTCGTGTAGTTTCTCCGTGTGCTTGGAGGGACTTATGCAGGTTGTCCCCATCTATGGAAGGAGCCAGGTTGTGCTTCTCTCCATCCATTTCTGATTATGTTGAGCTGGAAGCTCTTCAGATATTTTTTGACACACACCGAGCGCAGGACAAGTGCTCACCTGAGGAATGGAGAAAAATTCTTCTTTCCACCTAGGTCCAAAGAAGACAAGTGAATTTATTTAGATTCAGATAAAAAAAAAATCTGGCTTAAAAGGAACTTTCCAGGTTTATAAGGTATCAGTTGCTACTTTGAAGTCTTCTGTGTGTACTTTGGATAACACACTCTACAAGCTGATGGATGAAACAAATACTTTTATCTGTGCTTGGTGATCCAGACCCTTACATGGTAGAAATCAACAGATACAGAAAAAAAAAAAATTCTCCCATGAATTTGACCTTCTACCTTTCCAGTTGGACTATGAGGGGTTTTTATATGCCTATACTATGAACAGTCAGGACTAGACACCATTTCCCCTTGGTCTGCATCCTGTTTTTGAGAACAATAGCTGCATTTTTGACACAGTGCCAGCCCATAATTCATGCTTGCCTGCATCCTTTAGAGCACAGACTTGGCTGATATTATAGTGTTTTGGTGCATTGAAATTACTGTTCCAATTAGAGCAGATTTCTTTTTCTAATCAATAATATTATTTCTATAAATCTAAATGTTTCAGGAATAATAAATAATAATAAAAATCTCTCGATGAAATATGAATGCATAGATTTCCTTGACCTAATCTCCAGTCCACTCAAACATAATAAAGTTCAAAAGTTCAGCTTAAGATCAAACTTTGTTGGGTTTATGTCCTGTTTGGGACAGACAGATTGAAACAGATGAGAGGAATCTTGTGAAGAACAGGGGGAAAGATGACAGCAGTCAGGATGGAGTAAACAAAAGAGTTGGGCATGAAATGCAAGAAATGCATGAAAAGAATGAATACTCTGCACAAAGCCTCACTTTTGAGTGAGTCCAAAAAGTTGCTGGATGCATCAAACCTGCTGAGCTTCACCTGGTGTCATTACCCTTCCCATGTGTGTTGTTGGTGCCATTTGTAGAGCAAAAAGTGAGTGTTAGCAGTAGCAGTAGCACCATCGGTGGGAAGGAAACTATCCCACCAAAGGGTTGTTCCCAAGCAGAAGCTTGGATATGCCAATTGAATTGTCCTTGGAGAAACAAGCAGAATTTTCATTTGCAGAACAAGAAGCATTCAGGCACTCAGGCTGATTTGAAAACCCTCCAGGATAATTAGAGTTGTCTCAGAAGTCCTGAATAATTCACATTCCAACATCTGTAAATCCAAACTGGTGGGAAAGAGTTCGCTCCGTTCCCGGTGCATAAAGCCTCTTCCAGGAGGCAGTCTCTGCTGGGTCCCCCGGGTTCAGGATTGATCCCAACATACATTAATATCTACACCACCACTGAGACTGTAAAAATCCACCCAACATTTGACTTACATTTTCTATGTGTTTCTTCCTTCTTCCCTGCTGATTCAGAATGTTTAAAACATCCCTTTCTGTTTATATGCTTTAATGCTCCCCCTTCCACTGTGAACCAATTCTCATAACCTTTCTGCAAAGGTCCCATTTTTCACACCTTTCCCAGTTGCTGCTGCATCCCCTCTGAACTCTCTCACAGTGTTTGGCTGGAAAACTTTGCCAGATTTTGTAACCTCATTCTTAAAAGAAAGTACCAGGGATCTTGAGGAGCACATTTGGGAGCTCTGCAAAGCAAGGCAGCAGAAGGGGGATAGGAGCAGCTGCTATGGAGCTGGGTCTCGTGACCTAATAAATTATCCCTAGTCAGGATGTAAATGATACTGGACATAATCTTAGCCTGTTCCATTTGTCAAGTAAAACTTGAAGATGGTTTAAACTACTTCACAAACAGGGAGAGGTATAGAGAGCTGTGAGGGTTTAGCTGGTGAACAAATTGCAACTTGATCTTGTTCACTTATGGCTGAGACATCTTCAAAAACTTCACTGACTTAACCAGAAAAATGATTGCCATACCTTCCCAACGTGGATAGTATGCTGTGTCTTTATTTCTCATATACAGGGGTATCTGAAACAGTGCAGTGAAAAAGCAAGGGAATTTTGCATGTTTGTACTCAAAACTTGGGTATATCTTGGCTATGTCTTTTAGACCTTTATTAATTGAATAAAGCTTTTAAAATTATAATTACAAGAGGAAAGTTAGGGAGATCTACTCATCTCATTTGATCCAAATAAAGCAAGATCTTTCTTTGAGATAAGACTTTATTCCCATAACAACTCTTGCACAAGACCAAAATCCCAACAGGCGAGTTGTGAAATAAGACGAGGTAAGAAAAAAACAAAAAAAAAAGATCATCTGGGCCATGAGATGCTGAAAGCATTGCTCCACAGACCGCAGTAAGTGGTTTGTTTAACCATGCATCACTCAGGTACTCTGCTAGGAGACATCTGAGAATGCTTTGCGTGGGTGGGTCCAGAGCTCTACTGAAGAGTAGTAGGAAGTGCACAATGCAAACTCAACAAAGTGACACGTTCTGTAGTGCACAAACACGTGCTGTCATTACACTTTTATTGCATTTACTCGAAAGCTCCTCATGAGCAGTCTAAGGAAGTAGGAAGCTGGAAAAGCAGTTGCACAGTGGGGAAAAAGAAAAACAGAAAAGATGACATTGGATGGGCACAGGCAGAGAGTCATGCAAAAACTTTCTGGTTGAAAGTCGGTCTTGATTTCTGGTTTTGATTACTGTTTAAGAGGGTAAACTGACACTAGACTTCACAGAGCAAGTCTAACATATCAATCAGTTAAAGCAAAGGACTCAGAGTGTCTGTTCTTCAAACCAATTTTGACTTCTTATCCAACTGTGGGTTTAAATGGATGTTAAGTATTGGAACAGGCTTCCCAGGAAAGTGATTGAGTCACCATCCCTGGAGGTATTGAAAAGATGTGTAGACATGGTGCTTAGGGCCATGGTTTAGTGGTAGACTTGACAGTGTTAGGTTTACAGTTTGATTTGATGACCCTAAGAGTCTTTTCCAAACTAAATTATTCTGTGATTCTAAGATAATTAAATGTAAGATTCTAGATATAGACACCCCCATGTGAGCTGATGGTCGATGCTCCTTTTGCAACTAGCGGAGATCTAGTCCATGCAGTTGATGGAGGCTGAAGAGAGGTTTAGCTCACTATGTAGCAGGACTGTGAGTCTCCCAGAAGACCTGAGTCATGGCCTCCAGCCCATATAGATGTAGATGCCCTAGGGGAATTTAGACCTCTGTCAGAGGACTCAGATGTCATAATCCTTCATAATGGCACCGGCATTTTAACCTCCCTCTGTGAATTAAATGCCCTAATCTGGGCTATACAGGGCAACAGCACCAGCTACTCGTGGTTCACATCTCTAGAGCTTCCTCATGAAGCACAGTGACTGGAGGTTCTGGTGCATTTTCTCTCTTTTCTGCTACAGCATAGTGTTCAGAGCACCATATAGAGTATGGCACACTGTGGCTTAATTTTCTCCTCTGCAGGAAGGGCATTACTTTAATCAGTACATCAAGACATATGAAAGCATGGTACTTCCCAAGTGCCTCGTTCGGGCTCTTCGCCTCTGCCTTCTGCAGTCCCAGTTGTGTTGAGAGCATAGTTCCCTCTCCAGAGACTACTTAAGTGCTCCTTAAGGAGCAAACCATTCTATAAATTGAGACAAAATTGAGGATAAATTGATAGGGGCCACCTAGTACTCCCTTTGGACTGGGAACAAGGACACCGCTTGAGGAGAAGAAAATACCCATCAGGCTAGGGGAAAGAATTGAACTGACAGGCTAGTCATGGAACTGTTATGGCAGCTCTATTTCCAGCTACGGTTTGTACTGTAGCTTTATCTAGCAGCAATGCTTCAGCAGTATCTACCCTCTATGAGAACTGGCAGGGAGATGTTCAGCATGAAAGGCCCGTCGGGGCTTACACAGATAAGAACGGTTTTGTGCTGTCTGCAGCATTTCTGAATACGCCAAGGAGCAGGCTGTTAAGCGCACAGGGAATTTCAACATCAGACATAGTCCTCTGCAGACTTTAGGCACCAGATTGAAGAATCAGCAGCTGAAAAGGGACTGTAAAGATTTACATTTAGACTTAAATACCTAGAGTGTCAATTAAAGCACTCATAATTTTCTGGACCTTCATCTCACTGAGCATCATTCTTCCCAGACAGGAAAGGAGCTCGTTTTAGGGGTGATGCATCCAGTTCAGTAATGCAATAACTTGCCTGTGGTGAAACATGAGGGACAGATTGGAGGAAACATACAGTTGTGAATCACATATGTAAGGTAAGAAACACATGTTCAAGTCTGTTACAAAAAGCTTTTTCCAAGAGTAAGTAACAACTAAGGAAACTGGGGTTTTGAAACTCTTTGATCTATGACTCTTGCCAGAATTTTTTGTTCCAACATTTTAAAGTGAAAGGCAGTAGAGATAAAATTTGAAAATATTATTTTAAAAGCACCAATTATGATAAAAGTACTCATGATGGAAGGAAGTTTTACAACAAAAAAACATTTTTGAACAAAAATCATACCTCATAGGTCTCTTCAAGAATTTCAAAAGGTTACTGCCATTATTTTATTTTATTTTATGTTCTTCCTGTGTCCCAGCACTAATTGATGTGTTAAAACATGAAAAGATTTATACAGTTTCAACAGCCTAACATTTGTTTTGTTTTGTTTTGTTTTAGTGATAATTGGGGGGGACGTTATTTATCATTTGCTGATTGAAACATTTCCTCATCTTCTCTTGAACAAAGCTAGTAAAAGTAAACCGAATGTTACAATGATTATTTTTTTTTAATTGTATGAGAATCTGCTTGCTGCAGTAGGAAAAACTGAATTCAAACTGAATTTCTGGCTTTACAAAACAAACATTTCCCAACTTCATGTTTTTCAGAATTTTCATAGAAAATTTTGAAAACATTAATTTAATTTTAAGCTATAAAAATAATTTTTAAAAATAAACATTATGTGAACTCACACTTCCACGATCTGACTAATTCTGCCCACAGATGACATAATCGGCCATTTTTGCCATCTCTACGGACACTTCTACTGCCAAATCTCTTCCACAGCTTCAGTGATGGGAGTAGACACCACTAACAAGCTCTGTTGCTCGGAAGTTTCTCTGCTACTCTATTCCTCACGTAAGTACATGACCCAATCCTCTCATTTTGCAAAGGTTTGGAGGGTAATTCGGAGCGGAAGGGGTCTCTGGAGAGCTCCAGTCCAGGTCCCTGATCAAAGTAGGGCCAACTCCAATGTCAGAAGTGGTTGTTCAGGGCTTTACCCTGATGAGTTTTGAAAATGTCTATGGATTTTCCAGAGTTTAACCTCTCTCATTATGAAGATGTTTCTCCTTATGTTCAGTCTGAACTTCTCCAGTTGCAACTCTCAGCAGTTGCATCTTGTCCTTTATCTGAATACTCCTGGGAGCAACTGATGCTGTCTTCTTTGTAACTGCCATTTCAGTTCAGATAAAAGATTTCTTCCCAACATTTTCTCTTCTCTTAGCTGAACAAGCCTAGTTCCCTCCATCTCTTCCTCAGATATTGTATGCTCCAGCCCCCTGACCATCTTGGTGGCCTCTACTGGACTCATTCCAGTTTGTCAGTCTCTCTCTTTCACTGGAAAGCCCACAGCTGGACACAGTGACCAGATGTGGCATTAGATGTGCCAAATAGAGGGGAGTAACAGCATCTCTTGACTTTTTAACGAAGATTTTGCTAACACAGCTCATTATGCAGCTGGATTTTGTTGTCACTAGGGCATGATGTTGAGTCATGGACAACTTGTTATCCACCCAGACCCTCAGGTCTTCTTGTGCAAAAGTACTTTCCAGTCATCTTGTCCCTAGGCTGGAGTGTTGCACGAGTGTGTCCCATCCAAGATGCAGGTCTTTGTTGAATATCATGAAGTTTCTGTCGGATCATTGCTCTCATGTGGAAGACCCCCACTGAATAGCAGCTCTGCCCCCAACAGAGCAACCACTGCTCTGTTTGGTGTCATCCATAAAGACAGTAAAGGCTCTGTCCCGTCAGCTTAAATGCAGAAACACAGCTTAAAGTGGTGTGCAACCTTCCTTTCCTTTATTTCTGCCTTGTAATGCCACACTCTCTGTTTCTGCTTCTGATTTCATCCTGAACATAACTTCCCTATTTGCCCTCAAAATTCCTGGTTTAGCTGTGCTTATTACCCTTCTGTTCTCCCCATCCAACGTCTTCTGCCCAGTTGCGTGTCCCAATCCTTGTTCTCCTTGGTGGGTTTCCTGCCTGAAAATGGGTTTCTGTTCTTCACTGGTTGTGCCTCCGGGACCCTGGACTCCCCTCTCTGCTCCATTTTCTGGGAAAGTCAGAAAGAGGAAAGAAATCTCTTCTCTTGTCACCACCCCACATGTTTCCTCATAAAGAATACTGCTTATGAATTGGAAAACATGTGTCTTTGATGCAACAACTGCTGGACAGGAGGAAGAAATCTGTGGAACTAACTTGGCTCTGCAACGTGACAGAACAGCCATGATCATCAGCTTGGGAGAAAAGCGACTCTCCCACCGTTGCAGGACTGTTCCCTTACGTTTGCCAATATTTTGTTTAGTATCTTGTTGCATCAGCCTCCAAACATCTTTGCTTGCGAAAGAATGCTGCACAGCTCAACAGGCCCTCCTTGGAAAGTTCTTCTGTGCTTATTCAGGCTCTTTTCCCTCCTGTTTCAGTTTCGCCCTGTTTCCCTGGTTACCATACACTTCTGTTTGTCACCCCTCGTGAGCTGATGTCCTCCTCTGTTTACACGCATCACATTTGCAGACGGCTAGCGTGTTGCCTAGCCAAGGTGCCCGTGCCTCCCCCTGCTCCGCTCAGAGCTCAGCTCTGGTGGCCTCTTTTCAAAGCTTTTCCCACCCCTCTCTCTTGGATGCTCTTTATTTTCCTGTTATATTTCTTGGTTACCCATCATGACGAGCTGAATTGTGCTAAAGCCCTCTTCTCTACTCCATTTCCCATCCATCTTTAACTTTGTTTATCATCCTTCAGTTGCTCCTTAGTTACCTATCTCCCAGGGTCTCTTCTCACTTTTCCACTACTACAGATGAGCTGAAGCTTCACAAGTCTCCTCTAACACCTTGGGTTGGGGAGAGGTGGGTAGATCCCTATTACTACCTGTTCCTCTGGAGTATTTTCATCTCTCCACTGCTTGGAGAGAATTACACCAACGCTCTATTTTTTCCTTTTCCCATCACTGACCCTGAGCTCTCTGATGGTTCTCAACCCCTCTCATATCCCTCTGAACTCATTTCTTGTCAAAATCTGCTTGGACTCTCATCAATCCATGGCCCATGAGACCAAAATCTCCTCTGACTGGATAGTTGCAGCGCTTTCAGAAATCTGCAGACCCTAGACTTAATTTCCGTTCTTTCCTTATGGATAATTTTCCTCTTTCACTCAAATTAAGCCACAACAGCAGGTGAATGATTGCTCTGTGAGTGAGGAGATAGAATCATAGAATCATGGGATGGTTTGGGTTGGAAGGGACCTTCAAAGCCCACCCAGTCCAACCCCCCTGCAAGGACCAGGGACATCTCCAACCACATCAGGGTGCTCAGAGCCCTGGCCAACCTGGCCTGGAATGTTTCCATCCTTCTGAGATCAGACTGCAGGGTAGAGGAGGTGTTGGTAGGTGGCTTTGCTGTATTTCAGCTCTTCAGATGCTCAATACAGCTCTGACAGTGGGCAACTGTCATTAGAAAGCAATAAGCGAAATAATTATATATACATTTGGACAATTTCAGTTTTTTTTTTTCTGGAGCTTGAATAAGTCATACTACAAAGCCTTGGTTTTGAGAGGAGATGGATCCAGTTTTCTGCAATATCAAACTTGTTTCAGCATTGGTGAGATGAAGGCTGCAAATTTAGGCATCTGAAATAAATCATTGATCGCTTTTGGAAATCTTGATCAAATTTCTTCACATGGACAGTCATGAAATAGGAATCCACAGGCACCAGCACCACGGGCTGGTTGTTATTACAGAAGACCATTCAGTACAAGCTGTTCTAAGGTTAAACAAAGCTAATCCCGAAGTGATGTATTTCTTATACTAGCCTGCGTGCATCTGTGCCTTTGCACATGTGTGCACAAACAGAATAGGCAATTGTTTATGGAAAATAATAGATATGGCCACAGGATACCACGTAAGATGTGTTTTTTCTCTCTTGTGGAAGGATTCAGGGGATTCAGGCTGTGGTTTTGCTTTGTTTCTCCCTGGGCAAGTAAGAAGGTACTGAATGGCATGGAGAGTAGACAGGAACAGGAAAGCAAATGTTCTGGGCTTCCAAAATATTAAGAGGCACTTAGTGGGTTTTATACTAATCCACCGTGGGTAGCTCAGGGCTGAGCAGGGTCCCTGCGGAGCGGTCTGTAGCCAGAGGCTCTGGTACTCTGCTAGGGCATTGTTTTGTCTTGGCTTTGCAGGAAAAGCCAACGCCTTTGGAAACTGAGACTTGATTTTCCATGGATGGCCAACATGAGTCACGACTCACTGAACTTTTTGGGATTCTCTCTGGGAGTGTTTCTAGTGCTTCTAGTACTTGCATCTACCTGACCCTTCTGCAGAGAATCATTTTTGGGAACAAACCACAGCAAACTGTGGTAGGAAATCTATTGTCCTGCCCCATGCAAACATGTTCAGAGAGGAAGCAATTTGTTGCATGCAACAATTAAAAAAAAAAAAAAAATATTGCATAAATCACACATGCTCTACTACCTATCATAGAATCCCAGAAGGATATTCTTTGGCTTGGCAGCACGAGCACTGCACCAACAGAGGCTGTTGCAAGGACTTTATGACGAAGCAATGAATGAGGGTGTAAATTTTGGTTGCAAATTCACAGTCAAAACATCCTGTCTTGTGCCAACCTATTAGAACAACAGAGCTAACTGGCGGAAAGATGTGTAATGTGTGAGTAACGGCTATGTTTGATGCAGGATCAGGTACTTTGGTGTTTGGACTTCTTGCAAGCACAGTACCCCTATTTACATACCCCTGTTTTGAGAAATGATATAATGGTGAGCTCCCATTTCTCCCTGTTTTCCCTCTCTTTGCTCTTTTATTCATATTTTCTTTCCCACATGCTCCTCATTGCATCTAGAATAACTGAATTGGCTGGAGTGGGCTCATGTCACTTCTTGGTTGCTTGTGCTGCTAACAGAGAAATCCAAATCAGCCATGCTACACTTTACTCCTGAGGCTTATTCCTCGAGAAGGCTGTTTCTGCTCCCAGGGAAGTCAATGGAAGTTTAATTAGTCCCAGATGTTCAGTAATAACAAGCACTTCCTTTCGGTAGAGCCAAACAAAAGCAGTGTTAAAACCGTTAATTAAATGGGTTTGGCTCTGTCATCAGGTTATTAACTAATTCCAGCCATGGCAGCCAAGCTAACACTGGCTCTCAGAAGGAGATATAATCTTGCCACGCTCAACACAAAAGGCATGAACTCAGTGTGTGGCTGAATTAGTCTGCGCCTGGGCGCGCAGCTCAGCTTAGCTTGCTTTCACACCAAAGGAAAAGCTCACCAACTTCAACATCAGGCTTCCACTAATCCCTGGGATTGCTGCTGGTGCAAGCTTTCTCCTACAAGAACAAGAGTTTGAGCCCGTGGGTAGCACTGGCTTCCGCAGATGTTAGATCAAGCCCTGTTGCTGCTGATGGTTTGTGTAAACCCTTGCCTACGTACATCTTCAGTAGATCTCCTTGTTGTCCACTGGTTGTACTCTGAGATATGCGGCAGCTCTCCCCACTCCAGGACCAGAAGGTAAAGGTCTAAGGTGGAGTCTGAACACCATAGAAAAATAGGAAGACATAGCTTTTCATCTGTGGAGCATTCCAAGCTGGTGCTTTAATATATTCACAACCCCGTGCTTTTTACAAAATTCAAAGGTGTTTTTATTGTACAAAATTCCACAATGAAAACTACCAGCCAGTTCCTTACACAACTGCTTTAAAAATAGAATTATACACCTTTTTGTAGTGTGTTAATTTGACATTCACTAGCTGGAAGAAACAGAAATGGAGCAGCAATTTGACTCTGAGTTATTTACCTGGGCAGGTTTTGGTTTGACTTCTGTTTCTCTTATGTGCCTTCATGTACAGTTCCTGGCATTAACAGAAAAGCTGATATAGCTCCTTTTGAAGGCGCTCAACCTCTTTAGTATGTCAGGCTCCCACTGTTGGCGAGCTTCTTCCCACTTCAAAACAGAGCTTTTTACTTCTGCTATCAGAGCACGGGACACAACACATGTCAGTGTCAGCTTTTAGCAATGCAACAGGTTGGCCACGTTAAATCCATCACAGAACGAGGATCTACACAACTTTTCTTGCAGCCAGTCCTCTAGACCATAATCTCTTTCTAGGGAGAGACAGTGGACCTCTGATCAGAATAATGTCCTAGGACCAGATTCCCTGTGTGTTGTTTCACACTGGTATCTTTAAAACACCTTTTTGCTGTCTGACCTCCTGTGACCTCTAAAAATAGGCATATTATTTTTTGTTTTGCATTGAAATGCAACTGTACGCAATGAGTTCCCAACAGCTTTCCTTAGAAATATAAACATTTCAGTCCAATGGTAGCTGGTTGAAATTCATTCTCCGAGACTCTTCTTTTAAAAATTGTCCAACCCAGAGATGAATTTCTTCACATTAAACCCAGTTAAATATGTATTGCACGCGAGGGGCAAATTTCTCCTCTTTGAGTTGAACTGTGGACCTGTGACCTTCTGAGCAGATCTGGGTAATGTATGATGCAGTTGTTTCATGCCTGAGATGTCTCTTACATCCCTCGTGGGTACTAAGTGCCAAGACTAATTAACCTCATCCACCTCTCCTGTCTTACCCCAGTGGCTGGAGCAACGTACTACAAGCAAAGTGAGGTATTCAGAGGTTGCTGCCACCAAGGTCTTTGGTTTCCATGGTCAGCTCTGGATTTTCTAAATGGCAGACATGAGCACCACAGACACAAACTGTGATTTCCTTTTTTTTTTTTAGCAAAATTCTCATTGCTTTGGAACTCATGGGAGTTTTTCAACCAATGTCAAGGACTGAAAGGCTGTATTTCAGCCTGCTGTGGCATTGGTTTGTACCATTTCAGTTTAAGAAGGGTTAAGAGCTGTTATTTCTAACCAGTTCTGAAAAAAGTAAAGTTCAGACCAAAGAAAAACATCTCATGGAGGTACGTAACTTTAAGAAGGGCTTTCCTACTCATGTGGTGCCACTGATGGCTATCATGAAAAGGTAATTCAGTTACAATGCTCAATTTGCATAGTCTTTCCATAAAGGTGACATCACAGAGTATCCAGAAGCTTAGTGAAAAGTCTCAAGATCTTAAAAGGCTTTTTCTTTTGGTCTGGTTTAAACTACCACTCTATAAACCTTTTAATCAGATCTGCCTATGAACGAAGCTAGTGGAAAACACGGCAAATTCTCCTGTCAGTCCCTGCAGCCCAGAGCACTATAGTGGCACAGTTCAGGGGCGCTTTGAAACTATCTTAAAATCCACAGTTAAAGATCAAAGATGAGAATTTTACTCTTCATTTCTACACACCGGCAGTGTAGCACCTGATTTCTTCAATTTTCAAGGCATTTTGTGTTCCTATGCTTTAAATTGGTGGCTAAAGTTTTGCCTGCGGAAGCAAAAGAATGAACCCACGCCAAGGATGATCACGGACAAAACCAACACAAATGTTAATATAATAAGGAAGTTGATTTTCTTTAGATCCTCTTTTTCACAGTCTTCCGGTCTAATGTTCCCGATGTACAATTCTTCCTGGTACCCAAAGTTCTGAGTGTACTGGCACGTTAAGTGCTCCGCATTGGGGATCTGGACATTTTTGTTCTGGATCATTGATGAGAGCCAGATGTTTCCACAGCAGTTGAGTGGGTTCCCAGTGAGATACAAGTTTTTAAGGGAATTTTCTAATGCTAAAATATTGCTGTTCTGTAATGTACTAAACCTATTGTTCCGTAGGTCCAGCACTTCCAGTGGAGAGTCACTACCCCACTTAGGCAGCCAGTTCAGCTGATTTTCAGAGAGGTTTAAATGTTTAAGGTGACTAAAACAAGGCAAGTCAATATTTAAATCTATCAAGCTATTGCCATGTAAATACAAATATTCCAGAGACTTTTCCAGTCCTGATAATGCTTTAATTTCTATTTTCAGTCCGGGGTTCATGGAGAGGTCCAAGACAACCAGAGAAGTCTTGTAGAAAGTGTACGCTGGTAGAATGTTCAGCATGTTGTCGGCTAGGAACAAGTACTGAAGAGCAGGAGAATCAACAAATGATACACAACCGCTTTCCTCTCCAGCAAGTCTTTGCTTAGCTAATCCTGAGTACATGCTGCAAAGGCTGACATTATTGCTCTGCAGATTAAGCAGTCTGAGGCTAGGAAGACTTGAGAAGATATCGAATTGCAGGGTCTGAAGATGGTTGTTTTGGACATAGAGCTCCTTCAAACTCGACAATGTGCCAGCATCTAGGAGAAGGTTCTGCAAAGCATTGTAGCTCAGGTCGAGGACAGTTAAGGAGATCAACGCACTGTCGTAAGTTACTGCAAATGCCTGAAGACAGTTTTTACTGAGATTAAGGGTGTGAAGGGACAACATTGATTCAAAGAACTCATCTGGAATTGATTTGATTTCATTATAACTTAAGTCTAAATATACAAGCTGGGATAAATAAAGAGAACTTTTGTTTCTGCTTTGCTTCTGATCGAGAAGATGAAAAGAAGCATCTAGCCATTCATTTTCCATATAGTCCATTTTATTATGAGGGGATTCAGCAGTGAGCTGGATTAAATTCTTTGATAAATTCAGAGTTACCAGCTTATTTACCTGTGGGAAGACTGGGAAGTGAAGCAGTTTGTTTTCACTCAGATCCAAATATCTTAAGCTGTATTCATCATCTGACTTTGCCGTGTGGAAGGTCTCAATGCTATTTCTGCTAAGGTCAAGTATCTCCAGCTGCCTGAGGTTGAAATCAGAGATGCAAGTAATTGAATTCATGGAGAGATTGAGTTTGGAAAGGTTCACTAGAGTCTCAAAAGCACCTTCTTCTATTTCCATGATGATATTACTCTGAAGGTCTATCTCCACAAGACTGGGAGATCCCTGAAACATCTTGTGTGATATCATTATAATGCTGTTGTCTGCCAAGGAAAGATACAGCAATGCCGGAGCTTGTTTAATGAAATACTCAGCCATCCCATTGTACAGACTGTTGTGGGACAAGTCCAGTATTTCCACCTTGGGTAAAAGTCCAATCCCCTCTGTCCCATTCTGAGCAACCTCATACAGGTGATTGTTGGCTAAATTTATTTCCAGCAAACTCGTCATGTGTGCAAAGGCTCCAGGCTTGATGAAGCTTATCTGGTTAGAGCTTAAATCCAGGCACTGGAGGGAAGTGTAAAATGATAACGGCATTTCAAGGATGCTTTGAATCAGGTTTCCAGACAGATCTATTTTGTTTACATTTGGATGGAGCTCACGAGGGATTTGGTGAAGGTCTTTGTTGTGGCAAAACGCCTGTGAGTTTGCCTGCCAGAAAAAGAGAAAATGGATTGTCACGTGACAATGAAAAACATCTTTGCATTAAATATAAAGAAAATAACATTCAGCATCCAGACAGAGCCTTCTTCTGAAATACTTATCACTCTATTTTCTCTGAGCATTCAGACAGCAAGAACAACAGCCCTTATGCTTCTTTGCAGCTAACAGCACCCATTTCTTTTTAACGACTTTTTCTGACTTGCAACAGTAGAGAGTTTTATCTGTATATGATGTCTACTAAATGTTCTTTGGTTTTTTTGTACCTTTGTCCCAGGCTTATTTTAGTTGTCCTAAGTGAAGGAGTTTTACCCTCTTTCCATTGCAATCAAGCAATGATCGTGTAGCCATGGCTTAGTTAAGCAATGCATCTTTAACCAACTGGGTCTTCATCTACTGAAACGTTTCTGATGCAAACCTCCAAACTCCTCCTGCTTTTACCATCAATGTTTATCCTTTTCTTAAGGCAACCATTCCCTTCTTCTTGTATGGGAAGCATGCCTTATGAAGCCACCCACACAAGACACCTGTGATACAACATGGAAAAGAAAAATTATGTAAAGCCAGCTTTCGAGAGGAAAAAAAGCTGTGATGTGCAGTGTAGGTCATGCCTTTTCAGTCCAAATCTCAGCAGCAAGGTAGAGAAAAAACCCAAGTGTCAAAGTCAAATTCGTCTTCTAGATGCATGGCTGTTTAATTGCAGCAAGGACTGAATCTGTGTCCAGAGCAAAATTTGGAGTGTGTGTTCATAAGGAACACTGGAAAGATGAACATGATCATCCTTGCATAAATGTCAAGCTGTATTTTGTTATTAAGGAGAACATGCAGCAGCAGGAGGAAGTGGAATGCGAAAGGCTTAGGCAGTATTAAATTTACTGGAGGAAAACTCTTGTTATGAATGTATTTGGGTGACTAGGTCACATACTGTTTGTAGAAAGATCAGAAAGAAAAGAAAGAAAAAAAAATCTGTTGAATTTTAACCTCTGTGGAGAAGCTGAATCCAGATTCCATGACGCAAAGCTTTTCAGACATTAAAGAAACATTAAAAGTAAAAAGTACTAAAACCCATCTGTTTCATGTGAACTTTTAGATGAATGAAGTGGCAGGTCTGTTTAGGAGAAGTGGGGCAATAGTCAGCATTTTGTGAATCTCTTTTGCATCATGTGAGTCTTGGAGACAGCACAAAAATGTGCCAGGGAAATGTAAGTGCTCATCAAACTCTAGATACACACAGGCTGCTCCACAATCCTTCCTGTGATACGTCTTTCCCAAAGATCCCAAGTAAATGGCCTGTTAAATCCTGAATCCCCTCTTTTTTTTTCCCTCCAAATCATCCAAATCTCCCCCAGCTAAACAAATCAGAAAAAAAAAGAGAAGGGAATGTTCTGATTTCTTCCTGACATTACTTCTTCCCTTCAAAGCCACTGTAGAATTGCTTATTTTCAGCTAAAATGTGCACTCAGCTCCAAGGCTCAGGAGTGGAGCAGGAACTCTCTTCCTCATTTTGTGGAAGAGGGAGAAGCCAGAAGGATGCAAAAATCCAGAGTGAAAAAGCAGCAGCTGCTTTGCAGCCTGAAGCAAATGCCAGGTTTCTTCCCGCACTTCGAGCCAGATCTCAACAAGTGTTGGGCACCCTCCACTCCCTCTGGGCACCCAGCACCATGGGCAAGTCCTGATCCAACACCCATTGGTGTCTGTTGGATGGTTTTCAATGCGGTGGGGGAGAGGTCAGTCCCAGTTCACCACGTATCTTGCAGGATTGAGCATCCACTAAACCCTCCCAGTGATAAAAGGGCCTGATAAAACCTATACCTCCCACTGTCTGCCATTTGTTCCTATAACATTTCCCCTGCCGTTTTTTTTCTTTTTTAACTTCCATTCCTTTTCACTGACTATTTTGATCCTCGTTGAATGTCTTATCTAGTCTGTTCTGCAGCATCTTTTCTCCCCCAAGGCTCAAACTGCATTAATTTCGTTCTCATCAGCACTAGGTAGAAAAGATCATGCATGTCTCAGTGGGATGGAGCAGACAGCATCTCTTTGCATCTGTATCTCCCTCCTCCCCATAGCCCAGTGGGTTAGCAGCCTGAGGCTGGAGAAGAGGTTTTTGCCAGTCTCATGTTCTAACTTCATCATCTCTGCTGATGCTGTTACCGGTTTGTTTGAAGTCCATTGACAAGAAGCACTGTAGGGTGGGGAGCACTTGATCCCTTGCGTGTCTGGTTCTATTCAGGTGCCAGTGAAAAAAAAAATGACACAACAGCTCAAAAGCTGAGCATTATTTGGATTCTGACTCCCATTCTTCACTGCTTAGCACTGGGTGGAAGTTGTCATCATCCCCCGCCTTAGTAAGAAACCTACGAGCAAAGCAGTTGGAGCCAAGCATCCACCTGTCTTCTCCCATATAAACTCATGAGTGTTTCAACCAAAGAACTTGAGCTGGAGGCACTGACGTGCGCTTGCGTAGTGTCTGTGTCTATTCTCTAGAAGAGGTGCTCAGGTGGAGACTCAGCTGCACAACAAAATCTTAGCAATTTGCTCAGGGACCAGATATCGGCTGACCTGTGATAACCAGATATGCAAGCCTTCTTGCACAATCCTGATGCGAGGTAATATCTAATTTGCTGAAAATTCTTCCCTTCTATGAAATATTTGGAAGCTCCTCCTTTCCCAGCTAACATGAATTAGCAAAACCATCTTTCCTTGGGAGGTAAAACATGAACTAGTGGAAACCTCTCTCCTTGGTTGTCAATATGAGTTAGGAAGAACCTCCTGACATTTAAGCTATGCAGATGTGCAGTAACTTGTGTAATCACTGCAGCTCACTCCCATGTCAAGGGTCCGGTAGGGACTGTTTAGTTCCTAAAACCTCTTTTACAAGACTTTGGTTCAAGGGCAGGAGCAGCAGGAGTGAGTCTAAAATAGTGAGGTTGTGAAGAAAAATCATTATGTGAAGTGAGCAGGACTCTCAATGGACTCATCAGCTAATCCAGTAGCTCCATCTTTCTTCAAGCTGTGTTTGGGTTTACACCCTCCTCCTTCCATTGGACCAAACGCCCAGCGAAGGAAGATGAACACCGACATCAGTGATGCTGAGCTGCTAATTTATACCAGATGAGCTTCCTAGCCCCTGACTGCAGCGTATTTTCTGTTGGGCCTGACTTTATCCCAGCCTCGTTGCGTAGAGCCTTGGGTCGTTGGCTTGATGAAAGCCGTTTACAGTGGAACGGTGGAAACAAGCATGTGTTTACTTCTCAGCAACCAGCCTCATCTCTGACCGGTCAAAAAAAAATGGGACGGGATGAATCTGCTTGGATTATTGCATGTCTCGTCTAGCCTTCGTGTGACTGTGATACATGTGACCCAAGCTGTCATGTTTACAGTGGCTTCATCAGTCTTCCTTCTCCAGCCAATGAATTAAGCTACCCAGTCACCTTCCCAAGATCTTTTTATATATACTAGGTCTTAATTTCTCTGGAAT
>WHYT01017408.1:175273-189941 GCA_009806455.1 Tetrax tetrax | reverse complement strand
GATTTATATGAAGACTTGAAAGGAAGATCCAAGGTGTTTAATGGGATTGCTCCAGTGTGATTTCAGCTGCTACATAGACGATACCCAGGCCACTCAATGAAATTCAGATATTCAGGCTGGGCAGTGTGTCTGGTGTCACTGAGAAAGGTAACCACCAAAGATCAAGTGACCTTCCAGAGCCACCTCACTCTTCCCACAGAGGCAGCTCATATACTTTCAACTGGGCTGAAGTTTTGGGGTCCTTCTTGACTGACATGAATGCATGCCACTCAGAAACCACAAGCACTGGGAACCGTTTCCATTTCCATCCACATTTTCCACTCCTCTCATCCCAGGGTGTCAAAGAGCTTTTACATGCTCATCCAAATTTGTTGAGTTAGTATAAACAGCTTAAAAAACGGACTGAGAACTTTTTGTCTAAAAGTTAGCTTTCCATTTTGTACATCCCAGGTCTGGCCAGGCTTTTAAATACATTTGAAAGCACATGTCTTAAAAAGAGATAAATATGAAAAGGTATGGATTTGCATGAAACAAAGGATTAATCACAGTTTAACTTTTTGGAAAGCACTCCAGGGGAAAAAAAAAAAAAGCGTAGAAACAACTGCAAAAGGAGCAAAACACTGGGAGGCTTGTCACTGGGCAATGGGAGAAAAATGCAAATGAGGCCAAGGGAAAACATTTGTCCTTCAAAGGGCTTGTTTCTAGAAGGACACTAATGAGGTCTCTGGCTGTGGTCGCCACTGATGTGAGCTCCAGATATCACTTCTTTATGACAGCCTCTGTTGCAAACATGCCAAATCTGTCTATATTTTTAAGGCTTCTTACAGGCACATCTGAGCTGGTCCTGCCCACATCCAGAGCCAGCTCCCAACTGGAAGCCATGCAGCAACGCTTAGCTAGCACTGCTCTTAAGTTTTTCCAGGAGCAGGCCTGCATCTGGCAAACTCCAAATGCACACCCAAACCATGCACATGTGCCGTCAAAAACCAGCATCAACGTATCATTACTCAGTGGCTTTCACCCACAGAGCATCAGGAGGCTGGAAACAAAATACATAGGATCATTCCCAGCTGATGGAGATCCCTCCACTGTTTGAGGGATGCTGCTGATGGCCATGCTTCTGTGCAGCAATGGCAATTGGTAAACAGCAATGCCAACAGGTTCACTATGGGAACCTGCTCATCCCTTCACTTCCCAGCCAGAGAAAAGAGAAGAGAGTTGTGCACTAGGAAGAGAGAAATTTGGGATGCTTAGATCACAGATACTCTATTTTCGGATTATACATTCCTTCCAACAACTAGTGATGGATGATGATCTGGGACCCTAAGGTGAAAAAGCTAGGAGTTTGTTTTTGGGGCTCATCAGCAGGATCAGAAGTCTGTTTCCTCCCTCTAAAACAAGACCAATGAGATTCATTCCTCACTCTTTTAATTATTGTTTGCAAAATATGCTGAAATAATCCTATGGAAGGAGGAATTGCTGATACCACCATCTGCAATGTCTCTGTTGTTCCCTCTCTGCTCCTCATTCCCCAGGGTTAAAGGAGTGGGTGCTTTCTCTAAGGAGGAGAAAATGAGTTTTATCATGTGGGTATTAGTTTGCCGGAACTGAGAGAAAAGACAAACACACCGATGATTACAAGGCTTTACTCAGAGCCCTGAAATAGAAATTGTTTCTGTTTAAATCCAATGAATTAAGATGACAAAATCTCCACGGATATTGCCCATCCTGATGGACAGCCTGCATCCCATGCGGTCTGCGATACCCTCTCTTGTCACACTGCTACTGCAAAAAATGGTCTCTTTGCTTCTTTGATCATAAACCTGACACAATCCAGGGTCTTAACATGCTTTGAATCTTCCTCAATTATAAGCTTATAAAGCAGCTGGGAAATTAATGTATTTGAACAGAAAAACGTGATTTAATGGCTTGCTATGTGAGACAGATCTGTAGTAAGCAAGGATGCTGTCTCTCAAGGTGTTTCTAAGGTGTCACACCCTGAAGCACTAAGACCTGGTGGTCTCTTCCCATACGAGACCGCATGGACCTGGTAAGCCGCTCCTTATGGTACAGTGCAACATCTTTGCTCACGGAGATTCCCTTCCCAAGATGATTTTCCATTCAGCTGAGGAGCTTTTCCCTGCCTATCTTTTCTCTGGATAATCTTTAGACCCTCCTACCGTGACACAGCACCGTGTCCTCCTCCTCTCTGCCCACCACCCTCACCTAGTGCAGAGCACGGGGTTCACAGGGACCCCCATTGCCCTGGTGCCAGAGAGCATCACCACCAAACCCTGATGAGCATCACCACCAAACCTGCACTGATGGCTCTAAACACAGCTTACAAAAACAGTCCGGGAGCAGCAGTAGCAGCAACTTGACCTAAAGTGGCTTTTATTGCTCTGAGGCTTTCCCAGAGTTGAAGCAGCTTCGTGCTTGGTGCCAGTTTGCTCCCACTGGCAGCTGTGATAAAAATCCCAGCGTAAGAGCCCTGCTCATACCTCAGAGCAGGGCTGTGCTCTGAACCGCGTTCAGTGTCACAGCTTTCATCACGGTGCTTCAAAATTACCCAGCCCCATCCAAAACTAAGAAATATAAGTGATTTCAGTGAGTAACACCCCGAGACTCTTCTTAAGTGGGCCAAACAATTCAGCATCTAGAACAAGTCTGGTACTCAAACCACGTCAGCATACCCACTTAACAAATGGGAGGGCAAAGGCAGAGAAGAGCGCTGATTTGCCACAAGACACATTTGAAACCAGGGAAGAATCAGAGTTTTATCCCAGTTTGCCCAGTTCCCACTCCGGAACAATATTTGCCTCCATCTCTGTCACGATATTAACCCTGAAAACACTTCATAGACATTGCTTGTAGCTAACAACAGGAGCACCTTTCAAATTTCCCCCAAGGATAATTTTTCTTACTGATGAGGCAATTAACAGAGACATTTTCCTCTGCCAAAGAGAGGTTAAATGCGAGAGAATACACAAAACACAACTCAGACTCCCCAGGATCTCCTTTTTTCAAGCAAGATTCTTTGCTGCCGCGTTAAGAGCCTTGAGGCTTAAAAAGAGTGAATATTTCACATTTACCTTGTTTCAAGGGATTCTGGCTTCCCCAAACACTGCTTATCATGTCTTTACGAAGCATATCCAGCTCTTCAAAAAACAACTCAGTCCTGGTACCGATTAAATTGTTCTTCAGCGTCACGTTCACCCATTTGGGACGCCAAAAAGCTCACTCGTAACTTCATAACAAAGGCATTTTCGGGGAAATAACCTTATTTGGGACAGTGTCTGCTTTAAATTAAGTTGCTCGTCTTCCTCCGGACTCCTCGGCGGACTCTGGCTGGGTCCCGGCCGCAGCTGTGCTCTGGATGGAGTCAGCTACTGTGTGACATCCTGGAGCCCTTGCTCAGGGCAGGCGTTGGGAAACAACGGGGGATTTTTGCCAGGGAAACTGTCAGGGATCGGGCCATGGGTTTGCTCAGGGGAATAAGTGACTTATCGTTGCCAATACCATTGTTTAGCTGCGTGCGCGATGCGAGGCAGCGTGTTTACTTTAGGGTTTTGTGTCCGCGAGTTACATTCCTGGAGGGTTACAGCCTCCTACCCCTGCACCTAAATCACTCTCTGCATCATTAGGAAAACAGCGCTTCAGGATTAAAAGTTTCAAATTCATGGCTGATAAATACAAAGCCCAAAATCTGGAAATCTGTCCTGGAAAAAATAACTCTTTCTCTTTGCAGTGGTCCTGCTAAACAGAGTGTGATAGCAGCCTGCAGGCAGGATGGGGGTTCAGTGTCAGCTACAACGCACCTGACTTGAAGGGTTTTCAGGGCACGAGGCAGGAATTAGGGAGATTGATAAAGGCAGAGCAGTTCTAACGTCTGGATGAGCTGCTGAAGTTTCTGCAGCAAGTACATAGTGCTCAACCTACCGGACACGCTAGTAAAAACTTCCCATTGCACAAGGGGTGCTTTTGTCACGCCGAAGACGGGTTATTTCAGATTGCCTGCGAATTTAGCTTTTTATTTATTACTTTGTGCTGCCCTCTAGGGCTGGAGCAGCTGTCTAATTGCTGGTTTCCTCACTTCCTTTAGCTAATTAAGACTTGCTTCTGGAAAACCCGCTTTTAAACAGATTTTCCCCTTGCTGTCTCCCAGCCTCACAGGCCTGAACTGTTGCAATGTACTTTTCCCATGGTTGAAATAATATGTCAAAGAGCAGGGCTCTTATCCTGTTTGCTTCGCAATGCACCCTGAAATGAGAGGCATAAATGCGATGAAGAGATGGGAGTGTGCGTGCGGGCAGGAGAGGGCATGATTAGGTGCAATTGATAGAAAAATCCACATTTAGCTCTCAGGAGAAGTCAGCCAGGGAGATCATCACAACCCTGCACTGGTTCCCTTTGACTGGGCTCTCATCAGACTGGCTTTGATCACTTTTACCCAAGTCTTGAGCATCCCTTGGCCGGAGCTGCTGCAGTGCTGTTTTTCCCTTGATCCCTTTGGCACGCTCTCTAGAGTCAAGCCCTCCGCTCCGCAATTCCCTCAGGGAAAACAGGAAACTCATGTTGAACCTGGGGACCGCTGTGGGGTCCAGAGGTTTAAACGCCTTTTGGACGCTCTGCATTTAGACCTCACCTTGTCAGCAGCAAGCAAAAGCACTTGCAACGTACAGCCACTCTTGCAAGGAAAACCTCAGGTATTTGAGGTCTTCAAGAAAAGAAAAACTTTTTTTTTTTTTTTTTAAGAGGATATTGTGTTTTGGAAATGGAATAGAAATATCATGCCTGTAATAAAGAGCAGCGAGTGTCCTGGATGACTGCAACTTCACATTTTCCTACACCTGGATGTTCAGAGCGGTGTGGGAAGTTTGGATTTGCAGGGGAAAAAATAGCAGGCTTTTTGTTGGGCGTGCTTTTTAAAAAGCCAGCTCTGTTCCTCAAGCTGTTTTACTGAGTGACCAAGCAGCTGTGCCAGCTGAACTGTGAAGAAAAGCCTGGGCAGAAACAAATGCCAAAGCAGGAGGGAAGGGCACGCACTGATTCTGCTGCTCAGGACTCTGCTTCATTAAAACCATAGCCTTAGAGGAACACCAACCGCGCTGGGAAAGATCAGCAGTGTCCTTACCATCTTTGTCCTTTCCTAAAGGGGATCTGACAGCAAAGGATTTCAAAGACCCTGAAGTGTTTGGCTGACTTCCCATTTTCAATATTTTCATGCTTTGGGGTACCCAGCAGTTTACACCCTAAAGTGATGTTGAAACATTAGCATGGTGTGTGCTTGGTAGCTCCATCTACAGAGCAAGGGTCATCTCTGTCAGACAATTGGGTCATTCATCTTCATCGGTCAGTTTGGAGAACAAAGCTCTTTTGCCCACCTGCACAAAATAGCAAGGGCTGACCCATCCCACTGATGCCAAAGGTTTTGCACTTGTGATCCTGTGAAGTCAGGCCCTTCCTGATTTTCCTGCGGTCTCCTCAGCAATCACTGCTTGCTGGGTTTCTGCTGACACCAGCTAGATTCCACCCCACGTCACCCGAAGCTGGGGGTGGCATGGGGATTAGGGATGGTGGGCACCTCGTTAGACTTCTCCTCTGCTCCAAACCCTTTTCCCAGTCTGGCCCAGAGCAAGAAGGAAAAGCGAATCCCAGCTGCTGGCTCTCACGAGCTGGTCCATAATCTGCTGCAGGTTCCCAAGGGTTTCAGATAAACAAGACCATGTCTTGACGATTATGTGTCTTGAACCTCCAGACCTTTTGGAGTCTGTCCATCCATAACGCTGCTGCTTTCTAAGGCACTACTTTTGGGTTGAGTTCTGTGTCGAGCAGCATGAATCAAACTCTCCAGAGAAGTAAACAAAACAAGCTCCCGCCTTAGCAAGTGGGTCTGAACTGCAAGGGCAGGAGTGGGACAAGTCTTGCTCCCTTATGACTGGAATAGCTCCCTGGTGATTCATCCCACCAGGGAGCTGGAGGCAACATTAATATTAACCCTGTTAAAAAACACATAGCCTGTGCCACCCTTCGAGAAGGAGGCACAGCTCCAGCTCCTGGGACCCTACACCATGTCCAGGAGCTGCCTCTCCTGGTTTGGTTTGCTCGTGCCATCTGCACCAAAGGTCTCTCACGGGCAGATGCAGCCGCCTGCCTCTCTGGTGTTAAGTCCACACATCAAAATAGGAACTTCTGCTTCTCCTGTAATCCCAATGTGGCTTTTCTCTTGTCTTTTGAAGCTGCTGCCTTCCTTCCTTCTCTCTCTCTGTCCTCTCTGCCAGGTGTGCAGCCCACAGCATTTCCCCACCGAAAATTAACCTTTCCGATTAATTGGATACACAGGGTTTACCCAGTTCCCCTACTTTATTCACCTTTTTTTCCTATTCCTCTCTACACGATGGAAAATGTAAATTAATGAGAATGCACAAAACCCACCAGCCTGGAGATTTTATGAGTGAGGGGCTGGGAAAAAGGACAGCTGCAGATGGGAAAATGAAAACACGTCAACAAAATCTGACATAAACTGACATTTGAAGATTAAACTATTTGAACATTAAATACTCTCCCTGGTGAACAAAATTCTTGGAGAAACTCAAATCCAGGAACCAAACCAGAACCTTTTCTCACCAGCTTTAATCTAAGTGCAGCAAAGAAAGAGAGAAATTGGTTTATAATTCATCAATTTTTCTTTTACTGATGGTAGAGTTAGTGTGTGAGAAAAAGCACTCAACTTATGTGATCCAACAGGAGAGAAAATGAAGTGAGGAAAATTATTTCTGATAGATTTTACTTGCATGATACTGATTACCCCCCTTGAATCCATCCATCATTGTATTAGCAAAAGGTCATGCACTGATACAGTCACTAAGCTGTAACCACCTACTTTAGAAAGAGATGACTGATTGTGAATTTTTTGTGACTGAAAGCTAAAGGATTTCAATATTTTGGAATAATAAGATTATTTTAAAGTTGAAATGGTTACACCTTAGTAAGAAAACCAAATTTCCACTGTTGTGGAAAGCCAAACTTTGGCTTCTCTTTAAGGGAAACATATTTGTACTTTTAGCAAAAATACAACAGGGTTTGGTTTTAGAAAATGATCTGTGACTTTCATATAAACCAGGATTTTCTAAAACTTTACAATATTGTCTAAACATTAATTCCTTCTGATAACAGTTCAGATGGGGCAAAACACTATCAGTAAGTCATCGTTCACCCAAGGTGACATTCAAGCTGTCAGGATCTTAGGAGCAGAAAAATAACCTTGCCATCTCACACCTCGTGCTCCAACGAGGAGAGCTCAATGACAGCACTGACAGTAAGAAGAGCAGACCAGCCAAACAGCATTTTGCCCATTTTACCCGGGGACTGTGTGATTTGCCCAAGGCTATATGAGGATTCAGTGTCGGAGAGCTGGATGAGCAGCATTTAATCGGCGCACAGTGCTGATCTCTGCAGCACTCCTGGTTCTGAGTGCTACAATGCAGTAACACCATAAATAGACTAAAGTCCTGTGAAGAAAGGAGAAAAAAAAAAAAAATCTCCCCACCTTCCATGACTGTAAACACGGAGAATAATAACAAAGCAGGCATATGACAACGGTATTGTTATAAACTAACCAGTGCCTCCTTAACGTAAAGGATCTAACTGGCTGCAGTGCAAGTCCCTGATGGATTAAATATACAGCTGTGTGGATAGAGCCATCTACACAGTGTGTTTAGTCAGTTCCTCAGCCATAAACACAGTATATTTTATTTATACAGTACCTTCCTCATCTGTGTTATTTTTAAAGGCTGCAGCTAAGTCAGCGGAGCCCCCGTCTCTCCTGCAGTCGAAAGCTCAACTTTCCAGCAGGCTCCCGGTTTCGCACGCGTCTCCACGTACCTGCTCTGTGGCTGGAGGAGGAGGAGGAGGAGGAGGAGGAGGTTTCGCCTCTGCTTGCAGCCTTCTGCCTCCCAGACTCTCCCAGCAGCCTTTCCAGCGCAAGCCGAGGAAGAGTTTCCTTGGGGAAGTCGTACCTCTGTTGCATGCCAGCTGACTAAAACTCTGCGAGCTCCGAGAGAAGTTTGAAGTCACAGGGAAAAAAAATACTCCCCATAGACTGGTCCTTGAATTCATTCCTTCGCAGTCATGAGCTCTTATATATTCCCAGGCTCCCATGAGCACGTGAATACATACCTCCGTAATAGTTTTAAAATGTGTGTGTCCTCTGCGCTTCTTTTTATTTTCCATTTCGTTCATTCAACCTTGGCTTATTTCCTGCAGTTTCTCAGCTGGTAATTACACTCCTCTCATATTGACACATGAAACGGTCTGTGAATACCACAAAAAATCCCCTCCGCAGACTTCAGGGATGCATGCTTGTCTCTGAAGTTCGCTGTGCCTGTCCCACAGATGCAAGCGTGTGCTTTCAAGCCCCATGGAGCTGCAGGTTCTCAGGGGCAGCGCTCACCGGGGCTGGGGTAAGTGACGGGGACAGAGCTGGCTGCAAATCCTAAACTCCAAGGATGTGCGGGATGGAGCGTGTAGGAAAAGGGTACATCAGAGGGAAGCACAGTAACAGGGCAAAGGCGTCGCGTTTGGTGTCCCAACAGCTCAGGTGTGTCTCTGTGGCACGGCAGTGGGATGGGCAAACGCACCCTTGGGGGAAAAGATAAATTCAATTTGATGCTTGGATGGGTAATAATGTAAATGCTTTCTAAAAGGGCAATGGGATGGATTTTTATTTCTTTTCCTTAGGTGTGAAACTCCCTTTTATTTCAGAAGCAATGCTTTCATATAAATCAGTGGGAGACCTTCACATTGACAATATCGTCGTCTTCTGCTTAGCAGTGTCCTGATACCTGGGCAGGTGTCCACTGGCTCCACGCGTCTGCAGGAGTACACACCTCTGATAGGGCTTTGCCAGCTCCTGACTGGGTGTTTTGGGAACAATCCATGTCTTGTCTTCACCAGCCAGGACTTGCCCTCCCCTGAGCCACCCCACCGGGGAGATTCCACAGGCACCAGGGACCACTGCAAACCTCCCACCTTCTCCCCATGGTGCATGAGGGGCACCTCCACTGAGTGACCTCCCCCTCAGAGGAGAGGCTTCACCATGGGGTGTTTCTCCCCTCTTTGCATCGAGGTGTGCAACCATAGCCAATGATTTTCACCAAAAAAAGAATGGGGTGCTGACTCGCTTCTCCTGGACAGCATCAATTCTGCTGTGCTTTCCTGGATCTGCTTATTAAAATGAGATAAAAGCCATATCCTTTTATATCATGTGCCAGGCAGCTTTGTGGATTCTGCTAAACACGTGCCGGCTCCCAGCCTTTGCTTCTTCGCAACAGGTTGCTGTTCATTTTCTGTAGCACACCAGCTCCTTTGAGTCAGAGTTACTTCGGATCCGCAGAGCACTGGGAGACTCGACATGCAAAAGCCTACAGATGTGAAAGATGTGGTTCGTTGAATATCGCAGTAAACGTATTTTGCACATGTTGTTGCAATAAGTATGTAACAAGGATAATAAATTTAATAGTAACATGTACGTGATGATAAATAAGTAAAAAATAATGATTTTATCACTGCAATAGCTATTGCCTGTGTATGTGTATAGCCGTACATATATATTTATTAAAGGCCAAATGGCTTAATAATAAATAAATTATCTCTCATTGACTTGTCTTGGCAGCAGAAACATCTTATGGAGAAGCTTGCTTGCATGCCACAGTCCCAAAACCTTATTGATGTCCTCAGATTAGCACTTTCAAGGTACATCTCCCAAGAATACTGGGCAGTATCAAGGAATGATCTTATAATCTTGTCATAGTTTAGCCCCTCTCAGGACCAAGCTACGCAGTTTTTCACTCACTCTCAACATCCTACAAGGGAAGAGGGAGAGATGATATAACCAAAAGGCTCGAAGTTTGAGATAAGGACAGGGAGAGATCCTTAAAGTTACTGTTACGGGCAAAACAGACTCGACTTGGGGAAAACTATTTCAATTTATTATTAACAATAAAACTAAAGCAGTATAATGAGAGAGAGAACAAAAACAACTTCCCATCACCTGTCCCTCTTCCCAGGCTTAACTTAATGTCAATTATCTCTACCTCCTTCCTGCCTCTGTCCCGAACGGCACAGGGGGAAATAGGGAATGGGGGTTACGGTCAGTTCATCACATGTCACTTTACCCTGCTCCTTCCTCCTCAGGGGAAGAACTCCTCGCATTCCTCCCCTGCTCCAGCGTGGGTTCCCTCCCACGGGCCACAGTCCTTCGTGAAACTGCTCCGGCGTGGGTCATCTCTTCCACGGGGTGCAGCCCCTCCAGAACGGCTGTCCCAGCGGGGCCTCCACGGGCCACAGCCTCCTTGGGGCACCCGCCTGCCCCGGCGTGGGGTCCTCCCCGGGCTGCAGGGGGATCTCTGCTCCTCCGTGGGCTCCATGGGCTGCAGGGGGATCTCTGCTCCTCCGTGGGCTCCATGGGCTGCAGGGGCACAGCCTGCTCCACCATGGGCTGCACCACGGGCTGCAGGGGAATCTCTGCCAGGAGCAGCATCACTGCTCCCCTCCTTCTGCACTGACCTTGGCCTCTGCAGCCGTTCCTCTCACAAGAAATTCTTCACAGCCAGCTCAGGCAGACGCCTCTCAGGTTCTCTTCACATCTCATCTCCTCTCCACCTCTCTCAGCCGGGCCGGGCCGAGTCGGGCCCAGACACCGCCCGGCGGGAGGCCAGAGGGTGAGGGCTGCAAGGCCCACGAGGCTCATGCCTCCCCCTCTCTGCTCTGGCTCAGCCTCTTCACTTCTTTTTTTTTTTTTTAATTTTTCCCCTTCTCATATACGGTATCACAGAGACATTATCACTGTCACCAATTGGCTTGGCCCCGCACAGCAGCAGATCTGCCCTAAGCCTGGCCGAGTCCACCAGACAAAGGGGAAACTTTTACCAGCTTCTTGCAGAAGCTGCTGCTGTAGCCTCTCCTGCTACACAAAACCAGCACAAATCTGAAAGTTGTATTTATCCCCTCCATGCAATGCCTAAACTAACCATCCACTATCGCTTTGTCTTGTGGCACCATGCCTGGTGAATATGGAATGAGTTTGACATTGCTGTGTTGATGCTCACCTCCTGTGCAAGCTGAAACTCACACCTTAGTCCATGCTAGCTTATTTGGCCGGGACTGACCCAAAAACAGAGTTCCCCGAGGCACAAGGATGTATCGTATCCCCTCCTGTCACCATGCCAGGACAACCTGATGGCTAGCTTGATGTCACAGCAGCCAAGCCTGCAGGACAGCTGTGGACCTGCTGCTCAGAGACAGGGGTCCAATTGTATTTTCCAAGCAGTGCATGGCTAACTAATAGGAAAACAGCCTATGATAGAAAGGATAAGAAGTCTCCTGACAATAAATTTCAGACTCATATGGAAGCACAAGGAATTATTCCCACAGATCTTGCTGTTCTTAGACCTCCGTCTCTGGTGTGTGGGCTGCAGAAGACTTGGGTCAAACTGTGGCTGATTCCCAGTGACACCTGAGAGCTGATGCTTCTCCAGTTATGTCTCTCCCACTAAAGATGTCTCTCCCAGGGAGATCCACACAGACTTGGCCCTTCTCTAGAGAAAGCTGGCTATGTCCAGGTGTGTAGCACTCAGGTGTCTAACTCTGGATGGTATTCCCACACTCTTGAGGTCATTGTTCCACTGTTATGTTTCTTTTGATGTGCCTTGAATAAGGTGGAGACAGTGTCCAAAGCCCGCTGGGATAGTGCAGGAGGATTTCGTGGCGCAGAAGCAGCCAAACCTGATGCAGACCCTGAAAGAAACCCTACAACTACACCCAACTTGGAGGGAACAAGCTGGTTTGATGGGGAAGGGATGTATACCTCATGAAAAAACCTGAGGACACTAGAAGGAACATCACACCCTGAAGACTTGTAGCATCATTCCTCCAGAACTCCTTATAAGCACCAATCCTGCAGTGATTTCTGCTGGTACCTGCCATGCACAAATCCTGCACACCTCCACACTAGGGCAGTAGGATGTGTCAGTTGGCAAATTTCACTTTGAAAAAAGAGCTGGTCAGTGCTGGTCACATAAAGTCAACCCTGGACCATGTCCTGGCATAGGCTCAACCCCTCCAAGTCTCATGGGATTCCCACTCTTTCACGGGAGAGGTGAACAGGCTTGGTTGGTGGGGCTGGCATGGAGACAAGCA
Source organism: Tetrax tetrax (assembly GCA_009806455.1). NCBI lineage: Eukaryota > Metazoa > Chordata > Aves > Otidiformes > Otididae > Tetrax > Tetrax tetrax. Next base: position 177,743 of record WHYT01017408.1, on the reverse strand, counting down.
GAAGTTCATGAACAGAAAGCAGAACTTCCAGCTACTGAGATGCTTCAAGACATCACTGCCAGTATAAGCATCATTATCTTGAGCTGACGTTAGCTCAGTTGCTTTTTAGAAATTACACTTAAAAAAAAAAAAAAGAAACCAGCCAGGAAGAGATGAACTGGCAGTTTTTAATCACTCGCAAAAGATTAGAGGATGACCACGTGCTCACCTCACGCTTAAAATAGGTTGTATCATGTCAACAGGATGCCCATCTCTAATTATAAATGATATTTCCCCAGACTAAACAAAGTTTTATATTTATGGTTCATTTCCTCCATCTCTGATTATAGCTTGTTTTTTTTTTGAAGAAACGCATGAAGAACAAGAAGGCCAAGAGCTTTACTTTGGCCACTCTTTTTCTGTTTCTGTTACTGTTCAGGGAATTGTTCCACTGGGAGCATGGCGATCCTTTACACTCTGGGATTTTGCCTTGCCTTGGTGCTGACACTGGTGATGAGCAGGACGGGGAGAGAGGTTGTCCTGGTCACCAGGTCAGCTGTGGTTCCTGTCCCATCTCAACGTCATCATACAGTGCCTGCAGCTCTCAGGCACCATGTCTTTCGTTGTCCAGGAGGAAGATGCTGCTCTTGATATCTCTCCAGATTAGACCTGGCTTAGTCCTCTGGACCTTCCTCAGGTCCACCTGGCCTTGGGCCATGAAGACATTGCCATTGCAAGATGCAGACAGCTCCACTTACAACTGCAAAGGAGATATACGTTAGCTAGCTCCAAATCAGCTACCAGTAACCCAATTAGCTGTGAAATTCATCCAAAAAGCAGGAAAAAAATGCATGTCCAGTTCTTCTGGGAGTCTCCACACACACCCAGCCAGATGTGACTAGCTACGAAGGGGTCAGTTGTGTCCATGCTACAATGATTTGCAGGATGGGCATAGTTCTGGTTCATCTTGTCACTCTTGGGTGGCTGCCTGTCCCTAAGTACTGCTTGGTGCCAAGACAAGTAGTGTTAGAAAATTGAACAAGAAAGTAAACTGCACATAACGGTGCTTGAGCCATTATTGGAGTGCTTGAGGGACGTTGTACATCACTTGGAGTAGCAGATATTGTTGAAACTCCTAGTGTGAGCAGGTACCACTGCAGGATCTAGATGAGGTGACTTTGGTGATAAGCATCTTCTGCAGAGTGAGAGATGACAGAAGGTAACAGAAATGCAGCTGGGGAGGAAACAATGGCCAGATGTGGGGATTGCTGGGAGATGAGGCAGTGAGACAGTAGGAGAAAAAGGAGAGGGAAAACATGTGGGTAAAACTCCCAAGCAAGAAAATGTGTATCACAGGAGCTGCAGAGCATCCCATCATTTTTTGGGGGGGTTGAAATGGGGCAAATAGAATTTATGTTTGGATTGTGGTGGGAAAAATTGTCTCCGGGGTCCTCTGGTTTTATTTTCCAACAGCTGTGGGCCTCAGACTTACACCATTGCCCAGTGAGACTTTGAGGTATGGCTTGCAAGAAGTTACCCAGCGAGCATCTCAAGAAGACAGAAATAAGGGCAGAGACCTTCTGCCTTGCACTTGTCCTGACAGCTCTGATGGTCGGAAGCAGCCTGCATCCAACTCAGATTTTTCAAGTGTCTCTGGGCTTTCTCTGTCCCCCCTGCCATCTCCAGGGGCATCTTCTAGCCTGTGCTTGAAAACATCCCAAGCTTTATCAACAGGTTCAGGAAACTGTACTCCGTGTGACGAATCTGGTTTATCTTGAAATGGCAAACCGGATGAGACTGATGTGGTTTCTCTTGCAAATATTTCTCCTATTTCTGCCTGCCACTGCAATAGCAGGAGGACCTATGAATCAGGTGGTGCCAAACAAGCTGCAGAACAGTTTGCTCTGTCTTCTGAGCTAATGGGGTTAAAGATCATGTTTTTATCTTGAGATCTACTAAATCCAAAATGTGAAATATCATCCATTCTTCTTCCTTCTTTTCATTTTCTTTTGGATAGGAGAATGAAGAGGAAAGTTGGCCTCTCCTCCTGGCATTTTCAGTCCCTGCTATTGACTCAGACCTTGTGAAAGTGACTTTAAGCTCTCAAGCACCAATGAAATAAAATTTTTCCCTTTTTTTCCATCCCTTCTCTTTCCACCTCTTTATCGTGGTTACTTTGGGTAGGTAGTGTCTTACTGCAGGAAAGCTAAAAAGGGATTACTGGCATTACATCTGGAAGGACTTGAAGCTGATCATGAAGCAAGTAATTTTCAGCTCTTGGGGAAACAGTTTCGCGACAGCTGATGGAGAGCATGATCTGCCCTGTCTTTTGCTCCTTCTACGCTGATTTTTCAGGCAAACACTGAAAAAAAAAAAAGAGGTTTGCAATCATAATCCTAGGGAGAGAAGAAATGACTTAGAAATGCTCTATTTTTGTCATGTTCCTTAAACCCTTTGATCCTTCCCATAGCCCCTTGATCCATCACTACGT
>WHYT01017408.1:143711-162163 GCA_009806455.1 Tetrax tetrax | reverse complement strand
TACGCTGATTTTTCAGGCAAATACTGAAAAAAAAAAAAAAAAGAGGTTTGCAATCATAATCCTAGGGAGAGAAGAAATGACTTAGAAATGCTCTATTTTTGTCATGTTCCTTAAACCCTTTGATCCTTCTCATAGCCCCTTGATCCATCACTACGTCATGACTTATTGAAAGCATTTTTTTTTTTTTTAATAGCCTACAGCTGGATTTTGGGTTATTTCCAAAATGTCTTTTCTTCCTGTGCAGTGTGTTGGCTTTTCTTGAACAATCTAACTCCCACCCCCAATGATGTATTTTGGATTTGTTACACGGAGGAAATATATTTAAACCCTGGCCTCATCCCTGAGTGTGCTCCTTGCTGTGTGTGACATGCGTGCTGCCATGACACAGTATGTCATGGCAGTTTTGGTGCACAGTGCTTCAGGTGGAACATACTCCTGGAGGAGAAAGGTACCTGCACCATCTGACAACCCCTCAAGACCAAAAAATGAAGCAGGGGGTACACTGGGAGACATGGGGGAATGTTGGAGTTATTTCAGTGGAGAGAGAAAGCAGACACAGGGCAACAACCTGAAGGAAACAATGTCCTTTTAATCCTGCTCATCAATCTCTTTGATTTTTCCAAACATTGACAATTTAATTGACGCTGAACATCTCCTTCTAGATTTCAGAGCTGGGGTGCACTCAGCAAAAAAAATTTGGAGCTGTTGCACAGCTACATTTCCTGTAGGAAGTTTAATGCACTACATGGAGAGTATAGAGCATTAGTGCAAGACAGAAATTCAGAGAACACAGAAACACAGACAATTATGCTCAAACACGTATCATCAGCCCCCTGCCAAGCACAAGTAGAAGAAGCTACGGCAGCAGCATTGAAGAGCTAAGTAAACTCCTGGTTTCCTTTTCTTACATAAATTTGTAACCCCAGAGTGATGTAATGGGTGACAAAGATGAGATATCTCTGATCAAATGTAGACATCTGCAAGGTTGGCATCTATCAAATGAACCACTGATCTTGATATCTTCCACAGCTCATGGAGGGAAATGGAAGCCCTTCTTGCCCGTGATTCATCTCATTCTCCAGCAGATGAGTCACTCACAAGGAGCTCCTGCTTTCTCCTGTGAACACGAAGGGAGCGGTGAGTGACTAACACAGACATAGATTCAGAATTAAAGGAAATGAGTCCCTCTCACAGCCAGGAAACAGAGAACTGATTTTTTTTTGCTGGTTGTGGGTATACCTCCTGCTGGTATAAATCCCAGCTTTCCTGCCCAGGTTAGACATATCAATAACTTAAAATACTTTCCAGGTTTCCTTGAGAGAAGCCACTTAGGGCTGGTATTTCTGGATGTGTTAAAAACTTTACAAGTGATCCTGTCATTCTGTTGCTGCTTTGAGGGTCTGACATCTATGACCCCGCTGAGCAAAGCCCTGAGCAGGAGTCCTACCCTAAGGAATCTCTGTAACCCTATAAAATATCTCCTTGTACACAAAGGCAAAGATCTTTGTTAGCAAGTTGGGATGTAGCTTCTGGGGATAGACTATACATCCCTTTTGCTCCCTAAGTCAAAGGCAGTGGGTTTTAGACAAAGATCCTTATAGATCTCATGGACCATCTTGTGTAGAAGGTCTGTCTGTGCCATACCAGGAATTATTTTCTGGAAGTCAAGACTCCTGTATTTTTATCCTCTCCATAGCATGAGTGAAAAACAGAGAAGCTCTTCTATGCTTGTTGTTCCTATCACAGAATCATAGTATCATAGAATGGTTTGGATTGGAAGGGACGTTTAAAGCCCACCCAGTTCAACCCCCTGCCAGGAGCAGGGACATCTCCAACCACATCAGGTTGCTCAGAGCCCCGGCCAACCTGGCCTGGAATGTTTCCAGGGATGGGGCATCCACTGCCTCTCTGGGCAACCTGGGACAGTGTTCCACCACCCTCAGGGTAAAAAATTTCTTCCCTATATCTAGTCTGATATCTAGTTTATCCAGAGGGTCTATGTTCCTGCTAGCACAATTCATATCTCAATGGATGAAATAAGCTTTTTCTAGGACTCAGGACACATGCCATTATCTATTCTTCTTGCAGCCACAGCACTGAGGAAGCTTCTCACCTTTCACATGTGACATTCACTATGGTTACTTGGTGGTGGACTGCTCCCAAATCAACTCGTTTCATCCTTGAAAAAAAGCAGAGAATTTCTAAGCAAACAAGCAAACAAAATAGCCAGCACACTGTGCCACATGAGGTTGTCGTAAGGCTTAAGATTCAGGGTAAGAAAGTCATTGGAGATGGTCAAAGAAAACATTGGCAACACCTTTCTGGCCACGGAAGTATTTGTTCATTGACGTGCAGGGAACACATAGGACAACTGATTTGTGTATACTTAGCCTGCCCTCTGGTGGTGAATGGCTGCTGATTAATTGTATGCATATGTATATATTTTGATATCTAAATATATGCATATATGCATATGTACGTATATATGTATGTGCATATGCATAGGCATTGACATATAGGGTAGAAAATGTTTTCATCTGAATTGTATCTTGAACCTGAATGTTGCAGATGTGAGTGGTAGTTAATCATCGTCTTTGGCTGTAGTTGGTGTTTTTAATGCTGAAGATTTTCCACCTTACTTTGTACTAACATCTAGTTCAGTTAAAATAATTCAACATGAAAATAATAGAAGCATAGTTAAATATTTGCTCCACCTTGGAGAGACCAGTGAGCTCTTCATGTGTTCTTTTCCCCTCTATAAATAAATTCTGCTGAAACTGGATGAGCTGTACAAAATCAAGAGCAAAATGTTTTTCCAGGACCAGTTTCTGTAGCAAATACAGAACAGCACAAAAATAACTGCCACAGCATGGATGTGTTTTTCTCTACACCGTGTCAGTCTGCATTAGCAGGAGGGCACAGAGAGAAAGGTGAACCTGGACTGAAAGCTTGGAGGAGATTTATTCCTTTAGCTGCTTTGTGGGGTTTCTTTTCTGTTCAGCAAGGTCTCAATATCATATTTCCACTCTTTTCCTCTTGTAGCTGCAAAAAGCAGAGGAATTTGCCATGCATCCCTCCACACCTTCTACAAACACGTCCAGCACCTGGACATGAGGTAGCGAGGATAAGTGCGTCCAACACTGCAGCTCTCAGGACTTACATAAATATAAGAGGCCTTGCCTGAACTTGGTATTCCCAGGCTTTTCTCTTTGGGATGACCTATTACAGCGGGAAGAACAGCAAAGATGGCTTCTCAGGTTGTGTTCATGTTGAAAGGGTTTGTCTGTCTCTAGTGGGAAGTGAACCAGAGAAACTTCTTGTCTAAACACCTTTGTTTACCACTCAGCTTTTCTAAGTGAAACTACAGTCTTTCCAGTTTGGGAAAACAGCCTTCAGCCCTTGGAGCCCTTGAGGTTTGCAAGCTCTTCTGTAGATTATTATCCTGATTTCATACTTGCCTTGGATTGTGTTTTGAAGCCGTGCACAGGGATGAGTACACCATGTCCCTGGACTCATGCATCCCTAAGCAACATGGAGGTGGTGTCCATAGTGTCCAAATCAAATATTTGCAGCATATTGTCCAGTGACTAGAGGTACTTGTCTGCCTATCTGTCTCATGGTAGCTCCATCTGAACCAGTCACCAGGTCTTGGTTGCTGGATTCAACTGCTAAATTGCTGTGACTGGTGGTCTCTAGGTCAACAAGCACCCCCTCGACCAATTTCAGGGCATGTCTGGGGCTAGGGATATTCTGGTTTAGGTATTTGGGAGGATAGCCAGCTCCAGTGCCAGGGAAGGGTGCCAGGCACCTGTCATTTAATCATGCAGCTGTCACCATTGCTTTCTGAGGAGCATCCCTCTGTGCTTTTCCTTTTCTAAGGCCACAGAAGTCTCATGCAAGGTGGTTTGCTTTCAATGCTTAGAGCCTCCTGATGTTCCAGATATAGGGGAATGATGTGCTGGAAATGTCTCAGGGTGTGAAACCGACTGTCCTACCACAGACAGAGGACTCCTCAGCTGTTCTTCACTCAGTTACTTTCCACGTGCCCATCTTCTACTCACTGGGCACATCTGGGCAATAGTGTCTAAATGTATAACCAAGGCATGTTCATGGCTCACCTGAGTGAAGATCTTTGTCTTGTAACCTCACCTGGTCTCGTATCTCCTGTCCTGTTCCACACACACCAGTGTGCTGGACAGTCTGCACCCTTCTCAATGCTCATCCATCAGGACAAAGCTACAGCAGTAGGTGTAGAGAGCAAAAGGTTTTCAGGCTGATCCCTCCTCTCCATAGCCCAGGAAGCAGCGTCCGCTGGGTCACGCTGCAGATCGGACCTGAGGCTTGGACCCACCATGAGTATCAGGTCACATTTCCCTCTTGTTCTGACTGTGCTGCAGTACTGACAGGTGCAGTCAACCAGAGCAACCTCTATGATATCCCTCCATGAATAAACTTTGGCACCTTCTTTGGGTAACAACCCAAAGATTATTCCCTCCGGCGCTTTCTATGTGATGATGGTGTTTGGGGAGCTAGAGTTACAGATTTGGCCAGGCAGACAATCACCTCTGCAGGGAGCCCACACAAGTAGGTTAAACAAAAGCTTTATTTCCACGCAGTGTTCTTGGGACACGGTGCCAAGATTTCACAGACAGCTCAAAACAAGGATTGGCAAGGAATGCGCTGCTCTTGTGATGCTTTCTTACTGCAAACAGCCCTGAGTCATGAAATGCATGTTCAGAGCCAACCCTGAACTTCCTTTAACATCAGCAGTATTCAGATTAACAATTTTCAGGTTTATTCTTTAAAGCAATAACATGCCAGAGCAACGCTCACATGCAGAGAGGTGTAGGGAGTTTCTACACTACCAGACTTTCATACATGGTTAAAACCCTCTGGCACTACGAGAGAAAAAAATATTCAATAAGTCATGGTTATTAAGGCAGTTAATTGCAGTACATCTGCCATCAGATATTATGCTGCGCTACGCAGTGTTCGGATGGTGAGCAGAGACTTCAAGACTGGAGCTCCAGCCACACAGAGTCTGTTTGCTGCCTTCTCTTCCTGCCTACGGTTTTCTGACGAGCGCGGAGAAAGGTCAGTTGGTTTCCTGCAGGATTTCAATATTTTGAAATGCTATTTCAGTTCCAGCTTTTGAATGAAAAAATAAATAAAGGAGGAAATTGGATGTGGAGGTTGGATCAGAGACATCTGCCTCCGGGTTTGCTTTGCAGGGAATGGCTGGATTTGGTGAGTGAGATAGTCCAGCAGATGGGCAGCTGAGGTGTCTGGCAAACAAACTGTTAGAAAACCAGACCATTTTCCCTTTGAAAACTGCAGAGTATTTGCAACTAGGCAAACTCTAACAACAATTGCAAAAAAGCTTCAATGCTAATAAATCCCTTCTGTCTGAGACCAACTGGGATTTCATCCATCATATTGTGGTTTTCATCTGGACATCAGGGCCACGTAGATATAACGCATTTCGTATTTTGTCCTTGGCCCTATATCGACTTTCCTTGAGCTTCTCTGCCTATGTTAATGAAAATGTTTGAGATATCTAGCTTTGTGAAAATGAGTCTGGATGAGGCTCTGAGCAACCTGATCTAGACGGGGATGTCCCTGCTCCTTGCAGGGGGGTTGGACTGGATGACCTTTGAAGGTCCCTTCCAACCCAAACCATTCTATGATTCTATGATTTTCAGAGTCTGTAGTATAGCTTTTTATAACTGTGCCTGCAGTCTATACCATCTAGTTTGGCTCCTGGACAGCCCCAACTTGAGAGGAGATAGTGACAAAAGGGGCATTTAATTCCTTTGAATCAAATTATTTTAATGTGTCTATGAAAGCAGTCAATAAAAGAGAACCAGCTGACAAAATTGTTCTTGACTTTCATGAGATCTTAAGCAGGTCCTGTGCAGGAAAGGAGGCTGTATCGCACCAAGTAATGACAAAGTGAAGGGCAAGCATTGTGGATCAAGACTGATGTGGAGGCAGGAAGCAAAGAGGAGAATCGCATGATCAAGACTCATTGTGCAACAACTTTTGTGGGTGGTCCTGGCAGTCGCCCACTGTGTCCTGCGCTGTTTAGCAGAATTTAGAGGTGCTCAGAGACATTAGTCAAGGAAGGAAGGAGAACCAAGGGAGACTAACATCTGTAGATATGAAGTCAGGCTTGGGGAGGATTGAGAGGAATGAGGAACAGGATGGTGAATGAAATTTAATACCAACAGCTGTAAAGAAATGAGCATCAGAGGAAAAGTGTGAGGTGCTGCTTACACTGCACAGAACACGGAGCTGGCTTCATCAGCCTGGGAACTCTTCCTTCCGTTCACTTCAAGAAGTTTGGGGGTGTATCCTAGTGCTGGATCAATACTAAAAAGCTTCACCTGCCTGCCTCTCAGCAATCACTGGCCCAGGAGCCCTATGAGCTGCTGCTCACCCACCAGCTGCAGAAAGCTGGAGGAGACGATTGCATTGATCCAGCATCTGGAAATCATCCGTGAATGCAATGGCTTTCGGTGCATTTTGGGAGGTCTGGTCCTCTGGCTCTTCGTGCTAACCCAGCCTTCCCTTACATGAAGCTCTCTGTATCCTAGAGCGCTGTCCCTACATGCTGACACATCAATCCCATAGCTCTTCATCAGGCTGAGTTGTGCCTGCGAGAGTTCTATCTAAGGCAATGATTTCACATGGCTTCAGCGACGGTGTGAAGAGTTGTAGCTCTTCTGCCTTCTCCCACCTATTCTTTTATTAAAACAACTATTTTTAATAAAAATGAGGTCAGTGATGAGAGTCACACTAGAACTTTGTGGTATGACTGAAGTGGAGTACAAGGATGTGTGGCTCCAGCAGTAGGAAATCCTTGGCCCCAGTTCACCAGCAATGCCCGTGGACTTGCATCCATCTCATGAGTGTGTGAGTAGGTGGACGAAGGGGGAAAAAGGGGTTGCCTGTGCATAGGACCTTGCCAGATCATGTTCTGGGCTGCATGGACAGAAGGGAGCAGATTGGCCTGATGTGTCCCATGGATTCAACAAAGGGACAAATCCATTGCTGGTGTGAGGACAGACAATTGCAGGGAAAGGAGGGCTCCTGCTGCAGTGACCGCGGAGTTGTCCCTGACCTCACCACTGAAGGACATGTCTCTACGATGCCAAGGTAAATAACCAGAGTGTCAGGGAAGGTGGACATGCTGATGTTTTTGCATGAGGATGTCAGGACAGGGACAACATATTTTTATGAGTTCAAGGAAGGGTAATGCTGCAGAAGACTTACCCTCAGCCCTATTCCTGCCTTCTCCCGGCTGCAGTCTCAGACTCCAGAGAAGCACCTTGATGTTTTCCAGTGAGAAATATGCTGTGAGGAGTGGTATTGCCCCCTCCTCACTTTAGCATCCCCTGTCATGGGAAACTTTCCCAGACATAGGTCCTTGCAGCTATTTTGTCACCCATCCGTGCTGTCACTGCTCCATACCTTCCTTAGGTTCTTCTACATCTTCTCATACCTCCTCTGCCTGACTGTCCTGCGGCTGGTTTGTGTATTTTGGGATTTTTTTTTTATCCATCTCTAAATTACCGAATAATGGTGTGAATCTGTCTCCACAGGTACCTTATCTGCACTGAGAGCTCAAATGTAAGCTGGGATGAAGGTAAATATACAAATAAGAACAAGAGTCAGGTGGAGGGATGGGTCTCCAAGGATCTTTATTGGCATTTGGTTTTAATTCACTGTTAAAAATACCTTGTGAAATATGAACTATATTCAGACAGTGCATATTGTGCGTAAATACATATTCTACAACTCTCAGCAGGGTTTACGTGATTACATTAAAATTCACCCTATAATATTACTGGTAAAACCTCCGGCAATGACATGGTAGGTTCTTGGTGACAGTGGTTTCTAGAATGTGGGCTTCACTATCTGAGAAACCCACCAAGTGACTTGTCCACAATCACCTGAGAAGTCTGCTGCGGAGATACAAAATTCACGTTTGCTGCTTCCAGCCCCCGTCTTCCTTATTACAGCATCCAAACACTATGTTTAGGAGCAAAATAACAAGAAAAGAGCCTGATACAGTAATCACAGTCAGTAGGGGAAGAAATCTCATGAGTAAACCTAAACCTGTCTAAACAGAACAATGCCAGGAAAATATAAATATATTTTATGGCTTTCTAACGGCAGAGGTTATCACACTCAAGGATGAGTCCTTGGCCTCTTCCTGTTGAAATTAAGAGGGAAAATACCACTGGCTTCAAAGAGAATTAAGAATTATCCTGGGATTACTAAAGTCGTCAGTGATCAGAACTTTGCTTCTCTGCTACCCTTTCCCACAGATTTACTATTTTATTTTTTTTAAATCAATTCAAAGAATGCTGTTTATTTTAGAAGACTACAAGCTGAAGAAAGAATCCAAAAACTGTGTGCAGAAGGGCAGATTGAAATCCTCTTGTTTAAATGGTCGTAAGCTGGAAAATTCAGGTTTTGGCTACCCAAAATTTTCTTTAAATTGCCTCTTGTTGCACTAAGAAAAACAAACACTCAAAAGATTATTTATTAGTGGGTAAGTACAAAATAAAAAAAAAAAAGAGTACCCCCAAACTCAAATACACATGTGTCTGTGCATACGTGTGGATGTTGAAAGGGAGAATATGTGCATAGCGGAAGATTAAAGAGGTGTGTTGTTTGTTTCTCATGCATTTACAAATGTTTCTTTTGATGTACATCAGAAGTAGAAGGTTGCTGTCCCACCTGCTCACATTACCAGCTAAATGGATCAATGAGAAGTTTTTCAGGGGAAAGTCAGTTCACAGATTTTGTTTTCTGCTCATATGTATTTTCCTTTCCATCCATTTTCGTTGAATTATAGAATTACAGAATGATAGAATGGTTTGGGTTGGAAGAGATGCTAAAGATCATCTTGTTCCAACCCCCTTGACCTCGACAGGGACACTTTCCTCCAGACCAGGTCGCTCAAAGCCCCATCCAACCTGGGCTTGAACACTGCCAGGGATGGGGCATCCACAGCTTCTCTGGGCAACCTGGGCTGGTGCCTCACCATCCTCAGAGTAAATAATTTCTTCCTTATATCTAATCTAAATCTACTTTCTTTCTGTTTCAAGCCATTATCCCTTGTCCAATTACTACGTGCCCTTTTCCAAAGTCTGTCTCCAGTTTTCCCATAAGCCACTAAGGCTTATAAGGCTGCTATAAGGCCTCCCCGGAGCCTTCTCTTTGCCAGTGTGCTGGGAAGAACAAGTGTTTTGAAGAGGGTTAGCACGCGTAAGCCAAGCCAACTGACAGAGTTTCCAGACCCCAGGAAAAGATCAGGGAGTGCAGCGCCTCCCCTGAACCGGTGATGATATCTACGTGGCAGTGAGGTTCATCCAACTTGACTTTAGTCATCTGTTACGTAGGTTTCTCCATCTGAGCTGATCGATGCTGTTCTTGTTAAGAGTCGATGGCAAGAACTTTTAGGGCATGGTTCATCCATCTGAATGAAGATATCTAAGATGGGATTTACTTTCTGAGTAAGACACCTGACTTTAAAGGTGTATCTCACTAAACATGCCTGTCTAGTATTATTTCAGGTCTTAGCATCTGCTGTCTAGTCTCCAGCTGCCATTGCAAAAGGAGCTGGTCGTGTGTCTTATTTATCAGCTCTGTCTGGATGTTGTAGGTACTCTAGGATGTCCCAAATGGCATTAAGCACCTGTGTTTAGGCAGCTGAATTGTATCACAGATACCTCTATTTGAGTATCTCTGCATGCACCGGACTCCCGTTACTTGAATTGGGACCTTGCCAATAGTCAGTGAAGTTTAGGGGTGACTGTGCTACCAGATGAAGGCATATTTTAGGCTTAGCTGGGTTATTAGACTTCTTGGACTTTTTGACTTGGTCTCCATTAACTGTAACAGGAGATGAGACACTCTACACACAGAGATATCCACATGTAGGAGCCTAAGAAACACTCCTGTGAAGTCCCTGTTTCCTTCACTGACTGTTAGGAGACCTGTCTGCATGACTCTCCTTACCTTACAGGGCTATATTTAGCCAGATCATTCTCTTTTTGCACATCATTATGGGTATTTCTCTTCATCTGGAGGCCAGCCTTGACTACACATAGGCCTTTCCAAGGAAAATGCATTGATGCAACTCTGACTTGCATGGAAATATCATACCAAGAGCAGAGGGAAAGATCATCTGTCCCCCATAGAGAAGATATCCTTTCTGCCTGCCACACCTTGCAATTCCCTTTAGCGAAGACGTAAGGTCAGGTTGACTGAAGCCACACCACTACATAGCAGAACAGCACCAATCGAAGTTTTTAACATGAGAAAATAATGGAAAAGATATGAATTATGCAGAAATTGTTTGATTTTAAGCTCACATTTGCACAGACCAATCCAGATTACATGCCTCCTAGGAACTGTATATTTAGACAGAATTACCTGGCCCATGTCTCTTCCATGGGACTTTATTCCTGAATTAATTTGCAAACAGGGTGAGCACAGTGCAGAAAGTGAAAGCTTTCTTAATCCCTGTTTGACAGCTCAGGTGTCGCATGAGCCAGATGAGGCAGACGTCTTCCAAGGGCCAACTTGTCCCACCTGCAATATCAGCTCCCACCACAGGATAAGCAAAATCTCCTGTCACAAGATCAGGCGCCACAGAGTAAAATCTCATTCTTAAAGAACATGAATGAATTTCCCTTCCATTTTCACTTTTCACATGTTTACACTCCAGACAGCTCTCACTTTGACAGTACACATATTTTATACTTCCTACAGTGATTTAGTCATGAAAATAATATCTTCCTTAGCTTTGTGGAGTCTAGCTTGCCTTATTTCATAAAGATATTTGCAATAACCAAAGAAGATTTGGTGAGTGGTTATTGACTCTTATTTATCAACTGAATGATCAAAATCTGCTCTAGTTGTTCTGATAAGAAGAGTTCCAACTAAATTTGAGAAAGGTCTCCATGTTTTCAACAAGCACCTTCTGGTGATCTGAAGTCTGATCTTGACTAAAATACTGTATCTGCTGTTCTCTTCAGCCTTGCAGAAGAGAGAACAACAATTCCCAGAAGTTTGTTAGAAGCCAGATTTTGAACACGAGTAAAAAACCTGGAAGAAGAAGTGGCCAACAACAAAATTATTCGACCTTGATGAAGTGTGCTTTGTGAGAAGTGCCTACAGGCCAAATGCAGAAAGGTGTTTTTCCCACTGGAAGCTTACTTTTAAGACAAGTGCCTTTGAGACCACTTGGAGATGGGGAAGGAAAAAGAGTGATGCCGTTTAGGCTTTGCACTGCTTAAGGGATCTATTTTTCATTCCCTCAGCCCCACTTTTTGCAGGAAAGAAAATTCATATTTATTAGTATTACTCAGCTAAAGGAATTGCAGAATGTCATTCTCTGCATCTCAGTTTTCCACTGTCTTGGCATTCCATTTTCATCCTGCTTTGGGATGAAAAGCATAAAACATTTTAGATACGCTATATGTGTGTATGCATAAAGCAAAACAAAATGTTCTTCCAGTTTAGATCTGGAATTGCGAAGAAGACATATTTTGACATTTTGAGCAGAATCACATTTTGGCATTTGGAAACAAATATTGATTCATACCAAACTGATTCATTTCAAAACTGTCATTTTAGTTTGAAAATAGCATTAAAATGGCATTTGCAGCTGAAATGTCTATATAAAAGAAAATGTTTCAACTTGAATTGACATAAAGGAACAAAACATTTTGATTCAATATTTCCCCTTGTCGGGTTTTTTGTGGTTGTCAAAACCATTTTCTTCTGAATTGCACTGATTTTCATGAAACCAGTTTCCTACAACAACAAAACCATTTTAGCATTTGATATTATGGTTCAAATCCAGGCCCAAGTGCAGCTGGACATGTTTGTGCTACCATGCAGACCTAGCTAAAATATTCTTTGGGCTCATCTTTGTGACAGATGCTTATGGAGAGCTGGTGCTACCATCACCATCACTCTCCTCCCCACTGGACCCCTGACAAAACGCACACTTACAGCTCTGAGCTAGTGCCTAGTTTGGTAGGAGATGATGGTCAGGATTCATCTGCCTGCTCAGCCCCTGCAAGAGCTAAAAGGCTTTATCACTTATACTGCTTTTGGCTGGAAGGGAATTAAATGGTAGGTGTGAGCTCCTCTGCTGGGTTGGCTTCAAGGTGTCCATCCTTACTAGTTCTTTGCTGTGCTCTTCTCAGATTTCATCCTCTTCAATACTTATTCCAGACTCCTTCATGCTCCCCAGCTCTTTAAAGGTTGCTTTTGTCAGTGTCCTCTTTGTCGTCCTCAGGACAGATCTGAGTTTCCTGGTCAGCATATCTGGCCAGTTGTGGCTGTAAAACAGAGAAGAGAGGAGGAGTAAGCAACCATGTTCACTAAGGGAGAGCCTTTCATTTTGCATCATTTTGTGTCAGACAAAGCAGAAACATTAGATGTTCTCAAAGCCATCAAGAAGCACCAGGTAAGGAGGGATGTTGGTAGAGAACTGCAGGGATGTGGTGGTCCCAGTAGACCATACAACCACTGGAGCTGTTGCATGGGTTAACAGGACACATAGAGCTTTACAATCATAGAATCATAGAATGATTTGGGTTGGAAGGCACCTTCAAAGCCCATCCAGTCCAACCCCCCTGCAAGGAGCAGGGACATCTCCAACCAGATCAGGTTGCTCAGAGCCTCATCCAACCTGGCCTGGAATGTTTCCAGGGATGGGGCATCCACCGCCTCTCTGGGCAACCTGGGACAGTGCTCTACCACCCTCAGCGTAAAACATTTTTCCTAATATCTAATCTAAATCTACCTCCCTCTATTTTGAAACCATTACCCCTCATCCTATCACAACAGGTGCTACTGAACAGTTTCTCCCCATCTTTTTTTAGGCCCCCTTGAGGTACTGGAAGACCGCTATCAGGTCTCCCCGGAGCCTCCTCCAGGCTGAACAACCCCAACTCTCTCAGCCTGGCCTCACAGCAGAGCTGCTCCAGCCCTCTCAGCATCTTCATGGCCTCTTCTGGACCCTCTCCAACTGGTCCATGTCCTTCTGCTGTTGGGGGCTCCAGAGCTGGACGCAGCGCTGCAGGTGGGGTCTCACCAGGGCAGAGCAGAGGGGCAGAACCACCTCCCTCGACCTGCTGGCCACTCTCCCCTTGATGCAGCCCAGGATGCCGTTAGCCACCTGGGTCGCAAGGGCAGAAAGGAATATCCTTTCATCCAAGGATATTCACTTTACAAATATAAATTACATTTACATACAAACAACCAGAGGGCTTCAGCTGCTCTTGAAAAACCTTCCCAACTGTGCATCACAAGCCTCATAAAGCCCCTAGCTGGTAGTAACAGACATTCCCTGGTAATCAGCTGAGCTTCTCTGGTCTTGAGGTCATTCATCACCACCAATGAGAAAACTGAAGGTCCAGCTGCTCTGGATCCATCTGACCATGATCTCACCAAGCCTGAGATGGGATGGGCAGAGAACCAGAAAGTCCTGACATCCATCTCAGATCCAGGTTTGGTTTCACTGCCTTAGCCTGGCACTGTTCCTGAGAGAATAAGCTCTGCTGAGTACCAGGACTTAAGAGCTGGGATAACTGAGAGACTACAGAGACTACATCTAGATCCAGGCTACTAAACTGATGTGATGGAGCTGAAAAGGATAATTTACTATGATACTCTAAGTGCACGTTGCCCAGATTCTACCATCTGCCAGTAGGCACAGATTTATTATAACATCATGGGGGTTTTGGAGACAAAACAAACATCAAGGACTTGTAGAAGGCCAGAAGCTGAATGAATGGCAGGGCTTTAGGGAGATCTCAACTCTGCAGCTGTCCTGTCCTACCTAAAGCATCATATGAAGTAAAATTTACTGTGTATAGTAGAAGAAAATATCATTCCAGCTGGTGTAAGCCAAAAAGAACAAAATTTTAACCCATACCAATAGCACCATTGTGATTCTAAAGATATTAAAGAGAAATAGTTGAGAAGTTGTTGTGTGTATACGTATATATATGGTTTTAAGTTGTACACACCATTATTGTGGCCCTTTGTCCATGCACGACACACTATCTGTATGCTTATACATCTAAAGGTCAGCAAAGAGCAATACAGGTGACATTAAGATTTATACACCGTGGATCCCTCCATAAATACGGCAGCTACCAATCACATTTGGGATGAAATCTCGCCCCTTTGAACTCCACCTTGAACTCTGACTGACTTGCAGAAGGGAGATCAATCTAGAGATCACAGGGAGTCATTGACCTCTCTGTGGGACAGTTCTCTGCTGGACCTTGAAGGAAAGAGAGAAATCCCTTTCTCTCATATCAGAAGCACTGTAAGATGCTAGGGGTGGGATTCGGCTGCTTGAGATTACTGTCTAGAAGTATTTGAGATGCCATGCTTTATCCTACGTGGCCTTCAGCTGCTGGTTCATCTGCCAGCCTTGCGTCTCTGAGAACCGTGGTACTCTGTGCTGAACCTCAGTTGCACGAGTGGGTTAGTAGGTCCGTGTTACGATCACAGATCCTACCGCTGGACAAAGTATCATGATCACTAGTGGTAGAGCCAAGAGGTTTATCTTCAGATAACTGGAGGTGCCCTTTGCTGTTCCTCATGATTTGCTGAACTCTTTGAGAACGGGTGTTCACCAAGAACAACAGAGTCCACAGTCATTCGTTTCCTGAGCACGAGGAGCAGAGTCTTGGCCTTCTTCTAGACTCTAGGCCAGGTGAATACTCTAAAATGTAAACACTCTGAGATGGGGATCCCTATCTTATTGCAAAAAGCACGCCGTGAGACTGATAACAGTTTATAGTCCTAGATTAATGGGACTGTAAACTGGGTGAATGGACTATAGATCGCTACATCTGAGATCCTTGTACAGCATTCCTTTATTGCTATAAAGGAAAAACAAGATTACTGATGGCATATTCCCTTTCATCACAAATGTCTAAGATATATTAGCTGGAAACATCACTAAACCACCAAGCAGGCAGATGGGAATAAGTGGCTGCTGAGGATATAATTGTCTCCATTGAAAGCTTCATGCACACAAGAAGGATTGAACTAGGACTGTTGAAAAGCTCCAGGTATAAATGTCGTATTGATTTTTCTGCTATTTCCCATGAATTGAGCCAAGTGGGCTAATAAGAACCTTCTGTTCTCTATAATGTGCTGCTAATCAGCCTTGCTTCAGTGCAGAAGTCTGTGTCTGTGGCTGACATATGTGCTAAATGTTTTTGTGTCAGTATATGTGCAGTTTTGTCAAGCGCGGCAAACCCAAGTCAGAGATCTTCTTTGTCTCTGGCCTTGGAGGAGGAAGTAGTTTGTGCTCATAGGTGTAGATCAGCAGGGCGGTCTTCGGGAGCTTATGTTTAGCAGTGAGTGTTCACATATGGTAGTGCTTATGCAGGTCTCGGCACAAGATGTCCCATATTTAAATCTTTTTTTTTTTTTTTTCAAATGAAGTATTTCTATGCAGCTCCTAGAATAGGGAGAGCCTCAGACAAAAATTTAAAAGTCTCTTAAGGGAGACAAAGCAGCCTAGTAACACCCCCTGAATTTTTAAAACTTGTGGTTGAGAAAGAGCGATGCAGCCAAAAGTGCTCTGCTGGGTTTTATCCTTGTGAGAAAATTGGATGGAGCTTTAGTCTTTCGTGTAATCTATCAGCTTGATACGGTGTGTCTTAGGGGGCTGTAACCAGCCGAGATCTATGCACTCTGGGCTTTCATCCACCTCTGCATTTTTCTAAGAAAGTGGAAATTAAGTAAAAGTTCAGAGACACTGAGTAGAAGTATTATTGCTGCTTTCGGAGATATTATTTTTAAAACAGTCATACAACATTTTCACAGGACGTCAGGCCCTCTATGTACGTGTGTGGGTGTCCATGCTTATATGCCAGCCTTGCTCTGGTAGCACCAGGCACCTCAACTCCTGCTGTTATACTCCTTGCAACTCCTGCATTCTGACCAAATCCTCCTAAATCCACATTTATTTCTCATACCAGTAGGTGCCATAGTGATGAATAACAGAGCTGCATCCTGTTTCATGTCATGAGATATGGGGTTACACTAGGCAGGAGATATGCATTACAGGAAAGCAACAATAGTTGACATGAATTCTTCTAGACTTGAACTCCAGCTTTATCTCTGTGTTTACCATGGACTGGGCTCTTCCTGGCATGGTGTACATCGACATCCAGTGGATCGATAATACACTGCAGGTAAACACAGTAATACTGGATGTCTTCCAGGAATGAATGTGGTAACAGGTCATGAATTTGCTAGGAAATCACCCAACAAGGCTGCTACTAACTCTAGACAGCTTTGCTGCTGTTCCGAGCACCTTTTGAATGAGATACTTTAAGAGAATAATACATATTTTTGGAAAAAAAAAAAAAGGCATGAGACTAAAACCAGCAAAGTGCAGACAAATAACACATAAGCAGACACTAAATAGCAGAGCTACTACATTGGGACTGTCCTACAGCTACTACCTCAGATCTAGGCCCTTTTGCCAAGGAGTTTTTCAGCTTTCCTCCTTTTGAACTCTGCAATTTCTTCCGAGGGTAACCCATGAGCTCTACACCTGCAGTGAACATGTAGGCCATTAGAGAAAGAACCAGTTCAGTTTCATCTGCAATAAAGAACAGACCGTAACGGAGACCGAGTGAAAGGTGAGCGTCTTCTGGTGTGAAAAAGGGAAACAAATATTGGACCTGGTTCCAATTTGATTTATTCCCCTCTTGTATCGCTTCAGCTCAACTTATTGCAAAGGGTGAGGTTAGCTAATTTAAGTGTCCTGAAGTCAGGTGTCTGCTCTGAAACAGGCATCTTTTGTAATCTGCATAGCCAGGCACTTTGAGAGGGCTCCTGGCACATCTTAGACACTTCTCTCAGGACAAGATGAATGACTTCATTGATCGATGAGCACAAATTAGATATCTATCATGGCTCTATCCTGAATCTATTAGATTAAATGAATTCTGGGAGAATTACTCCGTTATTCCTCCAATCCTCCCCCTCATTCATCAAAGGGAAGAGCAGAACAAAACTGGTGTGAAGATCTTGCCTTTGGTTAGTTCAGCTCCCATCTCAGTGCCTTTTGGTCTTCCAGGGGTGCTGCTTTCAGAAGCTCTCATCTCTCATAGCTATGGGCACATTTCCAAATGGAAATCCTATTTAACTGTCCCTAGAGACAGACAGTTTTCCCTGAAAGCTTAGCACAAATTTTACAGCCTTTCCCAAGGGAGACTGGAGTCAAGTTTCAGCTCTTTTGCCAACTCTATCCTACAAATGGCAGTATCTAACCAAGCTGTCCTTCCATGCCTTGCCTAAATCCTCAGCTCTGGGAGCATCTTTAAAATTTATAGAAAATATTGATCCCTGGTTATAAACCCTCCCATAAGTGCTGGAGCCTTTAGGGCTGCATCCCAAGGGAAGCCAGAACAATATCATTGTGATGGGCTGAATGAGGAATGGCTTCTTCTGGGAATCAACAACTCAGACAGGATTAATCTCCCTGCAATTTAGCTATCTGCAACAGAGATGTCTCCACCTGAGCCAAATATCTCGGGCTCTCTTCTGAACCAGGCACTGCTGGACCACAGCAGGCGTTTATCCCAAAGTAGATGTTCTCTGTGGGGCAGAAGAGCTACACCTAGAAGTGCCCATTTCTCTGCATTGACTCTAAAAGTTGTGTAAGATGACCAACTCAGATGGAGGTGTCTATGCTAGAGGTAGATAACTTTTAATAAGATTAAATTCTACCAGTTGGAGTGGGAAGAGGAATGCTTTGTCTTTAGCCCCTTTATGCAAGCGGTAGGAAAATTCAGCCACATGTGGGTAAGTGTGAGGGCCTTGATCTTTGAGTCCACCCAGAAGGACTTCATCCACAGGGGAGCAGAGGAGGTTGCTACCTGTTTCATCAGCAGGTTGTGACCCACAGAACATGAAGACCTGAGCAGGGTATTTGAGGATCAATCACAGTATCAGATTACCTGAGCTCCATCTCCAAACACTGCTCACACAAGTATTAACTGTTTGATAATGACTTGACCTTCATCCATGGCAAAATAACAAGAATCATAGAATCACAGAATGGTTTGGGTTGGAAGGGACCTTCAAAGCCCACCCAGTCCAACCCCCCTGCCAGGAGCAGGGACATCTCCAACCACATCAGGTTGCTCAGAGCCCCGGCCAACCTGGCCTGGAATGTTTCCAGGGATGGGGCGTCCACCAGCTCTCTGGGCAACCTGGGACAGTGTTCTACTACCCTCATTGTAAAAAATTTTTCCTAATATCTAATCTGAATCTACCTCCCTCTATTTTGAAACCATTACGCCTTGTCCTGTCAAGAAAGATCCAGTACAAACAGCACTGACACAACTCCTGAGCTCACTAACATCTGAGCAACTGGA
>WHYT01017408.1:121009-134867 GCA_009806455.1 Tetrax tetrax | reverse complement strand
GGGTTGGAAGGGACCTTCAAAGCCCACCCAGTCCAACCCCCCTGCCAGGAGCAGGGACATCTCCAACCACATCAGGTTGCTCAGAGCCCCGGCCAACCTGGCCTGGAATGTTTCCAGGGATGGGGCGTCCACCAGCTCTCTGGGCAACCTGGGACAGTGTTCTACTACCCTCATTGTAAAAAATTTTTCCTAATATCTAATCTGAATCTACCTCCCTCTATTTTGAAACCATTACGCCTTGTCCTGTCAAGAAAGATCCAGTACAAACAGCACTGACACAACTCCTGAGCTCACTAACATCTGAGCAACTGGATTCCCACCATCTTGTTTCCCAGGCCATCAGAGGAAAATCTTTAAGGTCTTGCATGTCAGCTCCCAGGACAGTTAAGGAATTTGCCTTCTCTTTTCTGAATATGATGTGTTACAATTGTTTTTTCTGAGCATTGGAAAGACAAGTCACTGACTTCAGCTTTAATTGGACAGTGCAGCTTCTAGTTCCCAGTTATAGGGGGAAGGGCTCAGACCCACAGATAGAGTGTCTTCACAACTTGTCCACTCTATACCCTTTGGTGAGAGTTCAGATTGCCTTGAGACCTCAGTCATACAGATGCAGACATACTCTCCTCTGCCCTTCTTTCTCTCTCTCTCTGTTATCCCCACCTCACACAAATCCATATGTGGGAGCAATGCGTGCTCCATCAGCATCCTGGGCAGCCTGTTACATCTCAGCTCTGTGGTCCTGTTCCAATCAGCCCTGGAGCCCTTTCGTTGGCTGCTTCCTGCACACCTTTCTCTTTAAATCAGTCAGGATTGTCTCTGGGGTTACTTGTTTCTGAGACAGTTTGTTTTATTTTAACCCACATTTCATAGGTCTCTAATTTTTCTTAGTTCAAACGGCTGGTAGCTTTGTAGAAACAGTTGGGGAGCAAAGGAGACTAAAACCAGCTCCGAGATTACTTCTCCTCAGTATTCTCCCTCTTGTCGCTCAGAACTGTTGTTCAGAAAAGAGTTTCTGGGCTGATAAGTAATGAGAAAACCTGTTTAGATGGCATGAGGGAGGGCAGTGTACCCTGATCAGATAGAAATCTCAGCTGGCCAGCCCTTGCAGCAGGTACAACATTGTAAAAACCTTCCTAGACTCAAGCTGGCTCCCATTCAGGCAGCTCAGATCGCTCATCATTGAGCTTCCCTCTGCTTCTCTTTTCAAGGGAAGCGTGGGCAGATCCAAGGAGAAACACCCTCAGATGAACTTCTTTATCTAGGACCTACCCTAGACAGCTTCTGCTGCTGTCGAGGTGCTGATTGCTGCTCTCTCTCTATCCCTCTGCAAAAACATCCTTCAAAAGGACCTTGACCTCCCAGCTTGTCTGGGTGAGACAGGAGAAACTACTGGGCACATCCAGGCACATCTGGGCACATCTCAGCCATGCCTGAGGCCAGAATACAATCCACAAAGCCAGCCAGGTCCTGAGCACAGTTTCAGAACTGCCTTTCCCCAAATCCGTGGAAATGGAAGAAAGGGTCATGCATTAAATCACATCTTCCAGTCAAACAATGCCGCTGCCTGACTTTGCTTCCTTTCTGAATGTTGCATTTAGTTTTTTTTTTTTTTTGCTGTCGACAGTAATTCTCTAGTCTAACAGTCCAGCCACTTCTTCCAGAAACCTCAGCTTGCTCAAAAAGAGCTTCTTTAAATGTATCAGCTGGAGTAACCACGTTCCAAGTCAGAGCCTTGTTCAAAGGGAGATGAGTCACTGGCTTTCATTTCCTTTCTTCTCTCAGTCAGCTTTCAGAGAAAAATTCTTCTTTCTCACCTACATTATGCCACAGCCATGACCAGAGCATTCATTTTTCTTTATTTTACTGTTGTATTAGAGGTAAAGAAATAATTTGAAAAGAAAGCATTAATTCTGACACAAAGAGCATCTGTCCTGACATTGGATGATCAAACCTATGAGCCAGATGATGCTTTGATTTCCCTGAACAACTCTTGTTATATGCTATATAAAGTTTATTTATGGAATGTTGTGATGCTGTTGTATGATTCCAGCTGTTTAAGGACAACAAAAGTTTTTTGCTGCTGTTTGCTCCACATGACCTCTTATTTAAAATTTTATCAGGTGAAATCCTTCAAATAGGAGCCTGAATAGAAATACTTTTGCTTATCCCTCCAGAGAGACACCTCAGCAACAGCAACAACAGCAACAGGAGAGACTCTACGGATCCTCTCCCATCATGCCAGGGTGCCTCAACAGAGACAAAGCAATTAGAGCTTTGCATTGGGTAGAAGAAGCAACCACGTTGTCTAAATGACTGTCTTTTTCCTGGATTGTAAAAATATGTTTCTCATTTGGTGTTGGGAGATGAATTTTTTGAGTATCCTTCACTGTTTTTCATGCATTTCACCTTCAAACAAGGATCTGTGTGCTTTCTCCAGGGTTGGTCCTCATGTATGTGAGGATGAGAGAGTCCAAAAACTCCCTCCCATCCCTGGCTGCATTTTCAGTTTTTAGTAGTTTCTCAGTTCAGGTTGTACTTATCATTGTGGATGGTGGTGCATTAGATGTTCTATTGGCCCTTTTGGATTTAAGATCTTTTATATGATTTCATATAAAAGAAAGAACCTGGGTTTGATGATCAAAATGCAAAACTCTCGTATGTTCTTTTCCTTGACAGTGGGTTAATGGCTAAAAACTCTTGAGAGGACCCCTTATCTGTATCTTTCTTTGCTGAATTATATTTTTTCCATTTAACTTTCCATAGCTAATTTAAAATAGTATTAAAAAAGAAAAGTTTCTAGATAGAGCTATCTCCTGGGATAGAGGGCTTCTGCTGCTTGAAAGCACTGTATTCAGTACCAGAGCAAAGGATTTCTGAAACAGGATGGAAAACGTTGGAAGGTCAGAAGACCAAGTATGTCACTCATCTCCCTGGAGCTACAAATGAACATGATCCTGGCTCTTGGGGGTGGGGGGGGGACGTTTCTGCAATTAATTAGCTGTTGAATATTTCCTCGTGCTAGATATTTTTTCATTCCTTTGCCAAATACATCTGTGATTCAGTCTAGGTCAGGCTTGTATCTGCTAGATTTGAATAACCTCACATCTTTTCTGCTGTTTTGGACAAGATGAGAGCTCCACCAGTGCTGCCTGTCCCAGAGCATCGCAGGATGCCAACTTCCAGTATCCCACGTGTATAAACTAGCAGCTGTGTGCTTTCTCTTCAGCTTCAAATCTTGTGTCTTGGTGTGCCCACAAATAAAAAAAATCTAGCTTACAGACAGGCTGACTGCTCAGCATGCTTATTTTTGCTATCTTATCATCTTATTACACCTTCTCTACATCCACCTCAATTTGCTATTATTTCCTGTAGTCGTATCAGGTTTTTGTGGGAAGATTTTTTTCTTTGCTTTCTGTGGCTATTGCACAAGGGAGCCCCAACCCATGAGATCCTCAGATGCAGCAATACAAATCCTAACAAGCTGTCAGGAAGGAGGAGAAGCAGTATTCATCACAAGGCCAGGAATGTGTAGAAATTTGCCTTGGAGCAAGGAAGGGACTAAGGAGCCTATTGAACAGCCTGTCCTGTCCTATGTGGTGCAAGGTTAACCTAAATCTCCCTTGTAAAGCAGGTAAAACTGAGATTTGAACAGAGACAGAAAGGAGGAGGTTATCCTTCAAAAAGGAAAATTCTCTGGGGCAGGAGCCAGCATTGCAATCTGGACTTTAAACTTGCACTTTCTCTGTGTCCTGGGAATACTACTGAACCTCCACCCTCTCCCATAAAAAGGGCATGTGAAGGGGTTTCTTACTTAATTTCCACTAAGCTTTTTACTTCTGAGAACAGATATACAGACTCTGAGCAGCTTGACCTAATTTAATTTTAAGAATATCTTTTTAGTTCATTCGATTTTATGCATGATTGGAAGAAAGTAGGGGTGGTAAGAAGCATATTAGGTCTTTTAATTTAACTATCTTTCTTTTTAATTAAAACACTTTGTATCCTGTGTGAGCCATGTCACCCACAACACTTGGGTTTTAAGAGTAAAGTGCATTTATCTGAATGTCCTTACACAACTGTAAATGTATGAAAGCCTAGTGCAGACAATGGAAATCAATAAGAATGTTCCAACTGATGCCTCCATAAGTCTGTAATTGGAATTAAACGGAAAGGTCAATGCATATCAATTAAATTCAAATTATGTATGTGCAATAATTATTCTTTTGTTAGTCATTGGGTGGTGGCTTGGGGTTTATTACTAGACAACCATGTGTACTCTCTCATCAATTTCAGCAATACCAGAAGGGGTTGTTTTCACAGAATTTTACTGGACTATTAGTATTATCCCAATCACATAATTAAATATTCTTCTGCATTTCTAAGTCTGCTGAAGTTTGGCTCCTAACCTGCATTTAGACTCACCTTTGTAAGGTCACGGATCATTCTGAAGGTCTAAGGTACCAAGACTACTGCAAGCAGAGCAGGATAATGAAATTTGATTTGTCCCTAGACATCTGTGAGTAGCTTTATGTCACATGTCAAGAAATTGTCTGCCAAGGACTGCTTACAGCTTTGATTGATGGGCTTTACATTATGGGAAATAATAGGAAGTTAACACTATTTTTTTTAATGTTGTCTGCTGTCTTTTCCACAAACCACTGCAGTGAAGGCCTGAAATACGCCGTATTTCAAGGGCTATGACTTGTCATGGCAGTACAAAATACGGAACCTGAAGCTTACATCATCGAAGCAAATCCCCTTTCCTTCTTGTTTGATACTTAATGAGTGTGATTCCCTGCAGTGGTCTGAGTCAAGAGCTCAGACAGCAAGCCAAACTATGGGCTGAAAGTCTCCATCGCACCTCTCAGAGGAGATCACTGGCTTTGGTGAGCCACAAGGAAGGAAGTGATGAAGAATGTGTGGAAAGTGATGAGGAATGCGTCCTTTGCTTTTATGCATAGAAGGAGAAAAAATACTGCTGCCCACTGATCCTGCCAGACATGAGGGATTTTGCAAGACCTTGTAGAAACGTAAGACCTAACTAGAAGATGAGTTGCTTCAGGACAGAGTGAAAAGATGAGTAGAAGAGGACTTTATTCAACACCTCCTTCTTCAGCACAAAAGCCTACAGATGAGGAAATTCCTACAGAAGTGTATCAGGCAGCTTCTTGAAACCACCATATTGGCCAACATATAGACACAGCACAGAAACAACTTTCAACCTCTCATAAACTGGCATAAAATAGAACCATCAAGAGAAGGCTGGAAAAACAGGACACCATGTCTGACACCTGTCTGATAATAGCACAGCCTGTGCACAAAGCAGTTCTCCAAATACTTGCTTGGCTGAACATCCACTTACTTTTTCCTGCCATTTGACTTCTACTGAGTATAGCTTTCATTTTGACTAGGACAAGCTCCAGTTTCATATAACTTTGCTTTTTCCTCTGATTACTTTCACATTCATTCAACTGCTGTATGATGATCTATGGGGACAGAAAAACTGCAAAAGAACCGTGAAGATCAGGCCACCGGGGCAAGAGCAGAAGATCACTTCCCTCTCTGCAGTACTACTGGTGGATTCTTCTGAGGTTACACAAGGATGCCCAAGATCCCCTGATCCTGGGTAAATGGAAAAATTTTTTACCTCCTCTTTTTGTCCCCCTAGACCTGATGTATTTTCTGGCATTTACAATTCATGTTTAGAAACAGCTCTGGCCTGCATAAGTCTGACTTTGGCACACATGACCAGAGGACTGGCTCTTTGAGGATTACGGAAAGAAGCTCAACAGTCAACAGAGGACTAACACATGACTTTTAGATGGTAAAACCAGGATGAGAAGAACCTACTCTCAAAATAGAAGTCTTGGTGCTTCCTTGGTTGCATGGTAAACCAACCCATCTCACTAATATGGCAAAGCTCCTCCAAGTTTTGTATTTACCATGAATTGGTATCAACATACATTACTCAATAGCTCATTTCAATCAAGTATTAACAATAAAACGCCTGCATGCCTAGGAAATACTGCATCTTAAAATTACCTCCCAGTAACCTTCTATCTTCCGCTCTGATTGACACTCAAATAATTTAAAACTTACGGCCCAAAATACTGTTAATTCCATGCTACTCTAAGAAATCTCAAAGAGGGCTCTGAGCATATGGACTGCCCTGTATGCAACTGCCCAAAGAGTTAACCATTATCTGGGAATGGGGAGAGAAAAACTGTCTTCATTTTACTAAGAGGAAATGAGGCAAAATTTAGAACAAGATCACTCAGGGGAAGTCAGAGTCAAAGTAAAACCAGACTGTGCTTGCTGTCAGACACCTATCACTGAGCTAGGTACTGTAGGACCTCTTTACAGTCAACAAAACAGGCATCTTACAAGCATGATTCATCTTCTTCTAATATTGACGTCCAAGCAGGCCAGTCAAATCACCCCTGAGCATGTATTTCTCTTTGTTGACCATAAAGGGAGTCAAGGTTGACTAGCTTTAACGTGGATGACTACACCACTCTTGTCAAACAAATCCCACTCCTGTTTTCTATGTCCTGACCACAACATCCTTTCCAGGCATACAGCATGTGACAGCTAAACAGGGAGTACTCTGTTTGCAAAGTCAGGCCTTGCAAAGCTGCAAAATGGCTTAATGGATTTCAAGTGTTCAATCTTTGCTCACCGGAACTTGTATGGAGGTAACATCATTAAGTCTTTAATTACATAATGGTGACATATTTTTACAACATGAAGTCTCCTTCATAATCAAAGTTATGAAAGTCTCCCATACACACACAGAATGGGAAGAAGATTCAGGAAGGAACTCCCTGGTGCTCCATCTCCAAAGGACTATAGTGGGGAAGCAGAAAGTTTCCATGCTACTTCTTGGGAACTGTGATTAAGGAGAGAAGAAACTGCATCACTTCTGAGTCCCAGTGCTATGCTTGAAAATGTAAATCACCAAAGGAAAATGATGTAGACTTTGCAAACATGTACCATGGGAAAACAACTATTCGGCCTGTGAACTCTAACAAGGACCGCTTAATGAATGTACTGAACAGTGATGAAGTCACACTTACCCTGCCTTTATTTCAGGAGGTTTAGGTAAGGGCTTCAGAAAGCCTTTTTTCCCAACTAACCAATATGTGTCTTCTACTCCTTTACCCTGAAATAAAAACAAAAATTCAGATAAAGAGCGGCTTTCTGACCACCCTCTGCTCAATACGTAACTTCCTCAGTGGGCTTCTGAGGGCTTCATACTTATCCAGAAACAGAGCATGGCTGGAAATCTTGGGCTCTCCTTCACAATGGTTCAGGGATGATTTGAATTTCACTGTCCTCAAAGAAAAGGCCTTGTTCAAACTGTCATCTGCAAATGACCCTCATTGATCTGGGTCATTGAAAGTACACAGCATCACAGAAATGAGAAAACCCAGGATCTCTAATCATCTAATTTGGCAGCGCTAACATAATTAATGGAGAGATTTTACAGCTGTTGCTGGGCTGACTATCAGACTAACAACCTCCTCTCCCACCACTGACAATTTCGGTTTTAAGGTGAGATGCACCTGATGAAATGTAGGCATTTATGTCAGAGTCAATCACCCTTGACTGGAGAAGTGAAGGAAAACAGACACTTCTAAGGCAACATTAATCTTCACCTAAACTACACCCTGAAAATAAGTCAGGTTAGTAATTTCCTAAAGTGTCAATTTATCTCCGCTAGCTATGTAAAGGTTTCTTTCCATTGACTAAATCTGCAATAATTACCTCAGATCTCCCCTTGCAGGCATATAAACTCAGGAGAGATGATTCCACTTGTCATGAAAGATTCTTGAGGGACGTGGGGCCATATTCAGATCTCTTAGTGTAGGTGTTTAAAGCAAACAGAGCTCCTACCTCTGTCTGTCAACTGTGTAAGGGGAGAAGTGATGTTTTGAATTATTTAGTGCTGTCTTGTTTGGATGCTGTGAAAAGCACCAACTTCTAACAAGGGTGGACTAAATAGCGTACTAAATAAATACTTAGATCTAGCACATACAGCTTATTGTTTGATCCCGTGCTCCTTCAAGAATTACCTCATAAACAACTGACTGGGACAATTAGGGAAGGATCCAGCAGAAGAGTGGTGGATGAAGGCCAAACAAGAGCTCAGTATGACAATTCCTTAAGCAAGAAGATTCCTCTGTGAAGCATTTCACACGGCCCTGGCCTTCTTACCTTCAGTTCTGTTTTTCCCCTAGGTACGATTTCATAGCCTTCGTTTAGACTCCGAAGTGTATCCACTGTACTTTGGCTGACATGAATTCTGTAAGCTGGGAATGGAAAGTAAAACAACTGGATCACTATACTTCACACACACTGCAAATTCCCCACTTCTTCATACTGGCAAGAAAAAATCCTCCAAGCCATGCAGGCATGTATCTGATGTAACTGTGTGGTGCTCCTCAAGGTAGAGTATGATGCTGATGGATGGATCCTTCCAGGTAGGGCTGTTTTGAGCTTGGAGTGACAGGAGATCTACACTGGGGACTTTCTGGAGAAGGACACTAAACATGCTAAGTGTAGAAGTCCAGCTCTTAATAAAGATGATAATTGGTTTTTCAGCAACGCTGCCAGCTAGAATAAAAAATGTTATTTTTATCTATTGCCACAGCATATCTGGCAGCAAAAAAAAAAAAAAAAGAACAGAAAAATAACCAACTGTCCTGCTCCAGACACCCAATGTCATTTGAAAGTTGGGATGAAGTTTGCAAGGGGACATAATGAAAATATGGCTCTCTGTCTAGGTCGATCTGGGCTTTTAAGCAATTGATTCCATTCAGAGCCACCATTAACAGTCTATGAACAAAAAGGGCAAAGGTGGAGATCGTTGTCAAATTCCCATTTCCCCTGGCTTGTCTTACAGTCATTGCTGGAACTCACAAAATTTGTTATTGTTCTGTCGGTGTGAACAAGCCAAGGCATTTTTCTAAAATATTTTTCCCGAAAATAGTTTTCTTTGTTGGTTTTTTTCAGCTTTTGTTTCAAATCTGTCAATGACTTCCCTTCCTTCTTGAAGGATGAGGGATAAACAAATTAATTTTTTTTTCAGAATAATCAGAAAGAAGAACATCTGTTCAAATACACAGAGGTAAATAACACAGCTTTGAGCTAAATTTCTTGTGACAATCACCTACAATCTTCCTATTTCTGTGTATCTCTATATATTTCTATTAATGTATAATGATGCTCTTCTATCTGTGGTGCTCCCGGTTTCAGTAGAACTTTGCATTTCCAAGGGTCTAAACCTTGAGAATTTTCAAATATCAGTCTTGCCATTAGAAATCTGCTGTCAAAGGATTTCCTCCTTTCCACTGCTTTCTAAATGCAATGCATGCCTCTTAAAATAAGCCAGCCACAATCACAAGAAAGGCAAATTTCCTTAATTAAGGATTAGCCCAATTGTTAGTCTTAATTAGTCTAATTAAAATCATTGGAGCTAGAAATGTGAGGATTGTATGAAAGAGTGAAAAAGTTCCAATGTGGCATTTATACTGCAATGTATTTCTGGCCTGGCAAGACCTCAAGATTTTACTATTAAATATCACAAACTTTGTGTAGCTTGTAAACTAATCATAATATGTAATTTATTAAAGCTGTTGAAAATATCAAAAGGGACACCAGACATCAGAGATTAAAATGTATGAGACATTGCCTTTGGAAATAAAACTGATAGCCTGGACATCAAAAGCAAATTCTAAATTCATCCAGAGCTCTGACATTGCTGTTCCTAGTTGTCCACTGTGTCATGTACAGTTCATCCATTATGGTTTACAAATCCATATCACAGCCAAAGGAAGCAACAAAATGCAGATCTGTGTACACATATGACTGAAACACAGGTAAATGTTCTGTCCTTAACACTACTTTTGACATTTCTGGAAGGCTCCAGCTATGGGACAGCAAGAATCAGCTGGTACTGTCTTATCTGCTGCAGCTGTTGGTTCTGTGTGTGGAGATTTGGATTTTGTAACTGGAAGCCTCAGAAAAATAAAGGCAAGAACTTGGGGGAAAAATAGCATGAACATCAACCCACCAAGAAAGACATCAAGAAAAGCCAAAGAGGAAATGAAGCTTAAGGATTTTGTTAGGACCTGACAACACTTGTTCGTGGAGTTGTGATTGCTGATAAATGAAGCCATCACAAAAGATGCCCTTCATTTTGCAGGACATAATTGGCTGTGGTCTGCTTTTCTCTCTCTCAAACATGATGGAAACAGTGCCCAGATGTGCTCCAGTCCTTGGCTTGTACTGGCCATGACAGGTAAGTGCATTATTTTACAGCTCTGAATTAAGGGTCCTCAGCACCGACTGAAAGTAAGATCCAACCCATGCAGGAGAAATCTAGGGCAAGATTCATGCTCATTTGGAGTGATGGGATCCAAATGAGAGGACCTTAGCTGGAAGGCAGGGTCTCAAAAGTTGACCTATGATGGTAAAGCTGATGACCTCTCCTCCAGACTACTTTGAATTTTGTAGTTTGACTTGCCCCTTTCTCCAGAGCTGATTCAGTTGCAATGCTTATAACTAAAGATGCTCATTTCTTCATCTCTCTTGAGAAGTTTGTCAACTACCCACTCCAAGGACGGCCCCAAATACTCACGCAGGCCCGTGGACTCCATTCGTGACGCTGTGTTCACTGTGTCTCCGAAGAGGCAGTACCTTGGCATGGTGAGCCCCACCACACCTGCCACGCAAGGCCCTGAAAGACATGTCATCTGTATAACCCAGATGGTACTGCACAAATCAAGGGGCTCACCTACAAACAAATCTCATCCTCTCCTCTGATATTCAAAAAATACTTTGGAATATAGGAGAAGGATTTTAAAAGATCTTGTTGGCCTTGGTGCTTGCTACAAGCAATCAAAAATTAAGCATTGCTCTGGATTGCACATTGATGTTTTATGCCTGAGAAAGGTCTTGTGTGGTAGGACCTCAGTTCACCACCAGCTGTGAGAAATTTCTTCAGAGTTCATGGAAGATCAAGAACTATTGCAAACTCGTTTTAAAAAGTCAGCTCTGACCTCCTTTTCCATCTGCAAAAAGTTCAGATCCTGTGACGTGCCCTGTGTTCCAGGGAAACAGGATTGAATTTCAGACTTGGAAATCCAGAGATGCTGGCAGCACGCTGGACCACCCCAATGTCCCCTCCTTGGAAAGGAAGCCATCATTAGCTGGCCTGTCTAGCCAAAAACTGTTTATTTTTCCTCTCTCTCATTCTTTAGATGAGATCCACTCCCTTCCAAAGTAGCTCCCAAAGAACCGGTGCCAAGTTCTCAGGGAGAGGTATGCGTGCAGGATTCACACAAACATGCACACACACATGGAGATAAAATGTGTGACAGCCAAACGGCACAGACAACTGTCATCTGGGGCACTTGGGTTAGCTAATGTTTGGACTGTCCTCTGAAGGAGGAGATGCTAAATTTCGTCATCCACAATTGAAAACATCAGGCTTGCAAAATAAAGGAAAAAAAAAAAAAAAAAAGAAAAAAAAAAAAAAAAAAGAAAAAGGAAAAAAAAAGAGAATGCTCTCAGCAATGTAAGGAGGTGCAGAGCT
Organism: Tetrax tetrax; assembly: GCA_009806455.1. Lineage (NCBI taxonomy): Eukaryota > Metazoa > Chordata > Aves > Otidiformes > Otididae > Tetrax > Tetrax tetrax. The sequence goes on along the minus strand of WHYT01017408.1, from coordinate 123,268 downwards.
TCCTGCAGAGCAAAGACATTGCTCTGTATTTTCTGTTGGATGCATTTATGTTATATGTCTTTTCACACTCTGCCTGCCTTTTCAATTTCATGATCCTCCTTCGTTAAGATTTAGCAAAACTGACATCTAGGAAATCTTTTCCCATGCAATGTGAATGTAGTACATCATCAGCAATATCTGAAATTATGTTATGCATACAATCTTTCATAGTATAAAAAGTTGTAGGTTAAAATGATGTTTTGAAAATAATAATGATGATGATGATAATAATAATAATAATAATAGTCTAATTTAGAAGTGACAAATTACTTGTTTACTGTCATTTTAACCTTCTTAGTTACAAAAACTGATTCTTCACATAGTTTCCAAATTCATCTTAAGGGCAATAAAACTCCACAGCTGAAACCTACAGGGAACCTTGCGAGAACCCCTCTTGCTGTGACCTTTGAAAAGCCATTGCGGCAGAGCCACAGTAACAGGATTTTGATGTAATTTATGGAGGATGCAGACCCAGAGGTAAGAGATTTTAACTCCTGCCTCATGAAGCATAGCTTGCTTAAAGATTAAAACAAAAAAAAAAAATAAAGGAAGGAAGAAGAACGCTTCATACCAAAAATGTTACAAGGACTTAAACAGCATGTCTGGATCAAACACTGCATGCAGAGACTGCTGGAGATCAGGAAAAGCTGATTAAATTGAGAGGTTTTATTTTTTTTACTGCCAATCTGCATGCAGCCTTGGAATCTCTTCTAATTTAATTCCCATCCTTATCAGTAGTCACGAATTTGGTTCAAGCTCTTCAGGAGAGGAGCTATATCCACTAGAGGAAGTCTTTTCAAGGTCTAATCTACAGGCATTTCTATAGCACAACTGTAAAGACACTGCTGATACCACTGAGCCAAGGTCCTAACGCTTACCCAACCAGTCTTTAATGTGGGCACACTAATGTGGCATATGCATAAAACCCGTTCTTGTAGGCATTTTAATTCATGCTTCAATAAGAGCTTTCCCTGAGAAAAGACCGACTCACATGGCATCACCTCTCTTCATCTTGTGGTGATGACATGACAGTGGCACTCAGAAATCTCAGTCAGGATCAAAGCTCCTTCTGTAATAGGTGTTGCAAGGACACACACACAAAAAAGTGGTTCCTGTCAAAAACCAGCCCTCACGGAGGGGGATTTAATTCCATTTTAAGAAGCACAAAGACAGACAGTCGAGTTCCTACTGTAGTGAGTGAAGGCCAAGTCAATGCACTCAACTGAGCCGTGAGAGCCTTTTCACACCTGCACCTGAACAGTTCTCTGGGGTCCACTCACGCGTCCACCAGACCTCCACCGACCACAAAATGAGTGCAGGTTCCCTAACACTCCTGGAAACACCTCCATGTGGGTGTCTAAATCTAGATTTCCTGCTCGGTCAGTGCAATCATCCAAGCCTTTCTGCAAAGCTCACAACCAAAGACTGGCAAGATTTTTAGGGTGAGGTACTATCTTTCTAGAGCACTACTTTTAATCCTGTCCTCCTGTTGCAGAAAGTTATTAGTTCAAAACCAACCCTACAGTGTCAGCATTGCCAAAGGACTTCGTCATGTTCAAAACATCCAAGAGTTAATTCACTCGCTGCCTTCGCTGCCTGCGTGTGTTCCCCCTTGTCTAGACAGCCTCAGCAAAAACTTCCAGCAACAAATCTCCCCTAGAAACAAGTTTCAGAGGAAACCAGAGACCCTGTGATAAGAATGTTATGGCCAAATTGTTTAATTATACAGATCCACTGGTTTGTTTTGAAACGGCGCTTTGCCAGGACTTGCATGGTCAGTTACTGACCCGTGCTGGCTACAACTCTGCAACAACCATCAGTGGTGCCGCAGAGGTTAATAAGCTTGATTGGGGTGCAGGGCTGCCTGCCAGAGAGCCCGACTGATAAACAGATCATCTTCAGCCTCCGTGGAAGAGCTTACCTTCTCATCACCTCACACCCTGGCCGTCCAGCTCCAGCCCAGACATGGCCAGCGTGGAAACAGCTGAGTCAGCTAAGTTTTTCTGGACAGGCAGTCAAGTTAAAATCATGGAATCACAGAATGGTTTGGGTTGGAAGGGACCTTCGAAGCCCATCCAGTCCAACCCCCCTACAAGAAGCAGGGACATCCCCCTGCTAGATCAAGTTGCTCAGGGCCCCGTCCAACCTGCCCTGGAATGTTTCCAGGGATGGGGCATTCACCGCCTCTCTGGACAACCTGGGACAGTGTTCCACCACCCT
>WHYT01017408.1:96837-111842 GCA_009806455.1 Tetrax tetrax | reverse complement strand
AAAAAAAAAAAAAAAAAAAAGTCCTTTGGAAAGTATGAATTTTTCATCAAATTCTTTGTTCTAGGTGATCAGTTCTAGCCTGACATGTAGTTTTAGGCTCTCATCTGCTGCGTGGATGTAATCCTGTTGCCCCAAATAGTACTTCTCTCAGATGGTAACAGGAATAAGAAGTCTCCATTAAAGACCCTGTATACCAGTATAATTACATTCACATTGGTTTTCCCTGTATTACTATAAAAATTCCGAAGTCCTGAATGAAATAGCTATGCCAATATAAAAGTCACATGCAGGTCACATCTCAGCAGGAGCAATGGATTTACTTTAATTAGATCCATCACGAGAGAGGACTTGAACATCCAATCCAGTTTCATGTCTTCATTTCTCAGCAAGTCCTCCAGGCTTCCTCGGGAGCAGTACTCTGTCACTATGGCAAAGATGCCACAGTCAGAGAAAAAGCCCAGGAATAGATTCACATTTTCATGACGCAGATCTTTCATCTGAAACAGGACAGTGAATCACAGTGAGACCAAGTCAGCCAGACATCTGCTCAGCAGCTTCTTCACACTATTAGATGTCCTTACCATTCCTGTACTCCCAAACAGTCTTTCACACAAGGATGGGGAAGCAAACGACCTCTTTTCTGCTTACTTTCAGCTATCCCACACTCTTATTAAGCTTTGCTTTTTCTTAATCTATCCATTAAGACAAAGAATGCAAGATAGGAAAAGCAAACAGAACAGAAATTTGTTTTTCTTTAGACAAGCTGGATTGGATCTTTCATAGGACAAAATGGCTTTGCTGGGGTAAATTGAGTTCAGCATGTGGAGTCTTGCTCGAGCTCTGGTTTGATCTGGAAAGCAATACCATGCTTGGAGGATCCAAAGTCATCCATCAGTGATGCTTTTGGAGACATGCCCTCATAAATTTGCTGTATTTGTATGCATAAAAATGCCACTCCTGTGTTAGCAGTAGCTGCCAACAACTAATGGCCTTGAATTTGGAAAATAAATGTGTTTGTTTGTCATTTAGTAATAATAACAAAATGGAAGACTAAAAGTAAACTTCTAACAGGCATCTTAGCTGAAGACACAAAGCAAATCCAGAAAATGCACAACTGCATATGTGCCACACCAATAGGCAGCCAGCAAATAACACATGAAAATAGTTACTGGTGCATCATCCTGCCCTGACACGCAGGGATGATTTTCTCCAAACCAATCTGCCTTTTGCAGACAAGGTTGCTTAGAGGACTCGTTGTACATGCAGCATTGCGCCAGCTTTGGCGTGTCAGGTCCAGGGTGGAGTTTTCCAAGCTGCTGACTCTGACACATGGGTCACTGGAAAGTTTGTCGGATGCGATTGTGCATGGTCCATTCCACTAGATTTCACTGGGCAAGAGTCATTGTCAGCCATGACGCAGGTTTCAATGGATAAACAGGAGATAAGGAGAACAAAAGTTCCCCGCGGTCACAAAGGTCCCCCAAGCAACCTTCCCTCCACACGCCCATCCCCTGTTCTTACCTTCCTCAAGATGCTGGTGGAGCTTTGCCGCAGGTTGTGAGCGGTTCCCGTCTCAAATTTTTTCAGCCACACCCAGTCTCCCTGTCCACAATACAGGTGGGTGAATGATAAAGCAAATCTCTGAGCAACAACTAACATGGGGACCTAGGTCTGAATTCCAGATCCTTGACTTTGAAAGTGGTTGGGGATTTTCAGTGTTCTTGGCAGTAGCTTCATTCTATACTGCACCCAAATAAGAATATCCACAGGAAACCCTCAGAAAATGGGGTGAAGCCGGACCTTCGCCTGGATAAGAACTTCATAACTGGAAAGTGTGTTAATATGTGATAAACAATGATAAATTGATTAAAAAGGAAAGTAACTCTGCCCAGAGCTTTTCTCTGGCATTAATGATCCAGTTTATTTTGCTCCTTTTCAGGAAAAACTGCTGTGCCATTTTTTTTAAAAAGCTGGGTTTTTAGGAAAGAACTGATGGATGAGGTGAGTTTTCTTGGCCATTGTCTCTGCTTAAACTCTGTACAATCTTACTGGCATAAAATGGAGTTTGATTGTTTTTATTCTGTATATTTGGATCCTGTCTTGTAAGAAAGGTCCTTGTTAGAGATGTCACCACCTAAAGGTTCTGTCTTGTAAGAAAGGTTCTTCACGGTGCCTTTAGGTGGTGACATCTCTAACAGGAGCCAGTCCTGGCAACACAACGTATGGATGTTGGGTACCATCACCTAATATGATTCCAAGTGTCGGAGTGAGGGTTGGGGTAGAGTCACCTTAAGCACTGGTAAGTCCATGCTTGGGACTAACTTATTTTCACCCTCAGAGGCCATCAGCGGTATTCATATCCTGACACCTACAATACTGCAGCCCAAGGCTTTGTCCACTTGAGCAGCTCAGTGAACTGAAGCAGTGGGAGAAGGCTGCACCATGTCCCACCTACCTCATACAAAGCCACGTTGGAGGTTTCATGAGTAGCACCTGTGCTTTTCAAGGAGAAGGAGCGGGTTACGGATTTCAGGCTTCTACCATCAGCTGCTACGCTGTTTGCATCAGTCAGACTGTCCAAGGTCAGCCTCTGGAAGGCAAGGAAAGTGGGTGCAAGACAGTCAACAACCCTAGATGTAACCTCCACTCCAGCTCTGCCTCGGGTCATACATTTCACCCATACTAGCTACTTCCCAAACTTCTCATCTCATCTCTCTGAATACCTCTAAAAGGCTCAAAAGGTTGACCCTGTTTAGAACCTACGGCAGCACTTTAGGTGATGGAGATGCCATAGGTCAGGTGAGACACCAGAGGAGGCAGATATTTCTCTGAGGAGGGCACAGGGAAGTGTCTCCTCCGGCATAGACAAGAAGCCTGTATCTGTGCCAGTGACCTAGGCAAAGGGATTGCTCCACAGCAGTCCATATCATTGGCAGGGTCCTGGGCATGGTTCTGGCCTATGCCAAATAACTGTCCCCCAGGAGATCCCCAACTCTGGACAGGAGCCAGGTAGTCTGGATGCAGACACTTTATTTTAGAGGGTAAGATGGTCGAGCTATACCAACATGAACTGTGGTACACCATCCAACCTCAAGGACAAAGAATAAGCCCTGGCTGTTAGAATAAGCACAACCAAGGGTGCTATTTTACATCATCATAACAGCTCTGACGCTGCATGTGCATCTAATCCGAGACTCAAAACCACTCAGTATATGGGAAATTTTATGATATACAGGGGAAAACGAGTCATAGAGAAGTAAATGACCTTCCCAGACCTTCAAAGGTATGAAAATACCACACAGCAACCCCATCTTTGAGTGTCCCACTTCCACCAGATTACTTTCATGAGTGGAAGGATTTACCTTTTTATGTAGCTCCGGGTTGATGAAGACAAGGTCCTCCAAGGTCAGTATTATCTTGTTAGGCCCCCTGAATAGCTGGCTGTTCAAAATACTATGCCTGGGAGATTTGGAGAGTCACAGTTATCATTTTTAGGTAGGTAACCAGTTTACATCACTGCTGAGCCCCCCACATCTGCATTACCCACAGGATAAGGAAAGCGCAGCACATGTTCTGGCAGCAGGGATGGGCATGGGTGAAAAACCATGATGCCCTGACTTGGACTGAAATCCCATGAGTCAAGCAGCAAGCATTATCAAACTCATAGATAACAGAAGCTATAACCTCAAAGGGTCTCATCACAAATAGACATCTTGAGTCAATCTGGTTACAAATATGAATTTGATATGTGTGTAACGCATGCTTTGTTTTGCTTGGTTTTATTTTTCATATCCTCCATCATTCTCCTTTAAGACACAATAACAGCTTTTATTAGATCAGTCAATCTGACTGGTGAGCAAAGAGCTTTGGGGCACACTAGTCTTTCTTAGGGGCTGAAACTGAACCATGGGTAATTTATAAAAGCTGCCTGGACACAAGTCACCATCAAAATGTACTGGCTGAATCTCTGTACTGTAGCATGGTGCAGTGTGAAGCACACAGCAAGAGATCCCCTTGTAATGACTGCAAGCTCGTACAGAGGGGATGAGCAGTTTGGCGTGCGTGGCATAGTGCAATGCAGCATGGAGGTCTTGGAAGCAGTATTGCTGAGCCAGTGCTGTTCCTCTTGGTCAGGAGTAATTAGATCAAGAAGACGACTGTGCTGATTCAGATCTACTTCTTCCAGGACCTGAGCCAGATAGGATGTCTATCGTGAACCGTGTAACACAGGCCAAATGTGCTTCTGGCATCTCCACAGGATGCTGCTGCCCGTTTTCCAAAGGATGACTCTCTGCACTCCCTGATAGGCCACCTGATTTGCAGAATTGCCATGGGTGAGAGAGTAAATTCAGTGTAGTCGTTAGACCCGCAAAGACACTATGATGCTTGACTGCATCTTGCTACTTCCCCAGGTTCTCTTGAATTTGCAAGGCAGAAGAGACCACAACAAGAAATGGTGCACTGTCAAGGACTTTGTGTTCATAGCTTACGTCCACCTCATGCAAATCAGTACAAAACATTCCAGAATTTCATTGTTAGTTTTCAGCTGGGATTCGTCTAACACTTATATCCACCACATGGCCATTTTGGGGACTCAGGGAAGAGGCAGAAGGCACACAGCATCATTTTGAACCCACTTTTTCAATGGATGTCAAGGTCTAATGCTAAGCACAAAGCCCACTGTGTCTATGGGACAGTCAAAAGCTCATCAACCAGGAAGACAGAAGGGAAAGGAAAGCTCATTCATTGCCATCAGTGTCAGATTTTTTGTTCAAGAAACTTTTTTTTACATCCCAGAAGAGCACAGACAACTTTTGGAGTTCAGAGGGAGCCTTGGCCATATGACCACAGGCATCACCTGAGATGATTTTCTGAGATGATTTTTTTAAATAATCTTTCTGTAACTGCTTTGTCCCAAGCCATCCAACTCAGCTTCATGCAAAAAATTCACTTACGCACTTTTCACCTGTCCTCCTGAAAACCTTATTTGGTCAATCACATTCTCTCCCCTGACCATGGAAGAAAGCACCCCTCTGCTGAAAGCAAAGCACGGAGAGTGGAGTGACTCATTTAAGGTCATGCAGCGGATCCCTGGCAGAGCTAAGACCGGAGCTCCCACGTTTGAAGTCAGACCATGCTGTGGTTTAAATTTAGTTCCAGACATGCCCTTCCCTAATATAAATCATTGTCTGAGTCATGCTAGACTTTTTTTTTCTTCCCTTGCAGATGGCCATACATCTTTACTCATGACTGAGCTTCCCAAGCACAGTCTGGTACTTGTGGAACAGCTTACAAGTAGAGTAGGCAGAAAGATTGTCTTTTATTTACATAATTGTAGAGGCTGGTGGCCAAGGAATAGAGCAGAGCTTTAAAGTGCGGGTGGATGGAGGCAACCTCCTCGGTGCCTGCAATTATAAGGTATCAGAAGCAGCTGTGTGCCGTAAGAAGGGGAATTGTTTGGGGTGTTTCTTGCTGGGTGGCCTTGTATCATGTGGGTTTGAAGGGATGATTCAGGAGTGGAGAGAAAACATGTTTTGGGATAGTCTGAGAGACAGAGATGGATGGGATTCGTTGCTGCTGGGTAAATATGCCTTCTAATTTCACTCTAATTTCAGTCATGCACTACGTAGACATCAATAATGAGAGACATTACTCCAGGGGCCAGTCTGGAGCAGATTACCTTAGGTTATGGCCATAGTGTCCTTGCTGAAGAGCGACCCACAGCTGCTGGGCCACCCAGTCCATGCTGCCTCATGGCCACCTTGGATACTGAGTCAGGACACAAGTCTGACCTACACAATTGTTAGAAACTATCACTTCCCCAGCAGACTACTTCATTTGCTACAAAGATCCCAAAAAGACATTTATCTTGGCAGCCTGCTCCACCAGGCATCTCCAACGCGTTCTTTGTAAAGCAAATTCCTGTTGTTGGTTTGTACAGCACACTTTGCACTTCCAAAGTCATGGTCACCTTCCTAATGCTTCAGAGCCATCATCCAGCCCATCCTTCCAAACCTGGCCTGGATTAAGGATGAAGTGGCTCCTCCTGAGACTGCACGACCAATGCCCACAGTGCTCAAGCCACCATCACTTAATAAAGTGAAGAGCTATGTGGCTGGAGAGGAAAGACCACAGTCAAACCTGCTATGTGTTCACATGGTCCAAACTGCTCGTTAAAGTGCAAGTCTCCCATAGAAGCTAAAAGTGGCACCAAATCAAACATGTACTCCAGTTCTCACCTGATGAGAGAAGCCAGGCCCACAGCACAAAGCACCAGGGCAAATATCAGCATTACTCCCAAAATCATGACTGTGGGCTCAATCCCTGTGCAAAGAGGGGAGAAGAATCAGTGAATTAGAAATTATCTTTGGTTTAAGCCATAATATCAAAAATATCAATATCAGATCATTAGACTACAGAGTCAAATATTCAGCCCTGAGAACGCTAGAAAACAATTTTTATGCAATGTTAACTTGTAAATACAAAAATACTTATTGACTTTATTTACATGAGACAGAAACTACTATAATTATTTATTTCTATGCACTTTTTTTTCTATACCAGACTTAAAGATCTGGATCAGTGGAAAAATATTTTTCCTTCAAGTAAATAAAGACTGGACTCACAGGGAAGTATTAAGTTTTAGAGGCATCTTCTACAAAGTTCATAACTTTTGAACATTTGACCCTCTTAGCTCCAGGAACTGAAATGCTGAAAAATCTTTATCATGTGGTACTGAAGTGATGGCCAGTGTGAGTCACCAGCCCATCTGGGATTTTTCATTCCCTGCTGCAGATTTCTAACACTGAAAAGAGCAGAAGAGAAGGAGAATTCCTCAATGCCCCCACCAACAGATGCTTTGTTAGAGAGTTAAGGAAAAACAATGTAAGTGGATGAACTAAATTCCAGTGGGAACTGTTTGCTGTCTCTGTCTCTTCTGTTTATTTTGATTTTGTTCTGTCTACATTCAGAGATCTTTAAATACAAACAAGCGTGGAGAAATTTGGGTTGATAAAAGGTTCATAACTCTATGTCACACTCACACCTAAATCACAGACCTTTTTGCGAGCACTGAAACTGAGAGCTTCCTCAGTAAAAGCTGCAGGCATTTTTGAAAATTGGTGTCCTTTTCAAGAAAAGACAGAGCATTTTAGCTGGAATTTTCCAGCCAGATTTGAACTTAACTTTCAGCTTCAGCCCAGGGCCGGAGTCCCTGGTCGTCCTTACACATCCACTGACTGGCACAGGTTGCCCAGAGAAACTGTGGATGTCCCATCATTGGAAGTGTTCAAGGTCAGGTTGGACAGGGCTTTGAGCAACCTGATCTACTGAAAGATGTCCCAGGAACTAGATGATATTTAGAGGTCCCTTCCAACACAAACCTTTCTGTCATTCTGTGACACTGTCATTTGATATAAGAAGTCACTCTGCTTTTACGCTCCAACCTGGAGCTAGCCCTGTACACCTCCACCTGGGAAGAAATCCAGGCACCGTAGAGTGGAAACTTCATACCCAGTTTTCCACCTTGCAGACAGAGTGGATGCAGACCAAGGTTTCATTTCACCAAAGTACAATGGAGACACCGCCAGCTTTCTCCAGGAGGTGCTCACCTTGAATACAGGAATGAACAAGACCACATCAAGATGGCCTGGAGGCCGGAGTTTGTTCTTCATGCCTGGACAAAGTCAGAGTGTTGCAGTCCCCATAAGAGCAGGTGACAGCAACCTGATGTTCATCCCTAGAAGGCAAGGGAACTGCCAAAGATGTGTCCCCCTCCAGAAGTACTAGTGTGAGTGTGAAGCCAAAACACATCCCAGGAAGTTCTTGCACAATGCTAGATCCATGGAAAAGGAGGCACCGGATCAGCCTAGAGGCAGATTTGCAGGAGACCTGGTGCTCTGGACCGGTGTCACCTGCTGGGAAACCTCTTACTGAAGAGAGAATGAGCTTTGAATAACCCAGTCACATGGGCGTGGGTTGGTTTTCTCACTGGGCAGAAGACAAAATGCTTCCTGGACAAACTAGTGACAAAATGTAAGGTTATAAAATTTCCTTCTCACATCTCTGCATGGCTTTCTAACATTTTCAGAGAGAATCTGTTACACAGACCACAGTGTGGTAGGAATAATGTGGAGTTTGTTAATGCTCTCTTCTGCATTCAATCAGGGCTTTTTTACTGTTGGTGTCTCCTAAGCTTCCTCAGGTAGTCCCAGAGACTGCTGGCTGAACAAAACTCCTTTAAGCAAGAGCCTGAGAGAAATTCTTTTGCTTATTACCATCGTATATTATAACCTACAAGTGCTTGGCCATACTTTAGAGGACTCCAAGGCAACAGAGTACTACAAAAGCGGTGCAGAAAACCAAGGAGTAGCAGAGTCTCTCCTTGATCACGTCCTTTGCTTGAAGTAGGGGCACAGTTACACATCATGACCCTTTCACAGCTGGAAAACATCCAAAGTCACTGAAGTAGCATCTGGTAAACTGAGAGCAAGAGCTGGCTGGTGCACAAAATTCACTGGAGTGAATGAGAGACAATAAAAGGACAAGAGAAGTAAAACACCCAGATAAATAAAGCCTAAAGGACTAGGAGACAGCAAAGGCAATACCAAAGACTAAAGTGCTCATGCCACTGATGGACAGGCCATCACAGGAACAATGCAAAGCCTTGAGGAAGCTCAACCAGAAATTTATGACTAATCAGAAGTGAAAGCGAGGTTATCATGGGCTCATGGGAAAGAGCAAACTTACGGCATAGAATCATAGAATCACAGAATGGTTTGGGTTGGAAGGGACCTTCAAAGGCCATCCAGTCCAACCCCCCTGCAAGGAGCAGGGACATCTCCAACCACATCAGGTTGCTCAGAGCCCCGGCCAACCTGGCCTGGAATGTTTCCAGGGATGGGGCATCCACCGCCTCTCTGGGCAACCTGGGACACTGTTCCACCACCCTCAGCGTAAAAAAATTTTTTCCTAATGTCCAGTCTGAATCTGCCTCCTTTTATTTTAAACCCATTACCCCTCATCCTATCGCAACAGGCCTTGCTGAGGGGACTTGTGAGATTGTGTTAAACTCATTAGGGGACACTTTACAGGGACTGTGAGAGTGTATGAATCTTCTCAGGGGATGTTTAGAGGAAGGGAAAAAGTGGGGAAAGGGAAGAATGTGGTGAGTTGGGGAGGCTCAAGGGTGGGATACTGATCACACATAAGCATGTTGTGCATTTTTCTGGCCAACCCCTGCACCTGATCATCACAATCTGTCCTACCTTCTGCTTAACCCCTATTTCCATTTTTTTTTTCCCTAGATGAAGATGCTCTTTTTTTCTGCTTTTTTTTGGGTGACATTTGCAGACTTCAAGTCAGCCTATCCAGTAAGTAAGATAAGAGGCCCTGGAGCCTGCAACCCATGAGAGACCACAAATCTGGACATCAGCTCCTGCAGAGACCAGAGGGTTTGAGAGCTGACTATGAGGGAATTACAGGTCTGAGCCACCTACGAGAAGATTCATTTGTGTGAGGAGCCAGCCTGGAGCCTGAGTGAGTGGTGCGTAAGAACAGGATCAGGCTGTTTGTGTTGTCCATCTTTTGGCAATGCTAGTTGTGGGTAGTGGTGCTTGTAAACGCATCGCTCTCCTGAATGAGTCAGTCTGTTGGTGGCTGGCTGTGTTTGCACTCTGTGTGTGTGTGCACGTGTACTTGGAACACTTGCTCAGCCCTGCTGCTGCTGGACCTGAGGTCAGGAACCACAGCAGCCTGGCAACGTCATATCCAACCCCCTCTCCAACCGTAACTCCATACAAAAGCCAAACTGAGGTCTGGATTTCACTCTACTCATAAAATTCAGTCTCTGAAATATTAGTAATAATAATAAATTACCACTTCACTGACAAATGCCCAGAGCTTTATGCTTTCGTAAAGGTGTGAACATAAAATCTGATCTCTCTAAAAATCAGCGGGACTTTTCTATAGGCTGCAATGGGATGTTAAATTACTACACCATTACTAGTGGAAGTCCAAAGTTAGATATATGGTAGCATTATATTTGTGTCTTCTATCGCTTGCCAGCTGCTGTAAGATCAGTATATCTCCAATTTCCATGGAGCGACACTGATTTAAACAGCTACGGTTGAGCCAAGGGGAATGTTTTTCTCAGCTGCTGAGTGAAATATTCTGTAGATGTGGTTAATTTTGTCTGTTTAAGTCATATCCTGGGGCAGTAGGAGTAAATGTTTAGTATTATAAGTAAATATGTCAAGTGGAGGCTAAGTACCCTACCCTGAGATTGTGGCTTCCCTGTGGACTTTAAAACTGCACCACAATTGCCTGAAATTAAAAATAAGTAAAACCGGTGCCCAGTCCTGCAAACTCAGGAAGCAGCAGAGGCATCTCTGCCCCTAAGTCTTCAGTTACCCCCTGTGTTGTCTAGAGTAACTCAAATTATTTGGAGTGATGATTAACACCTTTTCTTGATGAGGTGAACTCTGATGATCCTTAAAGCTGCATAGCTAACTGGGTGAAGAAGATGGGGTTAACCAGGAGAGATGGTGAGAGCATCTGCTGTTGTGCGGCTCTCTTAGGCTCTCGTCAATGCAAATCCTCTTAGCACCCTGTCCCTCAGAAGGACGGGGACATAGTGCTGGGTGGAGCCTCTGGGATGTATTGATCGACATCAAAATAGGCAGATGTTGACTGTTAGACCTGGAAAACCCTTTCCAGCACACAATAGTGGCAACAACCTTATTGACATAGCAAGTAGTAAGAGAATCATGTGAATCAATACTGAGATCTCTGTACAGGACTCTTCTCATGAACAGTATGATGACTGGTCATCTTTATATGAATTTCCTTAGTTTAGACTATTTTATTTGGGAAGCTCTGATTTAAAGGGGCAATCACCTGGAGTAAGACGAAAGAAATAAGAAGCATCGACTCAATGTCATTTGACTTTTTTTTTTTTTTGTCTTTCTTACCTCCAGTGCAGAGAATATCTGGATCAAACCAACAGCTGGAGTCTGGCTTGGGTGGAACTCCACTGGGAAAGTGGATGGCCCGGCCTAGGGACTTCACAGAGTCTGAAGACATGTCCAGCAAGTGGGTTGGGAAGAGCTGGTTCCCATGACCATCTGTGTCCAGCATCACATAGTTGTTCAGCCCCTTCCCACAGTTGTCTGTCTCTACCCGATGACTAAATCCAGGGAAACTAAAGTTTTTTGTGTGCTCAGCTATGTTAGCTCCTGAGATTCTGGCTCCTTTCCTCCGAGCACTGTCTATAGCCATTGCCATGAAGTAAATGGCATCATAGATTGTTCCAAAAAGTGGAGAAACCTAAAAATACAGGAGAAATCGTAGTCAGGATATGCTACTACCAACCTCTATTTTGAGATTTGTGGCAAAAAAATGTCCCACTGGCTAAGATGTAAACTCAACAATGGAGACATCTAAGCACTATGACTCACAGAGTAATGGGTTTGAAGAATCTTAGGTTGAAAGTAGCTCTGGATCAACCCAGTACATGTGTGACTTTAAATATCTGCCTTTTCTTATGTTTACTTCCAAAAATATAATTTCAAAATATTTTTAAAACTATCTAAAATTGCTATATCATGGGAAGAACCAAGACTGTAAGCATGATGTTCAACTGGCATTTTATCACAGCCTGCCTCAAAGCACTGCACTAAACCATCTTCCACAAATAGAAAATCAGAGCCAGAGGTTGGTCTCCCCACCCAGGTACGAAACAATATCATGCCCAAAGAATCGATCTTCTCTATCAGAACATTATTTATTCCTAAAATGTAAAAACTATAAAGCAGAAAAACAGCAAACTTGTCTCTGGAGTACCAGAGCTCTTTCTCCTTGCATTACTCCCCTCTGTTCCAGACTTGATTTAGGAACCTATAACTTTCCCCTCCCTTAAAAACACACATGGTGGCTTTTGCCAGCACATGGTCATTCACAGCTGGTAGGTGAACAGGGATTATAGCCATACTCTCGTAATAAAATGAGGAGTGTTGTTGGGAGCCACAGAATTTGATGTCTGTGGTGGGATGATCAGATGTAGACACCAACAATTAAGAACCCTACACTAAACCCTACTACTTAACTATCTTGATTAATGTGAGCTCTCATTATAATGAAGGGATATAAATGTATGGTCTCAGGACATGATTAATCTCCTCCTAAAGTAGACATTCTTGCAGATCTGATAAATCATGTCCTAAAAGTACTTGTAATTTTTTGAAAGATTATATTGAGGTTTGAAGATTAGCTCAGCTAAATCCTGCATCTCTTCACCAATATGACAGATTCCGCAATTATTCTTGTAATGTCTAAAAGGTAGCAACTGACTTGTTTTTTTTTTATAATCTAGTAGTGACATTTAGATAATTGTACTGACAAAGAATAACTTTGACTACAGTGCTAAGAAGAATTAGACAGTAATGATCCTAAGTATTTTCCTCTAGAAGCATCCAGTATTTTGTTTGTTGACCCTCCCCAAATTTTCAGGCATGTGGACGCTTTATTTTGGTGCCTTAAATACTCCACGGACTTTATCTACCTTAGGAGACACCTCTTCAGCTTCAGCCTACTGCAGTTAGCGAACAGCAAACAAAATTCAAGACCCTCAAAGGCAACCCCTTTCTCTTGAATTCCCATCATGGTCCTGGATTCTCATCATGGTCCTGCAGTTGAACCAACTGAGTTAGACTGCCAGACATTCAGGATAAATATTCTTTCCAAACAAACACAGACCTCATCCAACTTTCACCATATTTTTCTCAAAATACAAGCACACATTCTGGGTTGCCTCTCACCTGTACTTTCTCTTTAACTATTGCTTGTCTCATGTCTCCCATTACCTGGCCCCAGAAAGGCCGTAGAGAAAGAATATTTACCTGGGTGGGTTCCAAATCCGTGGTTATTTCACCACTTTCTTTAGCTTCCCTGAATGCATCATAGAAAGTCCTTTCTCCAGACTCCAGTGTGATAGTCAGCACAGCATCATATGCTTTCTGGAGCTTGCTGTTGCTATCAAAGACGTTGAATGAGTTGTTTTGGTAAGGAAGACTGTACAGTAAAGTGTCATATGGAATGAAGACGTATCTTCCATCTGCTAGTCCCATTTCCAGAGCTTTTGTGAGTAAGGAGGCCTGTTCCTCCCCTCCAATGAGCACAGAATGCATGCACAGGAGTACAACTGTAACACAAGAATTGCAGTCTTGTTAATCCATGTGGGCTTTTCAACAAGAAATAGCTCCTTCCTCCCAATAAAAGAGCTGTATCAGGTCAGACTCTAATGGACCCACACCAACGTAATATTACGATCTAGTCGGGGATGTCCCTGCTCCTTGCAGGGGGGTCTGACTAGACGACCTTTGAAGGTCCCTTCCAACCCTAACCATTCTATGATTCTATGCTAAGGAGGTTGGGAGCTACACTCATTTTGTTCAATTTCTGAAGGTCTGTAACATCTAGCAAAGGAGGCTGTAAAGCATTACCCACTCCTGGAGTCATAGAGAAGAAAGAGCGGAGAGGAATTTTCACAAAAGTGAAACACAAGCTGACACCATGGGAAGTCACGGTCCTGTGCTGCCATCGACTGAGAGATGTGAGCTTTCCTTTTTTGTGCCCTGAGCTGACAGATACCCCACAGTCATCAGCAGTGCCCAAGCTCCACCCATTCGCCCTGTGACCATTGTGTTCGTTTTTTAGGTTAGGCACTGTGTTCTGTTTCAACATCTGATCTATGCTTGGCCATTCCAAACTCTATGTCTTTACCTGCAAAATGCCACGGGGCCAATATCTGCTTAACAGGCTTCCCATGGTTCTCACTGGCCCTTCACGAAAAGAAGCATTCCTGATCTTTCACCCACGACACATTTCAAAACTCAGTGAGTGACAGGAGCAAAGTAGGGCAAAGATGGGAAGAAAAGTTGCAAAGGAGACTAAACCAGGAGGGAGCAGGATCTCTAGAGTAACTGTGGGCTCTTCTTAAGAGAAGAAGTATCCTTGCCAAAGTAGAAGCTGAAGTGAAAAAAAACATTTTCAGGTTGCTGAATTACAGTAAAGAAATGAGTACTTCTAGGCAGTGAGTCATCCTATGTTACGGCAGAGAGCTTAAGCTGATCAGATGTATCATGTTTGAAGAGGGACTAGTTCTCTCCATTGATTAGGAAAGGAGTCCATCATCTCCAACTCAAATGGAGAGCTGTGATGGTAAAGAGGTGAACCCACCCAAAGTGAATTTGGTCTCAAGCATAGATTTGAGATAAGACACCAAGTTAGACAGGACCTTGATACCGTTGTCAGTCTTTGGCATAAAAGTCAAAGGCTTAGCAAAAATGCATCCTCATCTGGATTCACAGTGCTGATGACAGACGTGTACACCCAGGACCAGAGCTCCATCACAGACTTCCTAACAAAGCTCTGAACCAGAAAATACATGTCTTGTCATGTTTTCTCAAGAGAAAACAGATCGTTCTTTACTACACGTGCTGTACATCAACAAGGGATCTTTTACTGCTTTAGCAAGTGGTGTGTAACACTGAATTTCACTTATGATACTTTCACTGAACACAGGTAGCAAGGACACAGCATCAAAGCATTAGATTTTTGATAATCCATAACCTAAAACACCATAAATATAAAACTTTCCTATAAACCCCTCTTTACATTTGACAGGGTCAAGCACAGACACTCATTTACTAAATATTATCTTTTCAGACAAGCTGGACCCTATCTTTTATGTTGTAAAAGACCTTTTCCCTATCTCCATCTGTGCTGGTTTTGTTTGGGGTGGAGTGGGGCAGGGGCGGCTACGGTGGCAGCTTCTGCAAGAAGCTGGTAGAAGTTTCCCCTTTGTCTGGTGGACCTGGCCGAGTCTGGGGTGGACCCATCACTGGCCAGGACCGAGCCAACTGGTGGCAGAATGTTCCCTGATAACACCTCTGAGACAATGTGTTTAAGAAAGGGGGGGTGGGGGGAAGAGAAGAGAAGATGTGAAG
>WHYT01017408.1:58022-96817 GCA_009806455.1 Tetrax tetrax | reverse complement strand
CCCCCTGCAGCCCATGGAGCCCACGGAGGAGCAGAGATCCCCCTGCAGCCCAGGGAGGCCCACGGAGGAGCAGAGATCCCCCTGCAGCCCGGGGAGGACCCCACGCCGGGGCAGGCGGGTGCCTGAAGGAGACTGTGGCCCGGGGAGGCCCCGCTGGGACAGCCGTTCTGGAGGGGCTGCACCCCGAGGAAGAGATGACCCACGCCGGAGCAGTTTCACGAAGGACTGCAGCCCGTGGGAGGGACCCCATGCTGGAGCAGGGGAGGAATGTGAGGAGTTCTTCCCCTGAGGAGGAAGGAGCAGTGTAAAGTGACAAGTGATGAACTGACCGTAACCCCCATTCCCTATTTCCCCCTGTGCCACTCAGGGCGGGGAAGGAGATAATTGAAATGAAGTTAAGCCCAGGAACAGGTGGGTAGGAAGAAGTTGGTTTTGTTATCTTCCACATTATCCTGCTTTGGTTTTAATATCAAATAAATAGTTTTCCCTAAGTCGAGTCTGTTTTGCCCATAACGGTAATTTTAAGGATCTTTCCCTGTCCTTATCTCAAACCTTGAGCCTTTTTTTTTTCTTATATGATCTCTCCCTATTCCCTCAGAGAGTGGGGAGAGTGAGTGAGAGACTGTGTAGCTTGGTCCCAAGCAGGGCTTAACTACAACACCATCACATACAAAATGCCTAGCATTCTTTTACATGAAGCCCTGGCTCTACTAGGGTCAGAGATAAAATTCTGATGGGCTTGAATTACTTCAAAATTTAGTTCTCTAAGCTGTGTCTATTGGGTAACAATGCATTCCTACCCTGGAGAAATATAAAAAAAAAAAAGGAATGAGACTCAAAGCACTTACTTCTGATGCCATCAACTGCTTTAATCTCATTCCAAGTGTCTTCAGTGCCTTTTTCTCCTTTATGCACGGATGTAACGATGCCTACAGGAAGCCCCTTGTTCCTGAGTGCACTTGCTAACTTGTTGGCTGTGTCCATCCAAATATCCTCATGGGAAGCAATGATGCCAACATGAGCCCAGTTAAAATATTTCATTATTGTAAATAAAACTCGGGTTGGAGAGGGCAGGGTCCTTGCAAATGTAGGGTGGTGGATGGTGGAATCCAGTTTGTAATTGATGCACATCCATGAGAAGATGGCTTTATTCCAGTTTTCCCCTAAAAGTGTAGCAACCTCACAGAAGCCGGGGTTCAGAGGGCCTATGAAGGCTGAGGAAAGTTTTCCAAAGTCAATGAATCTAACCAGAGCTCTTGGTGTCTCACATTCTTCTTGCAGGACCACATAATCCAGCCTGTGGCCAAGATTTAGTGAAGGGTCTTTGCTTATTCGTCCCACTGCTAACCGGGCAGCCACATGGGGAAAGGCTTTGGAAAAGAAGGGGTCACAGTTCCAGGGTCCGAGCAGTCCAATTTTAAAAACAGAACAATGTGCTGGAGAGCAAAGTAGGATTATTCCCAATAGTAGCCACCAGAGAGCCTGGAAAAATGTCTTGAATGAATTTCTGGTGTTGAACTGATGCAATCTAATGTGCCTTGACAGCACCCAGAGCAAGCTGTTAGGACACGGTAGGAGAAATGACATTGTTTTACAGGTGGGTAGACCTGCGCCGAGTTCTTCAGGAAGCCAAGCGGTGCATTACCAGCTGCTGGAAGAAAAGCAGATTACATTTGCCTTCCTGTAGACGCATTTGTTCAGTACACGTAGATAGAGCTGAGTCAGCCCAAATTACACAAGGGTTCTCAAGGTGCAGGTCTATGAGGTGCCAAAACCCTGCGCAGACACGTGGACATGCACCACACAAGCCACTGCACCACGCAGACAAGCACCCACCCAGTGTCAGTTAAACATACCACAGCTCTTAAACGCATTTATAAACATTTTTAAATGCTTTGCAATGTATTTTGTGGTAGACCAGAGGGTATTGGCAGCTGCTGCGTGGGTGTTGGACTGGATGACCTTTAAAGGCCCATTCCAACCCAAACCATTCTATGATTCTATGATATTTTGAAATCAGGCAGCGAAGAGTGACTCCGCTTTGTTTGCAGCAGTAAACATAACCTATGGATACACTGTGTTTTTGGTTCTTTGGAAGGATAATTCCCAAATCACACAACCAAACCCGCATGTAAGAAAATAAAAAAGGTGAAATGCACTAAGCCAGCAAATTTCACCAATCCAAAATCCTCAGTGAGTGTTGAATATGAATCAGCCCATACAAACATAAATATTCACACAAGTGCACACACATATATAGACCCATATAAACATATACTTAGAGATACATATGTATCTGTATATGATTTTTAAAATTTCTGAAGAGATTTTTCAAGGGCAACTCGTTGCAGAGTCTCTTAAACCTGGAAGAACGAAAGGTGGATAAACAAGTAATCAAAAAATGTGCAAAAACAAGTATTATTATTTGAATTTAGATAAAGATCTGATAAATAACTGTCAAGGCAAAAGCTTTGTGTTCACTCTTGGCTTAAAATATTCTTGGTTAGAGACTAGGAGCCACGGGGTTTTTTGGGGGAATAACAACCTCACCCTTCACAGCCAGGTACAGAAATTGCAATCGCACAACAGCCTCCTCACCATCTGCAGTGTCACTGCATGGCTTAGAAATTTTGCTGATTCAAGCGAGTTTGTGCTCTAAAAATAGCAGCCCCCTTACCAGCTTACCTCTTCATTGCCAGAGAAGTATTTTTACCCTGGATCCTCAGCCACAGAGACGGGCAATGCAGAGCACCGCAGTGCAGCATATGCTGTAAATGCACCCACAGATCCTCTAGCCTGATGGAGAGGGACCTCCAGAAGGAGCCACCCACCAGCGGAGCAGCTTCTGAGCAGCGGCAGTGGCTATCCTCAGATGTGGGTCCCACCTCAAGGAGAGGCGATGCATGGTCAACCTCCCCTGCAAGTGCGGTCAGGTGCCCACCTCCTTCAACTTCTTGGTTGCATGGGTAGCTCCAATGGATTGGGTGCTCTAGGACTCCACGCGGTGTCAAAACCTTTCTGTGTCCATTTTGGTGAGGTCCATCCTTCTCCTCCAGAGTTTCACGACTTGGGGTACGTCCTCTCCAGCCCTTAGCTCCTTGATGAAAATCTTGCAGACCTCCAGGGCTGCCTCACTCTGAACCGCCTCAGTGCAGAGAGGTACTCATATCTAACTTAGTAATTGTTGGGATGGCATCTTAAAGCTCTGCCCTTGGATTAGGGGGATTTAGCTCCTGAGATCTGCCTTTGTAGAACAGCTCCTTAAGTCTCTCTGCGTGGTGGCAGGGATAGCTCCTCTTCTGCCCCGTAAGCAGCAGAGACAAGAGCTATTTTAGGTTTGGTGTAAGCAGAATATTTGATTTTGGGCTTTACCGTCCTGCTAATGTGTCACGTCCCTCTTTTCCTCATTTCTTCCTTGTACCCATCATGATATACACAGAGATTTTTATACTTGCATTAAAATCTTCTTGATGATTTCCCTGGGTCCTCTAGATCCCTTCCTGTGGCTGAGCCCTCCAACAACCCCCTCCATACTCCCAGACACCTTCCTTCCCCAGTGAACCTGGCAATAAAACTGCTATCCTGGAAAGACCTTGAATGTCTCCACGCCTGCCCTAGCTAGGAAGGGCCTTACAATAATTTATCGGAGATCACAGGACCGTGTTTGTGGTGTAGAGGGAACCATTTATAATTCAATCTTTTAGCGGTATTAACTTCAAATAGATCGTATAAATTATACACGTCTCACTGGTGTGTGTTCAGGAGAGGTTCTCTCTTCATCACTAATGATTATGGGAAGCCACAAAGTCTTTCAGATGCTGTGGGGAGAGCAGCTCTCTCTGTTCATTTAATTAATTTCCTTCCATTCATTCATTTCCTTGCACAGCCCAGATCCAGGAAGGTTCCTGGACATGTGCTTCATTGAAGACTGGCACTACTCAGGAGTTACCAAACTATTTCATACTTGGAAAGTGCCTGAAAGACTCACTAACATCAAGCTAAACTGAGAACACTGCTTTGTATGCTGCTAAAGCATTTGATTTTGACACTAAGTTTTGATCAAAGCATGAAATTAAATACTTTTTTTTTTTTTTGCAGCTAGGAGCCTGATTTTTTTTAATTGAATTTAAAAGTTTAATTTATCCGTATACAAATATACCTACATCTCCATTCTTCTATCAAATGCTCACTACTATCTCTTTTATTTCGGTATCAACAGCAGTACCGTGCAGTTTAATTCCACTCAGGGTCAGCAACTTCAGTATCTCCTGGAGCAGCTGCAAAACTCTGGTGCTCACTTCTAGGGGATGTTTATTGCGCTAAAATCTGTGTTGAAAAAAAAAAGTGGGTAAGGCATCCAACAATAAAAGATTAAAAAATAATCAACTTGGAGGTCTATTTATTAGTGTAACTACTTCGACCCTTAACAATTCATATTCTTCCATAGCCAAGTATGTTGAAGCCTTTATCGTTTTCTCTCTTTTATTCTGCTTCTTGTTTGCGAGTGAAAAAAAAGACCCTCCTGCAATCAAGTGAACAGCTGGTTGTCCAAAATAGCTCTGCCACCTCTGTCCCATGTATAAAGTGTCCAGGACTGGGGATAGCACTCCCACCTTTGCAAAACAAGCTCAGGCCCTGGCATTGCATGATTTGCCTCAGTAATTAACAAGTGAGGCAAATAATGCACCTGAGGTAAAAAAAAAAAAAAAAAAAAGTTATTCAGGTAATTAATCTGGCTGGAATTAACATTAAATTTTGAGATCTGCTGTGAGACTCTAAACCTTACTTTTTTCTCCCATCTTAAGCTCATCGTTACTGCAACAACCACATCACAGAGGAAAGATTTCTTTGTAATGCCGCACCATCGGATCCATTCCCAACACCCTTCCGTACTCACTGCAGTGAGCGAGGGATGCGGGTATTCATACGGCCGTAACATTTCCCATGGGAAGGTTAAGTTGCAGCTGTATCGCTTTGCTTTAAATTTTTAGAGCAGAAGAGGGTGCTCTAATCTCTTGGTCTGACCTCCCACATCAGCCTGGCCACGCAGCCTCTCAGGAGCTGCTGCTCTGAGCTCTTCAAGCATCCTGGAAATAAAATGCATTTTGTAATGGATTATACCAGAGGGTACCACTGAATAAATCCGATTTCTCCATAAACCCTCTGCAGCCAGCAGAGACAGGGAAAAGGCTTGGCTCTTGTTCTGGTTCTCCCTGCAGAAAAGTCTCCATCTCCACTGATTGTACAGAAAATCGAAGGAGAGCAGAACGGCAACGCTCCCATTAGTCTTTCTTCACGTCCTTCGAGCCTTAATTAAAAGCTTCAGCCTTGAAGGATCTACGAGGTTCCCACGTCTATTATTCCAACCGTTAATTACCCTCGACATTAAAAATACCCACTTAACGTCTAGTGTGTCTGGCTTCAGCTTCCTGCAACTGGCTTTCTCTCCGCCTTTGCCTGAAAACCAGAAAACCAGGAAGCACAATAAATATCACCTCCCCGTAGACATTTGCACACCATAATTAGCTCACATCCTCGTCATCCTCAGAGCAAAATGAATAAACATCTCTTTAAGGCTTTTGCCATAGCGCGTGCTTTCAGGATTTCATTCTTGCAACATTCTTTTGACATTCATTTTTTTACTTTCCTTCAGACTAGATGACCTTCAAAAGTCCCTTCCAACCCTAACCATTCTATGATTAAAACCAGTATCCATTAGTGAGCCTCGCTCCTTAATGCTGCATATAGAGGTGATGGCATCTTTTATCACCTGTTTCATTTTTCTCTACTTTAATTCTATAGCTCAGATGAACACAGTTGCAGCATCACTCTTTTCAAGCCCATCTCTCCTCTCTTCATGGCAAACCTCTGCTTTGGAAGTGTGGTATGAATTCTGTGTTCCCAGATGTAAACAAACCCCTCTGGTTTTAGTTTAGTGGATATTTTTGAAATATGTCCATTTAATGAGAGGTCCAGATCAATCTGCAAATTTTATGAATAATGATTTTTCTGTTTCTTCCAGATAATGTGATACAGTTATTGAACAGCACTGGAAAAAATGAGATCCCAGAGGCTCCTCCAGAAAACACTACCAAAGGAGGCTCCTCATCTACTATTCTATTTCAAAATATCCATTAATCAATTTTATTTCTTTATAACATGGACTCATTGACTATGTAGCACCAATTTTCTCTCTCAATATCACCTTTCAGAAGGATGATACCTTGTAAGAGTTTCAGAAGTTAATGTCACCACTTGACTTTACATGCCAGACTTGTGACTCAGTCATAAAAATTATGTAAAGTCAGACTGACAGGATTTATTATCGCTCCAGCCTCACTGCCTGGCATTAGTTAACCTCCGTCCTTGAATTCTTTGCAAGTTCCTCTCAATTTTCTCCTTTCCATGACTTTGAGTAATCTTGATATCAACCCAATCTGACAGCAGTTTCTTGGCATGGGAAGGGTTTGATGTCCTGTGGTTTTGGTGAGGCTGTGTTTTGGGGGGGGAGGGAGTGTCCTGCTGTGCCATATTTTCCTGGTTTCAAGTCGCAGTCCAACATGTGGAATCTCTTTTTTTGCAGATTTTCTGATCTGCATCAGAGCAGCTACGTGGTTTTGCATCAGAGAAACTATACATCAGTCCTGAAGAGTCCTGTAGAGACAGGTTCAAGTGGGTCCACTTCTTTCCCCAAATGGCTAGATTTATTTTATTTTTTTTTGGAAGCTGATTTTGTAGCCTGTGAGATCCAAAGTCTCTGGCACTGGAATTAGTGGAATATATGATGTTGCAGGTAGTTTGGATAGTCAATATTAGAACTGACAGGAAACAGTCTCGTAAGACCGGATGAGGTATTTATACGTGTATTTATTTAGGCATCGAAACCTGAGTGTTTAATTTGACAGCCTCGTCTCCAGAAGCTCATTATATAGCAATACATAGAGAAACGCTCCTTTTCCAGGAAAGGTTTACAAACCTCTTATAATCCAGCTATGATCCAACCTAAGAAGTGGCTACTGTTCAGAATTTTCTTTACAAGAGGCTTAGTGAGACTGGACTGTCAATAAGTAAGTTACTTATTGAAAGTAAGGGAGATGGAGTGTCTCACGTGGTGTTAACTGAAACAGCACTTGCCCAACGTGTCTAAAATGTTTTTCTCGAAATATATAAGATTCAAAAAAACTTCAGACATGTCTGGGTCTATGTCTGGAGACCTTAGAAATTGCCAGGTGTCTTATCTGGGAATGAAGATATCAAGCAGGTCTGTCTCATAGGCAGGGAAGCTGAAAGCGGATGAGTGTTTGATATACACTTTGCAAGCCTGGCCGGCACGAAGAAGCCTGGAAACCAGCCACAGCAGCTCATTGACAATGACCAATTTCATCGACGGCCTTAACAGAAAACCTGAGGGGAACAGCAAACCCACTCAGCAGTTGTAGAGTTCAGGAAGCTTGTAATTCTGGTTATCTAAAAAATAAATAACTTCTTCACAGTGCTGCCAAAAAAAACCCCAAAAAACCAAACAAAAAATCACACTAAGTCTTCTGGCAGACAAAGAATCATGGGGTTTGGCCAACCCTGTTCACAATGAATGGTAATAAGACTTCCAAATGCGTCAATGGACTCATGGATGCCTGGCTGATGTTTTGCATGATGATGTACCCTGTGCTATGTTGCAAACTTTCCCGTAACCACAGAACCTCACCAGAGCATTCATCAGATCCTGCCAGATCTGATAAACACCATTTATCCCTAAAATGAAGCTTGAGCATGAAAACGAGTTGCATTTCCTTTACACCAAGGCTTTACAAACTCCACGGATGAAATAATCCCAGAAGACCTTCTGTCCCAGTAGGTCTCTCCTAGCCTCTGTTAGATTTAGCAGCCTGAAGAAAATAGCCAGTTTTACACCCTGATCTAAACATCTGAGCTTTGAAATGTTTGCTGGAGAGACTTTAACTTGGATACTGAACTACAGCTCAGGCCATACAGTACCGGTGTTACATCTTCCTCCAGCTCACACCTTGCTATCACAATATGTACCTTTGTCCCCTGTTATCAGGCTACCCTAACATCTAGCCAATACTAGGTGGTAGAACAGCACCATTCAAAGGTTCAAAAAGTGGAAATACACAAAGTTCAGCTGTCTAGCCTAGGCTGCATAGGAAATGCACTCCTAGACCCAAAGCTTTATGTTCTTTTTAGAGTGGGATGAAACAAGACCCAAGAGGTACGTTGCCTCTGTTCTAACCATAGACTTCTGTCATGTAGGACTTAGGCAAGGTTTCTGCAAGACCTGCCAGATGTTACACAGAAGATCATACAGCAGCAGAGAAAGAAACCACCCCAGGCTTCTAGCTGCATGTCGATGCAGCCCTAAATCACTTCTCTAACTGCATCTGGGCTCCCTGACACCCAACTTCTACTGCTCAAGAGCTCTCCTACAGCAACATGTTTTATTAGTTTACCAGGATCACACACAATAATTTCTTATATCCTCATTTTCTAACACCACTTAATCCATAATGAGAAGTTACAGAAAATAAATAAATAAATGAATCAACAAATTCATTAATACGGAGCATGAGTTAGATATGAACTTTCCTGGGTAGTTGGAAGGTCTTAGCAGGCACCAGTCTCCAGCAACTTGATGGCTTCATCTCTCCTGCTTCAGTTACATATATATATAATCAGCTATATATATATTCAGTTATATATATGTCCTCTGGGCTGCTCTGGCAGCATTTGGCAGCCGCTTTGCATTGCAGCATGGCAGGAGAGTCACCTCCTGGCTGCAGTCTGGCTCTGCTGACTCCCTGTGAAGGTCTCCACCATGGAATGCCCATGGTCTGTCCCAGCCTTCCCACTAATTCCCTCTGTGCCCACAGGGTTGGGCAAGTGTTTGTTCCATTTACCAGTAATTAACTGGCCCTGTTTCAGACTAGCAGAAAAGCTAATCTGTAGGAATTTCTACTGGCTTTTTTAAAAACTGTATTGAAAGCCTTTCTGAGGACCTTCTCTGAAGGAAATATTTTGATTCCCAGAGCCTGCACAAAACTTAACGAGGGTCAATGTACCCGGTTTCAGAGCACACCTACTTTTTAGTGCTCTTTCATTGTCATTCATAAAGACAACTTTTGAGATGACTGTTTCTGAGGGACGTTTGAAACACACGGACTGCTGCAGATGATTATTTTGTAGTGCTGCTCAAACTCAATTAACCCAGCTAAAGCTAACACATCTGTTAAGCACATGCTTTAACTCTTCAGTAGAGCTAAGACCAGAGAAAACAGCAAAACACCCGCAACGTCTCTTTTTCTTTGCCTCCTGGGGGTACAGAAGCAATCAATCCTAACTGCAACCCAGCCATCAAATAATCAGCAATACCTGCAATTCAACTAACCGCAGAAGGGGGAAAAGATAAAATAATCAATTGCTTTTATCTATTTTCATGACAACCATGTGATTTTTTTTTTCTTAAGGAATTATAATTTAATGAGCATGTTGACAGAAGCGAGACAAAGGACAAATCTCAGTGTAAAGATTGCCGTATTTCAAACTGCAGGAGTCCCAAACGAGCCCCCGGATATTAATCCCTTCATCTGAACCATGCACATCCAGGTTAACACCTCGCTAAGTCCCCATTATCTGCTGCTGCACAGCGTGGTACACGACAGCAGGGCAAGTGCGGCATGCCCTCGCGGTGAGGGAGAGAAAAAACAGAGCAAAACCACTGAGAAAACAAGCACTGACCGAGAAGACAAGCAGGCATTTTTAAATAGTGCTGTGTCCTCCTACGGCTTTTCAAGGGGGCAATCACCAAGGGTCCCTTCCAGAGGGGGGAGAGACATAAACAGCATGTTCCTCACGGAAAAGGAAGTCCTTTGGAGAAAATTAGCTTTCGAAATACGTCTGTGGCCAAAGAGCTGGAGCACTAGCAGTTAGGGATCAGCGTAGCATCGCTGCGGTTCTTGGAGCAATTTATTTCAGCCGGGGCGAAAGGAGGAAGTGGCCCAAGAGATGCAGCTGGACTCTTCCGTTTAAGGGAATTGATAATATCTTTGTTTCTTTGGGTGTGAAAGTGTCTCTGCTGATTAAAATTCCCTGAAGACCTACATCTCCTAAGCCGATAACGATAAGCCTCTCAGACTGACTGCGTGTTGCTCTGTTACCTCCAGCACTGCCGTGGATGGGTAGCAGAGGCGAGGCGCAGGTAGTCGTTGCTGAGAGCTCTGCAAACAAGGATGGAAACTTTGGCTGCTCAGAGCAATGGGAGAAAAGGAAAAAGCAACATCCCGGTTTGGGGAAGCAGTGAATCTGCTGCCAGGCTGGGTGGCATGAGTATCTGCAGGGATCTACAGAGAGATCTGCAGGGAGATTTATCAGAGGCGGGTCAGGAAAGCCTCTGCCAAAACTGTCCTTGGCTCTGATGGGCTGGTCCTAACTTTCCATGGTTCCAGCTTCACTGGCCTTCAGTCTCCATTGGAGATCAAGAAGTCCCACATCTATTCTGAGCCCAGACTCCAACATTTGACCTTTCAAATCGATGTCAGAGTGTTTCCGTGAGGCTTACAGTGCTCAAAGGAGGGCAAACCAGAGAGGTGTGGTGGGAAAACACTTCCCCAGGTTCCAGAACTGCCTCCTTCTCAGCTGGATTTAGTAAGGGCAAGGCAACGGGGAGGGCAGCTTGCCTTTTCCTACCAGCACTGCTGACTTCATGCTGTGAAAAAGGAACACAGACATTGTCTCGTTTCTTCTATCACTTTACCTGCTGCAGTTGTCTCTAAAGCAGACCCTGTAGCCTTATACGATAAGATGCTGGAGCCTGAATTACCTTTCCTGGTGTTTTATAGAGTGTGAAACACTTCCAAGCCTGCCTCTGGATCAGCATTACTGGGAGTGACTTACATACCACGCAGGTAATGCAGCAGGTGCAGCAAATAGCTGTCACTTCTGCTTCGTTCCTAAGACTGTAGACATATGTGCCAGTCATTACTTACCCCATATTGAGCCACTTACGCCGTTTTTCCTGAGCACTAGACTGTTTAGATCTGCCAAAAGATTTCATATCTGGCTCACTGGCAGGGAGGATCTCAAGGAGTAGCATAAATATGCCATTGAGTATCGGGTGATGGAGTGAGGATGCTCATCCACAGCAGTGTCAAACTGTGATTCTGGTTCTATCCCAACCGCTGAGCATTATCCTTTGAGAGGAAAGGCCAAGGATGAGTTCTCCTGGGACAGGAGGAACCTGAATAAAGTACGTAAGGATATGCTTAAGTGTAGGAATCAACATTTCACACATCAGCTCAGCTCCATGTGTTTGAGCTGGGCTGGAAAAGGCTCCAGTTGCCTTCCTGGGGTTTTCTGGTGGCTGTTCTAGCTTCCAAAAGCTCCCGTGCCATGAGATGCAACAGAAATGGGTATGTGGGTGCAACGAGAGCAGAGTAGCCTACATGTTCTTCATGGTATACCAAGGCAGGTCCAAAGAGGTGGAGAGTACTCCAGGAGGTTGGAGAACCGTTTTCAGGGTTTCCTGCTTTGTGACAGGCTTTTTGTAAGACGAGAGGCAAATCGTTTCACTCATACAGCAAAGATAAGAAGTGTGGCTGCAAGTCTTTAAAGGGGGAGATACAAGTCAGCTTTGAGCACACCATCATGTACCAATTAACAGGCTCTTCTTCCCACCCATCATCTGTGTTTCTTCTTCCTCCTTGCGTTGGCCACCTTCTCACCACCATGGGCAGAAGAACGCCCACATGAAAGTTCCTGGTCCTGCCATCCTCAGGTGCTGGCTGCTTTGCCAAAGCCCTGACACAGGGGAAGTTAGAGCAAACCCAGCACGTCTATGCCTTGCAGCGAGCTGTCCCACATGCTCCTGCAGTTCACAGCCCCCAGCCAGGCTGGACCTTCCCTTTCATCTCAGCTGGCCTCAAGCTGCGCAGTGAGTGCCAAAAGTGGCTCTGACACTGGAAGGTGGGGCTTATTTGTCTTCCCTCTTCCTTAGTTCTTCAAGGAGAAGATCAAAACAACATAACATCTGGTTGCGCTTTACTGTCGTGCTGGCTTATGTCATGTCTTTCTCCCACAGTCTTTATTTTCTTTCTTAATCACCTCTGAGCCAACATAGCTGACACATGCTCTGCTCATGGCCCGCGTAGCCCACGAGAGTGCACTCCCTCGCTGTCAGACTGCACATTTTTCCAACTGATTAGGCTGGAAAGCAACTCAGCTGGGGTAGCTTGGTGCCTGAGCTCCCTTCTGCTCCCCCACCCATGCCCAAATCCCACCAAAGTCAGCTTCCCGGGAATCAGGAATGATGCATCAGCATCTGATCTGTCAGAGGGGATTTTTTTTAGAGGAAAGAGATTTCTGCAGGACACAAGCACTTGTAAGCAAACCAGGAAAACACAACAGGGGAGGGGGCCCATGTTCTCCCCTCCATGTATTTTACTGAGTACAAGTGTGATTTGCCCGTTCATCACCCGGACTAAACTGTCACCAGTAGGATTTTGATCCTTAGAGCAAGATAAAATCAGCGATGATAAAATCTATTTCATTGCCCTCAGCCTTTCTTTTCATATTCTAGGACCTCCTGTCCAAAAGAGCCTTGGTTGTTCGATGAAGCCACTGAGAACAGCTTGTTTCTCCAATTAAGCAGCAAGCTGCTCTGGAGTGAAGAGCCTCTCTCGACGCCTCTTTTTAATTAAGTTTCCCTCGTGGTGAACGTCTGAGGATGACAGACAGACAGTTCAGAGGACTCCCCAAATGCCAGACTTACAAGCACTCCTGATTTTATGTTATTCTGAGTTTTTTTTTTTCCTGCTCAGATGATCGCTGGGTCTCATCGAGCCATGTGCGTAAGAGTCCTTGCGCTAATGAGCAAGTCGGAGCCGCAGTCCCTGCCACTTACCACACTCTGCAGCTGCAAAGTAGTGCTATAAAAACACTTAATGAAGCATGACGCCTGAAAAACACCCAGCTCATTCCTTCAGGGAACGGGAATGCCCTCAGCCATGATTAAAGCGATGCTCGGACCCGGTGGCTGCGGGGGGAGGATGGCGTTGTCTGCCTGGTGTGCTGGATCTGTGTTGGGTAGCAGTGGATCCTGTGGTTGATCCACCATCCTGCTGCGTTGGGAGAGGGGAAGAAAGGCAGTCCTCTCCAGAGGAGTGGGACCAAGACATTGCTGATGGCAAAGTGAAGCCTTTGCTTTAAAACTGGGTGACCTGAGTGACCCAGCACCCTAGCACTTTGGCTGCAGCCTGCCCCAGGTAGTGGTCATTGGGTGAGAAGCTAGGTCCTCCAAAAATGCCTTGGGCATTGAGTTTGTCCCTCCTTTTCTGACATCCTTTGAAACTTTCTCTCCTTCCAGTACAGCCCTTCAGTTGTAAGTATTCACCTCCCAGCTGTGCCTGGTGGGTTTGAGCCCTCCAGCTGATGCCAAGATGTCCACAGGACACCCAAGCTCCCAAGGCAGTTAGTGTTATTGGAGCCATCAGGGAGCTTGGAAAGTAACTCAGCTCTCCCTGAAACACTGGAGCAGCTGAATATCTCCATTCAGCTGCACCTGCACGTATATAGTGACGTATTGTCCTGGTTCTGGACCACAACACATATATGATGTCCCCTGAATCTGACACATCAGTGTGGTGTCCAACATGCCTCAGGTAGGAGTTGCATGCTTTGATGGAGCTGTAGTGTCCTAGACCTTTTCCTGTTCCACTAAACACCTGAATGTTGTCACACAAATCAGCCCCACCTGGTTCCCTAACGCCCTCTGAGATCCCCAAGGCATCTCACTTGGTCTCCTGTTAACTCTTCAAAACAGGCAGGAGTTTCCCACAGGCTGTGCCATACCCATCATCAGCCCTGTGCAGACTCCAGGGCATCTCAAATGACACAAGGTGCTCCTTCATGGGTGGCTGGTCTGAACCCAGATGCGTTCCTTCCCCTCTTCCAGCCTGTTAAGAGGCAAGATCCAGGCTAACATCTAAGATGCCCAAATCTCTTGAGAGCCTGGAAGTACCCTGTGTGCCTGCAAACTGATGGTCGAGTGGCACCTCAGATCAGTGTGAATTAAACAGCACCAGCAGATGACAGCCTCTGCGGGGCACACCGGTGGTCTCCATCCAGCTGCGGGTGGACAGATGCCTGCATCGTTAGCGCTGTAATTGGCATTCCCAAGAGATGGCTAAGCAGACTGCGGACACGAGCTATGGGCTTGTCACTCTTCATTAGTGAGGAGAGGAGGGGGAGAGCAAGTGTTTTATCCCATTACTGGTCTCAGTAGGTAGGAGGGGAAGGGGCTAGTGGGAGGGAGGAAAGGGATGGAGCACTGATCTGACCAGCTGAAGGTTGCCTGCTAGCATTTCTCTGTCTACATCCACACAGCAGTGACCAGGGACCACCAGTAAGGATTGGGACTGGGAATGGTAGGGTGGGAGAGAAACTGGTCAGAGAGGAGAACCACCTAGAAGGGTGGTCAAATACAGTGAATAGGCATAGAGATGTGAAGAGAGAACAGACAAGCACAGCCTCAAAGGGGAACCAAAGAGAGATGGCTCAGCTTGGGATGGTCCTCCCTGTGCTGTGGCCAAAGTGCAGATGGGACGTGGCAAGGCCCGTGGGTGTCTGTGCATGGGGATGCTCATCCTGCCATCCTGCCAGGGAGAGTGACCAGCCACAGTCCTCACGTCCCAACATAAATACTGAATTCCCAGGACCCCTGGTATAAATCAGAGCTTCTTTCTACAAATTACTGCTGCGAGCAGCCTGGCTGTGTTTCAGCGGGATTATCTTCAGATTTTACCAAAACTGCTGTGGAAAACAGAAAAGTGGGAGAAAAAATGCTAATTGCTGAGTTTTAGATGGCACGGGGTTGGACACTGAGGAAGCTAGTTTAATTTCCTGCTCGCACTATGCATTATCTTGTTGTGTCAAAGCTGAGGGCCCTGTGTAACCAGTGTTCAGTTACCGTGTTACGGCGATGAGCTGGGATGGGATGGGATAGCTGCCCGGAAAGAGGAATTTTAAAAGGAAGCTTCCACTGCACTTCAGCTTGAGTGGATAGGAGCTAACGGGAGGGATGCCACCACAAATTAATTCCCCTGAGATGGTGCCTCCAGGTCCGAGTACACACAAGCATGTGGGTACCACTGCATCTGAGCACAGGGATTGTTTCAGATCAGTATTCAATTTTGTGATTTTCCAGAGGTGACCTAGTATCCTCTAGCCAAGTTTTGCATCTCTCGGCACTGTACTTAAACTCCCTGGTAAAACACCTTACATCTGCAATTCCCCTTCCTCTCAAGCAGGGAGACGCTGGGCCATGTCAGAGTTGGGATGCTGGTGTCTGGCTCCCTCCTTGCCATAAGCTGCGGCGTCTAAACAAACCCACCACTTCACTCAGGTGCTAAAAGAGGAGGATTAAAACATCTCCTGCTGTGCCTCGTTTCCCCATCTGTAACGTACAGGTGACACCGCCTCAACTCATGAGAGTGTTGCGAAAAAAAATACATGAAAATGGTGAGGCACTCCATTGCTATGGCAACAGGAGCCATTGAATTATGGGTGGACGGTGTCAAGTCAAAATGATAATGGAAATGCATTTGTGTCTCCTGCTCACTGTTTACACATTGGTCTTTATTCACTGGTGTTTCTGCCGTGCGTTCATCTAGGAACAGTGCGTAAAATATAGTCGTCACTCCCTGGCCACAGGGCATGGTGTCCCACAAGGGTTTTATGTATCTTTATCAGCATTCTTGATTTCTGAGGTCTTGTAAAGCATGCACATCTCCTCCGAAGTTTATTTAGCTGGAACTGGCTTGATATAAACATCCAGTCAAGGATGAGAGTGCTAACCCCTATTATTTCATTGTCTGGCAGAAAAACAGACAAATAGAGGAAAAGCAAATAATTCCCCTGAGTGGACATCTGTGCTGATGCTAAAGGAGGTCCCAGCAAGAAACACAGAAAGGGTCGTGCTTTCCAGTCAGTTAACTTTTGCAGTAGGAGAGAGGACCCTATCAAAGCATCTGTTCTGGCAGAACTTGTCCGGCCTTCACCCCTGGAGCTGAACCCTCCAGCTGGGTGGGCACGTCTGTTCACAGCATCCATCTCTTCACAAGGAAGCCTTGTTCCAGGGCAAAAGACATGTTGTTCCAGGGAAATGAACCCCTGACACCAAGCAGTGACTAAGCAAAGATCAGGAGTAATGATGAAGGAGGATAAAGTTTATTGCTAGCCAGATTTTGGGTTGCACCGTCACAGTTTCAAAAAACTATGTATTTTAACTTGCTTAGCTTAGTGACACTGCCAGTTTAGTTCAGAAGGAGAGCAGGAGAGAGGACTGGCTGTACAATGAACAAAACTAAACATCTTCACAAACTGTACAGCCTGGAGCTCAGCAATGTTGGCTTTGAGTTCTCTGCTGCATGAATGTGATGCATGAAGCCAAACACATCAGGCTGATGTCTTTGGGTTGTTTGGGAGGCATCAAAGACAGATTGTGGCTCAGGCTTCCAGGCAAAATTGAGGCTTGATTAAGAGCTGGAACATGGTATGCTCTGGTTGTAGGAAATACAGGAAGAAGGCAGGAATGGAGCTAGAAAAGGGGAAGAGGTGGCTGTCCTGGCATTGTCATCTTGTTTCCCTTGACAGTCTGTTGCCACAGATAACCGATGGCTATACTTTGAGAAGCTGAATTCAACAGTTGGTCTTGATGGCTTATGTCTACTCATCATCCCAAATTAGCCTGAACCAATGCCATAGCATGATGTTTTGGGTGCAAAAGTGTAAGTCATCTTCTGTTGACCATCTCTCTTCCAAGCTGTGGCATCTTTTAGGCCCTTCGTCAAAGGAAGCTCCTTCTCAGTGACATTGAATTGCTGCAGGTCACCTCTTTAGTGATGCAGTGCTACAGGCAAGGTCCTGTTCTCAAGGTAGGTGGAGTGCCAAAGTCACTGCTGCTGTGGAGGTAGGGAGTGATGTGAAGAGCAGCCGTCCTGAACAGCAAGATCCAGCCCAGTGCCATCTGCTGCCGAGGGCAATCTAGCTCCATGTTTGCTGTCAGCTCCCTGTGGGGGGCAAATGCCAGCTCTGAATTCAGCTGTAGAGCAGTAAACCACTCTATGTACCTCAGCCTTAGTTGTCTGATCCCCTTCAGTGGTAAACTGTGCCCTTGTCTTTGCTGGTCAGGGCAGTTTTTCCAGATTTGCGGATATCAAAATCTGACACTGTCCTTTTAAGACACAGCTCAGCTGTGCATCGATACCTACGTTTCTTTAGGTAAAATCAGAGGAACATTTGGCTGGAAGGACCCCTGGATAACATCCTGAGTTCATCCAGCTCATACAACTACAGCAGGTGTGGTCTGCATCTATCCCAGTAGAAGAACCCATACCATGGCACGGTGTCTAGCACAGTTGTGCAGTTGTCCAGTCCATTTCAGTGTTAACATGAGTTGGTGATGTGTTGTCTCATGCCCGTGGACAGATGCGGCAATGCCCAAGAAATCTGGAGGAGAGCACAGGCCAAAGGTTATTCCTATTAGGCAGCATGGAGGAGACCACTCCTTTCTGGGGTGAGAGAAACAAGCTATGTGGCCACAGTCGGAGCAGTATTATTTGGCCCCAGAGCTAGAGAATATTCGTTAGCAGAACAGATGAAGCCACATAGTCCAGAGAGATTCATGGAAAACCACCAAGAAGATGTCATAGCTTCCCAGAAGCCTATAGAAAACTCAAAATCTTTATCAGAAAAGCCCCAAAGCCACAAGAACTAGAAATTTGCCTAGCAAGAAGGCAGAAAGACTCCAGGACATGCACATATGTAGGAACCAGGCAGTGATTATGTTTTTAATTCACCTCCTTGCTCCTATCAGTGGTTTCCATTTAATGGTGGTTAAAGTGGGTCACATCTCTCAACAGCAAAGGAAGAGTGCCTACTCCTCACTATCACCGCCCCATGCTGACTGTTGTTTTACAGGCAGTGTAAACCTCTGCAGCAATTTGTTATGAAGTGAACACTTATGCTTAACTTTTAAGCAGCATAGATCTCCGTATATGTCTATAATATATGCAGAGGATCATTAAATTTTTATTGTGCAATTCTGGAAGGAAAACAAAACAAAACCAAACCAAAAAAACCAAGCTAGCGAGCAAAATGTTGAATATGGGGTATGTTTACCTCATGTGTTGTATTTTGACTAGAGATGAAGCAGAGGTGTTTTGGAGCATTTTACCCGAAAGAATATTAAAAGAGGCTTGTCTGAGAGGAAAAGGGTGAGATCTCAGAGGTCTTTGCCAACACCCTTGATGGATAAATTTCCAGATGCTTCTAATAAGCCTCAAGGTACCTAATGGATACAGTTCCGCAATAACACCATCGACAATATTAGAAAGCCTCATCAGTTTTGGTCTGATGCATTTTCCTACAGATACAGGGAGAGTGAGGTACAGCATAACAGCAGTAACGAATAACAGAGACGGAAACACGCAGCAGCAGTTGAAGCTCACATCAAGTACTGAGGTACTGAAGGTTCGGCATGATTGTATTTGGCTTTGTGGCTTGGCCCGTTATAAAGAGAGCGATTGTTTGCACAGCTTCAGTGTGGGATTAGCTTTACAAACTCTTCAAAGTCTGAGGGATGCTTGGATGGAGAGCAAAGGTTTGGGTTATTTGCTAAATAATAATCACAGCAGCTTCTGGTTGCTATGTTTGACCCAAATATTTCCTTGGAAACAAAGCACAGCAGAAGCTTTTGCCAAGTTGGATGAAGCTGATTTGAAACCAGAATCAAAATGTAAATAACAACAATCATTTGGAGGGAAGAAAGTTACCAAAATCTCAGTTAGGTAATCTGCAGGTGAATTTATCTACCTGGGCTGCTTTTTAGATCATGAGTAGTACAACCATGAGCAGCGCAGAGAAGGGGAGGATTATTCACTGTTTGGTGGTGAAAGAACTTCTGAAGAAGTTTCTGGTGCCAGGTTTAAAACAAGCAGCAATGGCGTGTTCCTTTTTCACTTAGTGCATGGAAATTTTCTTCTAGATGGCACCCAAAAACATAAGCCCATAGTAGCTTCACAGAAAGCATAGCCCATATTCAAGCTCTAGCTCAGGAGGTCTCTAAATCACTTGCTACTAAAAAAATGAGAAGGCCTGTTAGGAAAGGTTCACTTTATCTTCATCCATTACACCTTTTCCCACAGGTTCTTGACTTGACACATCAGAGACAGGACACAGTTTGACCCAGAAGAAAAATTCTTGCATTTTATTCCAAGTTTTCAAATTTCTCTAATCTTTTTTTTTTTTTTTTGCCCAAATCACCACTATAATATTAGGAAATTAAATGTGTTTAGCTGGGATAAAGACTTATGACTGATGAATGCTATGTCCTAAAAGCTGTCATTCCAGCCAAAGCGTGTCATCCTGAGTCACGGCAGTTATGTCTGAAAATTCTGCCAAAATGAAATAGTATGGGAAGATATGATCCTGGTGGGGAGTTGCTAAGACCTGAAAGGATGAATTTGTGGTTAACAGATGTAGCAATGATTCTGTTAATTATTGACTTCCTTTATGAGTCTGATTCCACCATGCAGTTTGTACTTCAAAATCAGTAGGGTTAACATGGCAGGAGAGAAATAGTGAGCAGGTATGTCTTCAGCTGCAACCAAAAATGACATCTTGGTGTGATTGACAGACAACTACTCAATCTAGGTTCTAGTTCACTCTTCTAGACCAACACATCCCCAAATGAACCCACATAATCCTTATTGTTGTCTTTTTAGATTGTCTACCAATATATTCTTACCCTATTTTTTACATGAAGGCGTCTTATGTTCAGTCAGAAACTGTCATAATCAGTGATTATTAGTGATGACAGCCATATGTTTACAGCAAGAAAGCCAGGAAACAAGTTCTATTCTCTGCAGCAAAATGGCCACAGGTTATTGTGAGCCTGCTGGCCCCCAATGTGCAGCAATAGACAGTCAATGAAAGAACAATTTTAGCATCCTTCAAGACTAGAATTAGGACTATTAGCATTGTTAGGAGTTGCTTTGATTGCTTTAAGGCTTTTCTGGTGTCTCACATGTTTGGTTTTTTTTTGTAGAAGATGGATGTGTGCTACTTGCCCCAACCCATTTCTGACTGAAGAGGATCTCCTTCAGCCCTAGGTGAGTCTGCAATGTCTTGGCTCACTGTGCAACAATCCTATAAGTTTCCTGAAGACACCAGGTTTAGTGGTGGCTATTTTAGGCACTCTCATCTCAGCTACTGGTGCCTCAGCTGATGGAGGAAGGATCTTCACACATGTTGCTCTCATGAGAGAGCTGCCCAAGTACCTGAATGTGCAAAGCTCAGAGTTGGTAAAATCAAAACCGGCGACAACCAGCCTGGGTGACTGTGCAGATTTCAGAGGCTAGCCAAGAATCCTGATTTTGGGGTGGGCTGGACATCCAGTCTCTCACCCACCTCACCTAAAGATCCTGCCTCAGCCACCAGGACATTCGAATGGCACTGACGACACAGTGGATCAGATACGTTGTCCTAGCCATGTGACCAGTATAACCCATACAACCCTCTGCATGGGAGCTCCTTGGCTTCCTCTGGGAGTAGCGTGGAGTCTTTTGGCCTTTCGGAAATGACAGAGCCAAGTGTCTCTGTCCTTTGACACTTTTTTCCAAAGGGAGAAGTCTTTTTGTGGTTTAGTTTATTTTTAAGAGAGGAGACCGTTTTTCAGGAGGCAGGAAATGAATAGCCTTACAGAATAATTTGATTTTTGTGTGACTAACAGGGACATCTCTAGTTACCACCATTAATGCCAACAGGTGTGAGAAGGGATATCAACTCTTGTGCTTAATCCTCAGGTTATTAGACCATGTTTACTTCACAGTCCAGAGACACTCTCAAATTATCAAAGACTGGATATCCCATGCTCAGCCCAAATCAGTGCAGACTGGGTCCAGAAACCATGCACGTCTGTATTTGCGCCCAACTGCCTTGGAAGCTGCTCAGCCCCACCACTGGGCACACAACCCTGTGGCTCCTACAAGCAGTCACGGTTCATGCTGCTGCTGCAAGGTTTCTCACCGTACCAGCTCTTGGGCTTGCATAGATGTCTTTGCAGCTCCACAACCACCTCTTCCAAGGTGAAAACCTCGGAAGGTTTTTCAAAGGTGGAAATCTCGTGCCCAGTGGATCGTGTTTCATCTAACGACATGACCGACTCTTTGACGTTTCCTTGAGCATCTCCTGGACTAAGGAGAAGTCTAAGTTAGGAAACAAATGGTGAGTCCAGTTGCAACTAACCAATGCAGGGGAAAAAAATGAGGAGCAGGAGAGAAGGACTTGGACACTTCTTTCAACAAGGCTGCTAATAAACACAAACACACAAGATCAAATTTTCCCATTTTAACCACCACGGCATCATAAAGGGTGTGACACCTGTCCCTTCACCACTGGTAGAGGCAAGATCTGAGACGATGCAGCAAATATGTTGTATCAGTTGGGCTTTTCAAGAACTCACCACTGGTTCTTCCCATTAATGTGTCACTCAAAGAAAATGTTTCTGCATTAGCAACCTGATCTAGTCAGGGATGTCCCTGCTTCTTGCAGGGGGATTGGACTAGATGACCTTTGAAGGTCCCTTCCAACTCTAACCATTCTATGATTCTATGATTTCCGTGAATAAGAAGAGACTGATTTTCTGGTTTTGGCTAAGGAAGATGTAGAAGTACCTGGGGCACTAGATAGTTCAGAGAACAAATGTTTGTGAGAAGCAAACTTGCATGTAACAGGATCAAAGGACCAAAATATGTCCCTCTGTAACACACCTTCTTTCCAAGGAAGGACTGACTCCCCATCACATCATTTCTGCTAACCTGATGTCTCTTTTAGCATTTGCCCTCTGTGATGCTGCTCAGCATCTTGCAATCCACCAAGCTGCATAGTGATTCCTGGAACTGATGTGGGGCTGTCAAGGGACAATGCTATGAAATGTCACCGCCTGTTGATAACATCATCTGCACATCAGTCTAATTTTTTAGGTCGTGATCCTCTTGCTCCACCCTGTGCAGCCACAGATCACAATGCAAACATCTTCAGATTTATTCAGACCTTATTTAACGCTTATTTTGTTTTGCACTTTCAAGATTTGATGGCAACTGTTGAAGAGGTTTGGAAATTAATTTTTGGAAAGTGTTTTCTCAGCTTCTTCTTATTTTATGTGTTTTATAAAACACTTTTCTAGTGTTATTTCCTGGGAAGTTTAAATAGAAATAGGTCCCCTGTTACTGGGGATTTCATCCCCTCCTGTTCAGCATCAGATGTCATATGCAGTTACTACAGCAGTGGCTTTTTGATGTTTGCAGATTGAATATGGCAATGCACAGCAGGATATAATCAAAAGCAAAGAAAATGTTGTTTGCCCTAGTTTCCTAGGGAAATGAGTGCTATACAGTCATGCTACCTTTGTGATTGCCTCCCTGTAAATGTCATTGTCGGCCTAACCATTTAGTCCTCTTCTTTTTTCCCCAGGTAGTTTTGAACATGCTGCCCAATTTTGATCACTTTTGACAGTGATCAAAAGTGATTGGAGGTATTCTATAAATAAAGCTGGAGTTGCTGATGTGTGGAGGACTCTTCGCTCATTGCTCGCTACCAACGTTGTGCTAGTCATAACAAACCCCTGCCATCCTGAAAGAATTGCAGTACAAAGCAGAGAATCACCAATTTAGGCTCTGAGCAAAAGACAAGAGGTGACCACTAGCAGGAAGGAGGATATTATCTTGGAGCTGCCCTGGCCAGCAATAAGCAGGCGGCTTGTTACTTCTGTAAAGTACCACTCTTTGAGAATTTGGTTTAACTTTTATAGAGCAGGTTGATGTCTACCTCCAAGGCAGAAGTAATCTCTTGTCTGCTGGTCCCAGTACATGACATAGAGACCGACTCCAGCCTTTAGGGATGGTGGTGAGTTTTACTCTCAATGAGCCATTTGGAGGACATGTGTGAACCTCTAAAGGTAGATCTTCCTATCACATCTCTCTCCAGAGTATGACGTTGCTGCTTTCCTTACCCCGTGCATCAGGTCATGGAGAGAAGGAATGAGGTCATGTGGCAGAAGGGTGTCCATAGGGGAGCCTGCTTTCTAACAGCAATCTTTTAAGCCATCTCTGAGCATCCATCCTGGACAGGACACCCCCTTGTCATGGCTTTCGCCTGCTCTGTGACCCCACAACCCAGTTCAGACTCTCGGATAACCTGTTCTTTGTGTCCATGTAGCATTTCTCATTTCCTAGGAATGCCCGAGACCTTTTTGTTAAACCCCTCCATGCATCTGTAGGGCCACAAAGGGTTGCGAGACATCTGAACTGGGCCATTCTAGTGCTTGCATCTGCAACGCCAGCCTGAATCCTCCTTCATTAAGCCCAGAATATCTCTGGCCCTGGCTTTGCCTGCCCACACAAGGCATCCATTATTTAGTGTGTTGATATAACCCCCCCTCAACACACCCTCGTGAGGCCATCTGGAGCTCTTCGGCATTTTCCCTCTCCAGGATAAGTAGGCAATGACAAGAGTCCCACCCAGGAGACATGCGGCACGCTGGGAAAGGAGGGACTGTTAAATAGCGTTTGATGTAATTTTACTGACTATGTAGGACACTGCAAAACAAGTCAGAGAAAATTAAAGAGGAAACAACATTTCCACCCAAAAAGCCTTGTTCATTGTGATGGTGAGAATGACATCAGCCTTTTTAAATTTCCTTTTCTGACAGTTTTGAAAAGCTTGGATGAAACTTTTCTCATCCTCCAAGCAATCTCCTAAGAGAGCCTTTCTAGGAAAACACTTAGGTGTGATGCCTCAGTCCTCTGCCACACAGCCTGTACTTGCCCTGGGCTGCGGAGGGACCAGGCATAAAAGTAGAAGCTGCGACCCTTTTTCTGTACCAGGCTGACTCGTAGTGTAAGCAGACTCAGGCCATCTCCAACATGTCAAAGCAGAGGAGCAGAGGTGCACTGTACTTCTTCACCCGTCCTTCATGCAAAGCAGATATGATTCCTTCAAATTCACCCTGTAGTAGGAAGAGAGTGTGGACCCAGACCTTTTGAACCCTGATTTCTTGCCCACTCCACTGAGATATCATTGGTTTAAGGGGTGCCAGAGACTCTGATCAGCAGAGCTTTTGATTTTCTGAGGTTGTTTAAACACCCACAACATGGACCAGAAGAACATCTTGGATTAAAGGACTCTTGACCACCTATGGTGGCACAGGAGCGAGGGCAGGTGGTATTGACCCACAGAGAGGGTGGGCCACACACACCCAGCATCAGAGGATTTTCAGGCTCACAGTTCCCTGCCTGTGGAAGAGCAGAGCTTCTGGGTTGAACTTCTCTCGACTCTTATATTGCAGCACATCTGCTCCTGAGCAGTAACCTTCAGCCTGTGCACCCTGCAGACCCCCTGCGGGACTACCAGGACCAGAGTTCATTTGAGCCAGCTCCGGTGACTTTCCCAGGCTTGTATCCATGTGCCTGACAGGTTCCTCTGACAGCCAGGCTCAGGGATTTGTCCCCAGGTAGACGGTTTTAGTGGAGCACTTTGAGGAAACCATTTTACCATCAGTCTGTGTCTACCTGTGGCAGCTTAATGGAGAGTAATGATCCTCCATGAACCCTCTAAATGAAAGCCATTAACTGAACCGATAAGAGAAATTGAATTAATGTCTCTCCCAATACTTCCAATTTACCTGCCAGCTTGTCTTGTCCAAGACGTGCTGAACACGACCTAGTGTCTGTCAGTCAGGGGCAGAGAGAAACATCCCTCTCTTTGGCTCCCCAGGAAAGTTAAAATGTGCTGTAGAAGTCCTCAACCAGTTGCTGACAGATTTTTATAGACTCATAGAATCATTGAATGGTTTGAGTTGCAAGGGACCTTCAAAGGCGACCCAGTCCAACCCCCCTGCAAGGAGCAGGGACATCTCCAACTAGACCAGGTTGCTCAGAGCCCCATCCAACCTGGCAATGAATGTTTATAACTCACTTTCTCTCTGTGTAATCTGAACTAGTTTGAGGCTGGTTTATTTTTTTTTTTCTTGTGGTTTGCACTTAGGGCAGGTGTCCCCATGGGCTGCTTTCCCCCAAACCAAGCCTGCCGCTGCCTGAAGCTGGCACCACACAGCGAGTGCAACCTCAGTGGTCACAGACCCACGGAGTGAATCCACCTCATCTTCTCAGAGTCAGCCTGAGGCTTCCATGGAGACCAAATTTTGTGTCCGTAATAACACTAAACATGAAAACATAAATACTAATGCCTGGCTTCAAGGATGCATGCCAGTGGGGAACTCTAAGCACTCCCAACACTTAGCATGTCCTCAGTCCCCTGGCAGACAGCAGAGCTGACTGGAAAGGAGAGTTTGCCAGCAGGTTTTCCAGTCTGAGTCAATATCTAATGTACTGGCATCCCTAAAACTCGACCACTTGCAAACTTGATGCCCAGGGTACAGGGGTTCTTAGTGACTGCTTGCTGCAAAACACTGAGGACTCAGGGCAACTCAACAATGTGTTAGAAATCACACTTTTTTTTTTTTTTTTTCCTTACTCATCATGCATCCAGCTATGGGCAAAGGGGATGTTTTGTCCTTGATGATGTTTGATGGAGTAGATTTAATCAGACAGGACATTGGCCCTGATAGCATCATGCTAGTCCATCTATTATTCAGGTTTTGTATCTGCTGGTCCCTAGATGGATTGGTGTGCCTCCCAGATGGTCTTCCCTGTTTGTGCAATGTCTTTTTGTT
The DNA here is from genome assembly GCA_009806455.1 of Tetrax tetrax. Lineage (NCBI taxonomy): Eukaryota > Metazoa > Chordata > Aves > Otidiformes > Otididae > Tetrax > Tetrax tetrax. The sequence goes on along the minus strand of WHYT01017408.1, from coordinate 71,016 downwards.
TTCGTGGTCGATAACCTTGTGCTTGGTGTGTGCAAATCTAATTATATTTTGGTCTAACAGAAAACATCAGCTTGCATGCATCTCCAAGAATGATGGATATCCTATCTCTGGAAATAGCAGAGCCACAAATGGGAAGTATCCACAAGCATGAAGTTAGCACAGCCTATTTACAAAATAAATAATAATAAAAAAACACCCACCACAACACACCTTTACTCTTTGCTTCTGTAAAACTGCAGCAATAAATGGAAAATGGTAGTAAAGAAGGAAAGAATAGCATCTAGATGACCTGAGCAGGGAACACAAAGATAAAATCTGTGCTTTGACTCCTGGTTCATGCACTGTGATCTTGGTGAGAGTGCATTTTAACCGTCTCTTTCCTGTGCTGGCACTTTCCTGCCTCTTCTAGGCTCGCGTTGGAAAACACGCTTTATTACATAACGTGATGTTGTTGACAGAGCTTACAGATGACTAAAGCTCATCAACAGTAGCAAACAGCTGGTGTTAGTCAAGACGCAAATTAGTTTTCCATGGCAGGCTGGAAGGCACAAATAACCATCCCAAAATGTGGAAATAAAGATCTACTTCTGTCATTTAGGATCCTATACAACTCCAGGACATAAAGTCTCCTGGCCATACAGGAATGCCTTGCTGGAAACAGCAGCTCAACTATGATCCCTTTGGATTCAGGATTCCTTCCATTGATTCCCATAATTAGAACGACGCTAAATCAGTGAAACTGAATCGCACAGGTATACAGAGCGTGAAACTTCTATTCACTTGCTCAAGCGAGCACGTCCAACGTTCATTGGCCTTTTTGGTTCAGATGCCATCGGAAGGCAGTGCCGGACCCTAATTATAGACATCTGTGAGTAACACATTTCACAGCTGCCGTGCTATAACAGGCAGGGAGAAGCTCAGGCAGCAGCCAGCGTTTTCGAGGAGGGACGGGTGCCGATCGCCAGGTCTCCGCTTGGTGCGGAGCCCAGGGCTCGCAGCTGCTCGGGCTGGGACGCGGGCAGCATGCTTGGGATAGCAAGTCCCATGGGGTAGCCCAGTGCTTGGAGAAAGACCAGCTGTGCCTAGAATGAGAAGATGACTCTGTTTTCTACACTTGTGTCCACAGTTCCTCCCATGGGGCCATGACAGCTGATGTTTCCAGAAGCTGCAGAACTGTAGAGAGAAGAAATTTAGCCTGAAGTAAAAATCCAGGAGGCAGAGAGAAGACTGCAAAAAAAGGACCATGGAGGTTTTCCCAGGGTGTCAGTCTGTCACTATGGTCAGATTGTAAACCCATAGAATCATAGAATCATAGAATGGTTTGGGTGGGAAGGGACCCTCAAAGCCCATCCAGTCCAACCCCCCTGCCAGGAGCAGGGACATCTCCGACCACATCAGGTTGCTCAGAGCCCCGGCCAACCTGGCCTGGAATGTTTCTGGGGATGGGGCATCCACCGCCTCTCTGGGCAACCTGGGACAGTGTTCTACCACCCTCAGCGTAAAAAATTTCTTTCTAATATCCAATCTAAATCTGCCTCCCTCTATTTTAAAACCATCCCCCCTTGTCCTGTCCCAGCAGGCCCTGCTGAAGAGTCTCTCCCCACCTTCCCTGCAGCCCCCTTTGGGCACTGGGAGCCGCTCTCAGCTCTCCCCGCAGCCTCCTCTTCTCCAGGCTGAACAGCCCCAGCTCTCCCAGCCTGGCCTCACAGCAGAGCTGCTCCAGCCCTCTCAGCATCTCCCTGGCCTCCTCTGGGCCCTCTCCAACTGGTCCATATCCTTCTTATGCAGGAATGACAGTAGGCATGATATAGACAGAAATACTCCGTACATCAGTGATGGTCCTGAGGCACCTTGTGCCCTCCTTGCCCTCTCCATCTGTCTTTTGTGTCAGGCTCTCTCTTCTTTTGCCCTTGCTGATGTCATACTTCAAACATTCCTGGCTTGCCAGAGACTCTGGAAGTGGTGAGGCCTCTCATGTGCAAGTATGTCTGTGGGGCTAGAAATAGGTGCCAGCTATAAACAGTATGATAACGACCTGCAAATAAACTGAAGGGCCGGGCTGTATTGGCAGGGGGGCTGTCACCATGTGCGTGAGATGTTGCTTTCCCTGATGCGGGAATTCCAGGAGTGGGAGCTGTCAGCCGTCCGTGGAAAGCATCCAAGTCACCATGTGTTCAGACAAGGAGGAATTCAAGCCCAGCTCCCATTCCTCACAGCCTCTGCTATTTCTGTCTCCCTTCCGTGTGTGTTTTAAATAGATACGATCTTTAAATACTCATGACTTCAGATGGTAGTTTTCAAATAAAACCAAGCAATGGACTGTGGTCTCCAGTCTTTCAAGTCCTGGTGGTCAGTGACCAAGCACCCTGAGGCGGGGCCTGGCCTCTCATAGTAGCCTTGGTCCTAGATCCAGACGGATCAAAACCAAGACCCTCAGGATACAGCACCTCAATTATTTGGTGCCAGACTTTGTTTTACTGGGAGTGGCAGGTTACAAAGTTGTTCCCAATTCCTGCCCAGGCAGATGATGAGCACCACTTGGGTGAAGCACATCCCTGTTCTTCAGGGCGCCTGGAATGGACTCAGGCACAAAATCAGCACGGTATCCGGCTGGAGGCAATGGGCAACCAAACCAACAGGGCATGAAGCAGAGCAGAACTTGACGGCTGGTTTCGAACACATACAGTGGATTATAGTGCTTGTGGTGTTTTACAGTTGCATGAGGAATATCCAGCCCTCCAGCAGCTTTCATGCAGGTTACCCTTAACCAAAGTTTCCTCTGGAGAAACCTCTTCTGACAAGCAAGAGCCGATTTGTTTTTAAGAGATCTAACCACATTTGTACCCTTGAATTGAAATTAAGCTTGTTAAATAAACTGGGTCTGAGTCTCTTTTCAGTCATTTTCTGCAACTATAAAACAAGGGCAAGAAAGAACAAGGACCAACAGTTCCTTGAAAGCAAAACCACTTTTCTGTCAGACTCCATCTCCGAGTTGCAGGACCTGCCTGCTTCCCTCCATGACATCTTCCAACATCTTGGTTAGCCACCAAAAATACACTTGAAACAAAAAGACAGCTCATCCTCTCTGTTAGCTTTGCTAGCCAGGTCATTGAGTGATACTGAATTAAAGGATGGATGCTGGCTTTAAATACTGAAAACATTTCAGCTGTTAAAAACATCTGCAGTTCTGCATGCTGAAGGAGGGAGGATCCAATTTTTGGACCAGACAGATCGTGATGCTGACTGGTCTGAAAGCAAATGTTATTACGTGCAATGCTGTCCAACACAACGATGCGCTCAGCTCCCCAGACACTAAGTACACTCAGCATTGGCTGACGTGTCTTCCTCTGATGCGTCCAGTCTTATTCATTGCTGGAAGTAGGATTTGGACTGGAACAATATCCATAAACTCTGCAGGACTAGCTGCTTGGCTTGGTTTGGCCGCGTCCCCCCAGGGCTGATTCAACAGTCTGGTTCATCAGGACTTGGAGTTGGGAGCTCACCTTCCAGTGAAGTAACGAAAGTTTCCCTGATTGGGTGGGGCAAGTACATATTTTTTAGATGATAGCTAAGCAAATGCAGTTCTCTGGTAATTCGTAAAATAGGGACAGTGCAAGAAGCCCTGAAATTCTTGTCTTCTGGCAGAGATACACGATAGCATCATGCTGCATAACTTTGTACGGCAAACCACGCCTTGGCCCAACTTCCCTATAGAAATAGCTTTTAAGGATGGTATGGGGAACTCTCAGCTGGGAGGACACCAGGGTTCAGCATCTTTTCTGCATAAGGTCCATGAGAGCAGACCTGTGTCTCTCTAGCCGCGCGTTAATTCCCCTCCACAGGCAGAAACCTGGTTCTCCAGCACACAAGGGCAAGTATCTGCCTGAGGGTGCACACAGCTCGTTCCTGTTACACTGGCAATGCAAAGCAGACAAAGGTAAGTCCAGTCAGTCCCATCGGCAATTCCCTTTTCCTCATACACCCACCACTTACTGGGAGCAAAAATTTCCTTCACTTCTGATAAGAGAATGTCTTGGTTTTAACCATTGCTTCCTAGAAGTAAGCAGATGTGGGAAACTATTCACATCACCTCCCTTCCAGGATGGTTGTTGCCATGTGCTCAGTGGAGAGGAAATTACAGTCACAAACAATCATATCCCACAATATAAGACCATCCTTTCCTCTGGGCAGTATAAATGGGATGATTAAAGCCCCTGTGGCCAGTACCTGTGAGACAAAGGGACAGATTTCATCACATAACACAGATTTCCCCACATATGATGACTGCAATATCCTGCATCCCACTGCCCAAGCAAATGGCATTGCTGTTATTGACCCTCTGCTAGCGGCATTTTGCCACCTCAGTCCTGCTACTGTAGTGAACATAGTGAAAGGAAAAAAAGTTTTTATACTGAGGGTGGTGGAACACTGGCCCAGGTTGCCCAGAGAGGTGGTGGATGCCCCATCCCTGGAAACGTTCCAGGCCAGGTTGGCTGGGGCTCTGAGCAACCTGATGTGGTTGGAGATGTCCCTGCTCCTTGCAGGGGGTTGGACTGGGTGGGCTTTGAAGGTCCCTTCCCACCCAAACCCTTCTGTGATTCTATGAACATGCTGGAGCCTGCAATGACCAGTGCAGCCGCAGATAACACAGGTGGTGTGTTTGATTGAAAACAAGAATTTAGATTCATCCTGGGTGTAGAGAGTCTATCAGACTAACCTGGCTAGTCCACATGAGTTTTCCATAGCCATTGGAAACTTCAATAGCCCCAAACTTTCTGCAACGCCCAACACAGATTACAGTTGTGGGGTCACCACAGATGCGCCCTCCTCATCACCAGATTATCGATGCCCTGCTGAGCATGTTGGCATGGCTGGAGACAGGCAGGACAAAGCTGCTCTGCCAGGATCCAGCAGCCGTCAGGCAGCCTTAACCCAAAAGCCACACGTACAGTGCTGTGCCGCAGCATGAGAACGAAACATCAGGCGCATGATCCAGCTGTAGTGTCCCATCCCTCATCTGATGTGGTCCTTCTTGTGCCCAGAGAGCTCAGCATGTGCACAATGATTTCACTTCTGTCTCCACACACCACGTAGATACCCTCAGAGTCACTAATTAAGGTCTAATTCAGGAGAGCAGAGTAGTTTTCTTTTGATATCTTTTCATGTCTTCATCCTCTGGTTTCCTTTCAGTCAAACAGGGAATGAATCATCCCTCTTCTGCTGGAGGTCTGCAAGGGATTAATAAGGCAGCGTGTGTAGGCCATGTCACAGCTTTCAGCTGAAAATCCTCTCCCACAGCTCCTGTAGAGCTGCACCCCTGCTCTGCAGACACACGATGGAGAGATGCATCGCTCCGTGGAAATGGAGACATCTGGCTCCCAGTGTGGGGTGGCATTGGAAATCCTTCTCCTGAGGGCTCAGTTAGCTTTTCCTGGAGGAGAATACCAACTCCACCCAGTTAAATAACTCCTGCTACCTCACGCTGCAAAGGTTTGAAAGCTCTCCCCCCCAGCCCCGTTTTTCTCTCTGCAGGTCTCAGGTCCTGTGCTGCTGGAGGCCCCTCCAGTGTCTCATTATTCCTTTATTAAGGCTTGATTGTACAATAAGGGACTTTGTAGTGAAGTGACGGAGGGCAGCCAGTTCGTGTGGGCCTCTTTGTCTCAGGTTTTGTAAGAGCTGGTATTGTGAAAGCATTTGGCATGCCCACCAACACAAATATAAAGGAAATTTAATGACATATTGCTTTTAATTGGGGGTGTGGAGGGGGAAAATAAAGAAGAAAGTGCCTGGTTGAATTAGTGCCAAAGGACTCAGGTGGGAATTTATTGTAGTGGCTCTGAAGACTGCCAATTGCCCGTAGCAACATATTGTGTAGGAACCCAGCATCCACCACAGAGGTGATTAAAGGTCCAGAGATGAAGGCAGAAGAGTGGTTGAACGGGTTGAGGCGGGAGTGACAACACCAGGTGGGCTTGAATTCACACAAGAAGCTTTTTGGGCAATTCTGGGGCACATCAGAGCTGGTTATGGAGGAGGTAGATGTTTTTGATGCTGCCTCGGTGAATGCTTGGTCTTAAAAAAAAAACATTAAGCATCTGTCTCTAAAATGTAGGTCTCTTCAGGCTGTATAAAGTGGAGCAGCACAAAATCACCACTGAGCTTATGTTGGCCAACACACAAGGAGCCAAAACCTGTGAAATCGTCTCTTGGCTTTGGCTGTGCCCTGGCTGTACTGGAAGTTTAAGGCTCAAGATGGGGATATAATGGGATCGGATATAATTTGGAAAATCCTGTTGCATGCTCAGAATCCCCTCTTCCATCCCTAAAATCTACAGTTGTGAAGGTGCCTGAGCATCATGGTGGCCTTCCAGAGGCAGGGCAGCAGGCAGAGGAGAATTGTCTCGTAATGTGCAAAAACCCCACAGCTTTCTTCCAAGGCAGCTCTTGTGCTAATGGGGATTTTCGTGGGATGGGAGGTGGTGGTGCAGGAAGATTCCCAGGAAAGTAAATGTGTTTCTCCACAGTCCTCCTTGAAACAGAGGTGGTTGATAGGTGTAAAATGATCTTTACTTGCCTGAAAGGAAGGATGAAATGCATTGGATGAGGCAAAGGAAAAAAAAAATACAGTTAATATCTGCTTCTTCTCCTCGTCCCCTAAAAAAGAAAAGTTTCCTGTGTGTTTATTTCAAGCCTGGGAAGGGAAAAAAAAACTTTAAAATCATCTTCCTGGGAGGTCCTGATGAAACAGGGCTGTCAGAGAAGGCAGCCAGTTGCCCTTCTGATTTGAAATCCAGCTAATTAGCTCTAACGCACGGCGCTTCAGATCTAAGCAGAGCACGAGGCTGCCCGAGTTTGATATTTCCAGGTCTGTCAGCCCGTGCACTAAAAAAAGAAACCGGCTCCATCGCAGTGAGGGAGCAGCGGGCTTAATGAGGCACCCTGGGGCAATTTGGCAGAGCTGGAAAGAGATCGCCTGGATGGCAAAGCCCTCCTCGTCTGGCCTCCTGATGGGAGCCTGGGATGCAGAGCAGTGCTAAGAGAGGGGAAATTCCTTCTCCTGAGAACCCCACAGGGATTCACAAGGGGTGGAAGCAGATGGCAGCACCAAGAAGAAGGAGGCGAAGAAGACCTCTGAAGGCACACAACTGCAGAGACGGGGCTTCATCTTGAAGCAGTGGCCTCTTACCAGCATCCCAGGGCTTTGAGCTGCAAAAGGATGGGATGTCATGGTCTTTTTGGAAGGCAAAACCAGGCACAGATGTCCCCATTTCTCATGCTGGGCTTGGGGTAGCACCAGCTCCATTTGGAGGTCCTTCCCTGAAGCTACTTGGATGTGGTAACAGCCCTGGGGCAAATCCCTGGACCAAGCCACACACTGTGATAAAGGGTGCCCAAAACCAGGGCAAAACCTGCATTAGGAGGTGTCAATACTCTTTGCAGGTTGTCCTCTTTCCTGTAAGGTTGGCAGCTGCTTTTGAGGGAACTCAAGGCAAGATCAAGGGTCATGGGGACATGCCACCTCTGGTTGTAGGACACCTACCCACAGAGAAAGGACTGAGGGAGTGAATTTTTCTAAGATGCAAATGGAAAACTAGACACTTAAATTCTATTTGAGGTCCAAATTTCTCCAGCATAGAGTTTATCACATCTGGAATTAAAAAAATTCTTTTCATAAAACCAACTGCAATGGCACCACTGAACCTCAGAGGATGGTATTCAAGCTCAGATGGCAACTTAGGAGTTGGCAAGCCCAACATCTTCAGTTAAGGTCCCAGGCCTGACACAGAGATTCTCCAGATGTTTCACCAGTAAAAGTGGTGTCACTGCAGTAACACATACCAGTTTCCTAACTGGGTCTGCAGTTCTGGTCAGAAAGCCATTGCTGTCTTTAATCACTCAGGTTCAATGATCCAACGCAGGTGTAGGAAAGCAGTCCTGAGTGTGTCCCAGCTGCAGTGTCATTCAGACTAGGACAGTGTGGCAGAGCATCCTCCTTCATCTCTTACTGATGACGTCTCTTACATGACTGTTTCCAACTTCAAACACTCCCTAAATTTGTGTGAGAGCTCTTGCTGCCAGGCACAGGAGAAATGTCCCTTTTGGGACCACGTCTCGCATTTGCAAAACAAGTCATGACCATATACTGTCATTTTTACCTCCTGGCTTTGAAGAAAGAGATAAAACAGGGGAAGGGGACAGGGTGCTATTGTGAAAGTCACTACAACAGGGACCATCAAGAAGTGATTTTCACTTCAATGCCTCGCTGGAGAAATCTCAGCTCAAAGAAAGCGCTTAACCAAAATAAGCATGAAGACAATATTGTTCAGGTTATCTAACGTTATGCTTCAGGGAGCATAAGAAGTTTACATGGGAGGGTGAGAAAGCCATTTTTCACACGGTTGAGGGTATTGCACAGCTCACCGGCTGCATCCTGGGAAGAGTCTCATCTTCCCAACGAGCAGTTGCTATCTGAGAAGATGGGATTAACTGGAACAATGGTCTGACTGGACCGCTGGACTGTAAAAATTGGGTTTGTCTGAGTACCCTTTCTCTTCCCTGCCTCCCCCTTGAAAACACACATCAAGACAGATCACAGCTCTCTGTCCCACCAAAGTGGGAGGTGTGTTGCTGCTTGCGTTAAAAGATAGGGCATGTGCAAGCGGATGTCAGAGGTGCTGGACCTTGTTTCAGCTGGGCGTTTGCACTGCTGTGAAAGAGTTGTGACACTTAGCACGGCTGCTGAACTAGGTAAGAGACAGAAGGGCAGCTCCTACCTCAAAAAGCAGTGAAAGGCACCCGTGTGTTTGTACTTCAGGATGAACTCAACCTGCTGTGTTGGGGACAGGCTTTTCATTAAAAAAAAAAACAAAACAAACAAACACAGCAAAAAAACTGAAGTACACTTCAGATTTCACAGTGCATCAGTATTCCTCTGGGCAGCAACGGTCTTCCACTGTTCTGCCTTGGTTTTTGCTACAGAGCAACTCCTAGACATCAGGCCAGGAGAACATTCAAACACGTAGAATCACAGAATCATGAACAGTTTGGGTGGGAAAGGACCCCCCTGCCAGGAGCAGGGACATCTCCAACCACATCAGGTTGCTCAGAGCCCCGTCCAACCTGGCCTGGAATGTTTCCAGGGATGGGGCATCCATCACCTCTCTGGGCAACCTGGGACAGTGTTCCACCACCCTGGATTTCAACCACATACAACTAGTTTGCGTTTTCCTTTAAACCTTTTTCCTTTCTCTGCCATCAATTCCACCTTAAAAACAATTTCCAAGGTGTCCTGTCACCCTGATTATGTGGTGTTTAACATGTCCTGTCCAGTTCCCACCTTGATCCTTCTAGAAGCGATAATCTGTATACGCAGTGTTGATCTGGGATAAATATTGTCTGAAAGACTTCAAGACTGAGCTCAAGCAAGGTTTGTAGAGAGGGAATATATCTTTTATTAGGTCAACTGCCTTAGCTTGAAAAAAAACAGAGGAGTTCCCAGGCACATCAAACATTTGACCTGATGGTGGATGCAAACTGAGTCACCAGCATCACATGGCAGCGACAGAGGTAAACGTCCCCTCTCAGGGCAGGTAAACAAGACAGACATGAAATAAGACATGAAATCATCACAGATTTTAAGATCCAGGTAGACCAGAGTCAGTCTATCTCCAGTCTGCAAGTACTTCCAGTGTGATTCGGACATCACTGCCCTCTCAGCACTCTCTATTTACATATTTCCCAATGCAACCCTGGAACAAATGAAGCCACTCGCACAGCATGGAAGAAGCCCTGACCACAGGTTCTCCTCTGAGGACGTTGCTTCACAAAGTGCGTGCAGTGCTGAAACTGTGCTGGGAAGATGTGAAGAAGAAAAGGAAGAGTGTAGCTGGCGACAGCTCCTGCTACAAGGTGAGGCTGGATGCACAGTGGGCACGAGGCTGTCTGGATTGTTCTCACGTTGTACAGAAAAAGAAGGAAGACTTGGAAAAGGGAGAAGGAGGGAAGAAGAGCTGGCAGACCCAGAGCACTGTCCACATTGCTTGCAGGAACTCAGCCCTGATACGAAGCTCTGACTGAGGACACAGGAAGAAGAGGAGTTACAACTCTGTAGGACCTTTCTAGTCCCATCTTTTATGTTTCTCCAAAGCTAACCAGTAGGCTAAAATACCAAGTCTTCAAGGCAAAGCTGTTGCATGCTCTTGATACAGAAGTCCCGCATCTGATCTCTTCTCCTAGTAAAGGCATGTGGAGCATCAGTGATTTCCTGGATCTAGTATTCTTTACCTGTCATGTAGTAGGCTGTGGTGGGATGAGTCCTGGCTTCACAAAGTCACTTGGCTTAAAGAGCTGAAAACTTCTCCTTCTATCACTCCATTCTGGATAACGTAAGATTATCCAAAGGATCTCCTAAACCTTGCACCCCTGCAACCACTGGTCACCAAGTAACCCTATCCAAGCAGGTCACCTCCACAACAGCCAAGTCTTAGGGACATCTCTGCCTGCCCTTGCTCTCTGCAACCGATTTTCCACGTGCTTTGGCATGATGGGCACATCCTAGAGACCAGACTCCATCCAGTAACGGATGAGCAGCAATTAATGCTCATTGACCTGGTCCTAAGTGGACCTCCCCTGTACTGAATGGAAGCTGTGCTGGATTTTGCCTCTTTCCATTTCTGGAGCTAATTATTACCAGCTAAACAGCACCAGGCTTCCCCTTTTTCTCTTTGCTGTGCTTGTTAGCATTATTTCTTCCAGCAGCTTTTCATCTCAATGGAGGCAATTGTGCCTGGCTGACATTTTAATTCTTTCCAGCTGCATTTGAACAAAATGACACAAATTAAGTGGAAGGGCTTGGAGAAGAGGGGGAAGAAAGCTCCCAGCCCCCACAGTCTGCCCTATAAGAAGAGTTTTGTGCTCAGTGCAGCAGATGCTCAGACGGTTTTGATGAGCAAGGTTTTGCTGCCATGCTGACAGCGTGGTCTGGGATGCTGTGTTGCACCTCTCTGGACCTGTTCCCCTGAATGTCGTGGTGGGAAAACTTAGAGATGAAGGATTTGCAGAGCAGTGGCACACATTTGCCTTTACTTAGAGAAAGTTTCCCAAGGCAATCTGCTGCAGTGGGCCCATACCTTGGTTTGAGACCCCTCTACCCAAGTAAGAGAGGTTGAGTGAGCTCCTGCCTCTTCCATGAAGGGTCTACAGCTGAACTAAAGGCAGTTAAAGAAAACACACTGGTAAGATTTGCAGCAATACATAGGAATCCCAGCCATGAGCTAAGATCTCTCTGGGCAAGATGCTGCATAATTACAGAATAGAAAGCCTACTTAATACCCCTAAGAAGGCCAAAGAGGTACATTAAAACTGGTGCACTTAAATATTGCTTTTTAAGGTCTTAGGATGCTCCAGAGATACACAAGTTGCATGTTTCAGATGCTAAGCCCTTTAGCCTATGCTAGGGCAAAAAGAGATGTCAAAAGAAGAAGGCAAAAAGTCTTAGCAGCTGGTATTAACCACAGGGAACAAGATCAGACTGGTTCACTAAACCACAGGGCAATGCAATTAAACTGATGCTGGATTAAGCCTACCCTGAAACCAGAAGACAAAATCAGAGATGTTTGCTTGCCACATTCATGTCACTGCAGCCTCATAGGGACGGAAAACGGTTTGGCCTTTCAGCAGTTCCTCATTCTAGGACCGTGTTCACCGTGTTCATGGTCACACCACAGCTCCCAGCTTCAAGGCAATAGAATCACAGAATCATAGAATATTTAAGGTTGGAAGAGACCTCCAAGATCATCAAGTCCAGCTGTAATCAATAGGAGCCTTGCCTCCTTGCTTTCTTCTTGAACACATCCCCGTCACCTTGGCCCTTCTTTTCCCATTTAGGAAGGACACATTTTTGACACACACCCTCTTTCTTTGTGCTACACTTTGGCAGATTTTCCAAGGTCTTGCAATGCCTAATATTCATATTCCTTGGTTGCTGTTTCATGTCAAGCATTTTTAAAGCCCAGCCTGAGGGCAAAGAGTTTGTACTCTGAAGGTGCAGCTACAGTTGTCATCAGAATTAGCATGAGGCTACCTGGCTCGGACACCAGCAGCACTGTAGCCACATCAACTGTATTGTCCAACATCCCGAGGTGCTTCCCATTTCATCACACAACAGCAGACAGGAGCTGGTGCAGGAGGAACTGGAGATCAGGGGGAGTGCAAGGGACCACAGGGAAATCAGATGAGGGAGATGAAGACAGAAGGTGGAAGAGAAGTGACAGACACAAACACAGTCCCCGGTGAGCTGATTGTCATCATCTGAAATGCCCATGCTTTCTCTGCCCCAGCCTGCAAAAAGGTAGCACCATGGGGTCTGGAGACCCCATCCCAACATTTGTCTCCAGACCAAAGTGCCTACATGGGGAATCAAATAGCTCAAGGTCGTGATACAGCCTGGGACAAGTCAGAGGCCCTCCTGAAATGTGATTTGGATCTTATCAGGGCCACATTAGTTTCTGGAGGCACCTATTTCTCTTCACTAACTGTAGAGTCATAGAATCATAGAATCATTTAGGTTGGAAAAGACATTTAAGATCATTGAGTACAACCATTAACTTAACACTACTAAGTCCAATAATAAACCATAGAATCATAGAATCATAGAAAGGTTTGGGTTGGAAGGGACCTTTCAGGGCCATCCAGTCCAACCCCCCTGCAAGGAGCAGGGACATCTCCAACCACATCAGGTTGCTCAGAGCCCCGGCCAACCTGGCCTGGAATGTTTCCAGGGATGGGGCATCCACCACCTCTCTGGGCAACCTGGGCCAGTGTTCCACCACCCTCAGCGTAAAAAAAAAAATTCTTAATATCTAATCTCAATCTACCTCCCTCTATTTTGAAACCATGACCCCTCGTCCTGTCCCAGCAGGCCCTGCTGAAGAGTCTCTCCCCACCTTCCCTGCAGCCCCCTTTGGGCACTGGGAGCCGCTCTCAGCTCTCCCCG
>WHYT01017408.1:34564-46280 GCA_009806455.1 Tetrax tetrax | reverse complement strand
ATGGGGAATCAAATAGCTCAAGGTCGTGATACAGCCTGGGACAAGTCAGAGGCCCTCCTGAAATGTGATTTGGATCTTATCAGGGCCACATTAGTTTCTGGAGGCACCTATTTCTCTTCACTAACTATAGAGTCATAGAATCATAGAATCATTTAGGTTGGAAAAGACATTTAAGATCATTGAGTACAACCATTAACTTAACACTACCAAGTCCAATAATAAACCATAGAATCATAGAATCATAGAATGGTTTGGGTGGGAAGGGACCCTCAAAGCCCATCCAGTCCAACCCCCCTGCAAGGAGCAGGGACATCTCCAACCACATCAGGTTGCTCAGAGCCCCGGCCAACCTGGCCTGGAATGTTTCCAGGGATGGGGCATCCACCACCTCTCTGGGCAACCTGGGACACTGCTCCACCACCCTCAGCATATAATTTTTTTTTCCTATGTCTAATCTGAATCTACCTCCTTCTAGTTTAAAACCATTGCCCCTCGTCCTGTCCCAGCAGGCCCTGCTGAAGAGTCTCTCCCCACCTTCCCTGCAGCCCCTTTTGGGCACTGGGAGCCGCTCTCAGCTCTCCCCGCAGCCTCCTCTTCTCCAGGCTGAACAGCCCCAGCTCTCCCAGCCTGGCCTCACAGCAGAGCTGCTCCAGCCCTCTCAGCATCTGCGTGGCCTCCTCTGGGCCCTCTCCAACAGCTCCACGGCCTTCTGCTGTTGGGGGCTCCAGAGCTGGACGTAGCGCTGCAGGGGGGTCTCACCAGGGCAGAGTAGAGGGGCAGAATCACCTCCCTCGACCCTAAGCGCCACGTCTACACATCTTTTAAATACCTCCAGAAAGAGTCAAGCAAGTCTGAGGTCCCAACCCACATGCCTCAGGAATTCAAGCTGCTTTTAGTGGCAGAAGAAATAGCCCAGGGAAGACCATGCCAGTGAAGGAGAAGTGAAGATGTTTTCCAAAAAGTCTCAGTGCTAAATTTTTCAGCTTCCTCGGAAAATAATGTGAACAGCAGACTCCTGCTTAAGAAAAACAGCTCTATGCTTTTCTTCTCCACATGCTGTGGGGGGAAAGACCCGTTTTGCTAGGTGATAAGGGCTTCTTTCAGCTGATGGAGCTGGTGGCTCTAACATCAAGGACAAACAATGTGATTCTGGCTGGTTTTCAAAGTACCCATCCTAATACTTGAGGAAACATCACTGGGATGTGCTGCACTGAGAAATGAGGAGTGAGAGAGGGGAAAAATCTTGCTGTTTTCAGTCTTTGCCATGATTTCCTTTTTTCTTTAAAGTTGTATTTGAATAGCTGTAAGCAGAGATCTGGAGCTACCAATGCTGCCAGGCTTTCATTCTGCCGTGCAGCTTATGGCATCTCCACAAACCCATGCAGATCTGAAATATTTGCCATAAAAAAAATGAGCTTCAGGGCACTTATTTACTTATTACATTGTTCTGCATCTCTGTAGATCCTCATGGCTCTGTTTTTGAAAGGAAGAGGCACAGAAAGGAGCAGAGGGTGAAGGATATAATAAGCATTTCCCGATTTATAAAGGACTGTTTGTTTGGGGATTTTTTTCCTTGCAGAAAGGATCCCTGTCCAGCAAGTCAAATTCCTTGGGGGATTTAAAGGCAAGTGACACTATCCCTCTGTTATTTTGCTTAGAGGCCTTGCACCTCAGGCTGTGGTTTCTTGATACATTTTCTTTGCAGCAACATCAGCTTATGCAATTGCCTCCCAGACCTTGTCCCATACCCCTTCCCAAAGCTGTGACTAAAATAAAAAAAAAAAACAAAACCTCAGGGAAGCAACAGATTAGCCACAAAAAATCTGTTTTGGCTATGTTGCTTTTAAGCTGGATCCATTCCCCAAACCAGCTCTCAACAGAGCAGCTGTGTTGGCAGGGGAGAAGGGATGGCATGCAGCAGCCTGATGGCAGGAATGAGAGGCGGTAGAGGGAGGGGAGAGCAGAAAAGCCATCAAAGACAATGTACCTTGAAGCTAAGGAGTCAATTAGTGGCTTTTCACGCAGCTGTTCCTGCTGGAAAAAGATGGCAAATCACAGGTCCTACATCCTCCCCAGTGCCTGGAGCATCTGCAGTACCCAGCCCTTCCCCACCTCAGGGACTCAGCAGGAGGGAAGGGAGGACCAGGTTTCTCTGATATCTACATAAGAAGAAAGTTTGCAAAGACTCAGCTCGAGACCTGGGCACATCTGTGCACTTCCAGGCTCCAGATCTAAGGAAGATTTTGTGATAATGTATATGGAAAGGGGAATAGGGGGAGTACTGTAAGGCCTCCGGAAATGTTTCCAAGCTCCTAAAGTCAGTGTAGAAATAGTCTTGGCTATTCAAGCAATTTGGTAAGGTGGGGATAAATGGATGGTAGGAGATGCAGGGGAGAAGGCTCTCACGAGCTCCTGTGAAGCACACCAAAGGAGAAGGGGATGGGACAGAGCAAAAATATAATGGCATGCAGCAAGCACATCATGGGCAGCTCTGATTTAGATGAACAAGTCAGTCGTGCAGCTCTTTGAGGAGAGGAAGGACTCTCTGTCTGTCTTTTGGTGAAGAGCAGAAAGGGCAGGAGGGGGAAGGGAGCGCGGCTTTGCAGAATGCTAACGAGGAGGAGGTGATGCTACTTGATGTAGAGCTGGATGTGCTTACGGGACCCTCCAGGGATGATTACTCAACATGACTTTCAGAAAACGCCACTGGGACACTCCCGGCTCTGCACGGCGCAATACATCTCCGCACAGCGAGATTGACGCGCGGATGATGGATGTCAACAGTGCAGGAATTCTCTTTAAGGGGAGAAAGGTAATTAACTTTGGAAAGAAGGATTGGAGCTGAAAGCACACGGGCATGTTTCATGCAGGGCTGGGCTCAAAAGGAGCTGGGTGAGATGCGTGAGCAACACTCGTGGATGCGTTTCCCCAGACAAGGTGGTTGTCTCGTGGGTGCCCCAAGACATCTTGCATTTTTAGGCATATGGGTGCCAGTGAGGGGTTTGTGCCCATGTTAGGAGGAGAGAAACATCCTCCAGCCTTCACCACACCTTATCAACAGCTGCAATTTGGTTTTGAGACTTTGCTTCAGCTGCAACACCACCCCTGTTTCAAACCCAAAGCATTTTGCTTCCAAGTCCAGTTCGCTATGCTAGGCAACAGCAGTATACACATACCTACTGGGAGGTCCTTCACAAAACACAGGCATTTATCAAAATAAGTAAGAATAACCTAATGTCTTTCCCTAACACCTCAGAAAAAGAAACATATTGTTCCCATTAAACCCCAAGGAGTATGCTTTGGTCTGACGCAATATCATGGGGAGACAAAACAAAGGCATACTGGGCAAAAACATAACAATTTCATGTCAGGGTTCATGTTTTAACATCTTGTAACTCAAAAATGCTTTCATTGTTTTCAGTCTGTTTTGGCACCATAATTTTCCTTTGCCGTCTCTTTTCAACCCAAATTGATTTTGAAGCCAAAGCCACAAAAAAAGTACCAACGCTGGGCTTTATGGCTGGCAGGTGATTCCACCCTTGCTCAGGGGACGTTGCTGCTTTCACCAGCAGCCCTGACACTCGTGGTGGTGGGCGGACGTGAAGGAAGACACTGCTCCCATCCTAATGAGCTAGGATTAATGCCTATCATGACAGCCCTATTCAATACACCTATTGCCAAGTCAGCTCATGTTCCTGCTCCAAATTGCCCTCTGAAGAGGTCTCTCTCTTCTTCTCTCCACTGACTGTACCATAGGCTGTGCTCATGACCTGAGCATACAAAATAAGGTCCTGAAGTAGCAGAAAGGTTCCCAGGGAAGGTTTTGCCTTTCTGTGCTTGCGGGACTCTGAGGCAGTGGCTTGGCTAACGCACCTGGAGGTGTCTTCTCATTTTTTGCAATCTCTGTTGGTTATTTGACGAGATGCTGGGGAATGATTTGTATCACCTAAGTCTACACATTGAAAAAAGATCAGCATCTAAGTATTCTCTCTATAGGCAAGGGAAAGAGATTTCCAGAGGGTCATTCAGCCAATCCACTTGGGACACGTACATTAGGGCAGTTTGAATCAATCTGTGCAAGCGCCTTTCTCTTTCCAGCCACTACAAAAGAAGCCTTGGTCACTTTGACTAGTGGCTTCCAAAGACAAAGGTATTTGTTTTCTGTGCATGCTTAGAAAGATATTGCTTTATTTTTCAGTCTAATTATCCTTTCTAATTATAGAATCATAGAATCATGGAACGGTTAAGGTTGGAAGGGACCTTAAAAGCCCATCCAGTCCAACCCCCCTGCAAGGAGCAGGGGGAATCTCCAACCACATCAGGTTGCTCAGAGCCCCGGCCAACCTGGCCTGGAATGTTTCCAGGGATGGGGCATCCACCGCCTCTCTGCGCAACCTGGGACACTGCTCCACCACCCTCAACATATAATTTTTTTTCCTATGTTTAATCTGAATCTACCTCCCTCTATTTTGAAACCATCCCCCCTCGTCCTGTCACACCAGGCCCTGCTGAAGAGTCTCTCCCCACCTTCCCTGCAGCCCCCTTTGGGCACTGGGAGCCGCTCTCAGCTCTCCCCGGAGCCTCCTCTTCTCCAGGCTGAACAGCCCCAGCTCTCCCAGCCTGGCCTCACAGCAGAGCTGCTCCAGCCCTCTCAGCATCTGCGTGGCCTCCTCTGGGCCCTCTCCAACAGCTCCACGGCCTTCTGCCGTTGGGGGCTCCAGAGCTGGACGCAGCGCTGCAGGGGGGTCTCAGCAGAGCGGAGCAGAGGGGCAGAATCCCCTCCCTCGCCCTGCTGCCCGCGCTGCTGGGGATGCAGCCCAGGGTGGGGTTGGCTTTTTGGGCTACGAATGTACATTGCTGGCTCATGTTGAGTGGACAAATGTAGATATGCTTAAATGTAGATGGCCAAAAAAGGAAAGACTTTCAGGAAACAGCAGGGGCCTTGATTTAGAAATATGGAAAAAGGTAATAGATTTTCATCATTTGGAACAATGCTGCAATTAAACTTATGGGTTTTTTCAGCTTTCTGTGGTGTAGTTCACCATTTGGAATTCATTAAGCAATTATTTGTCTTTAGAGAAGGAGTGACCAAACTCCAGTAAAGGCTCAGGGTTATAGTCCTGAGTCTTAACTTGATTCTATCCCCCTTTGAAGGCTTAAGTGTTGTATCCATCAGGAAAGAGTCCTAGCTCAGATACCTCAATTAGAAGTCCATGAAATGTAGGATAGACTTGGGTCTAGCTGATTATCTCAAAAACGTTTGACACAAGCCCATCAGAAGAAGCTATTAAGAAATGTGGCTGAGTTTGAAAGCCCTGGACTGGTCTGCAAAGTGATATCTCCTCTTACTAGAATTTAAAGAAATGTATAACAGGGCTGAAGAGAGTCAATGTAGTCAAGGTCTATAGAGCTGGCAGCAGAACATCTCAGCAGTGACAGGAAAGACAAATTCCATCCCAACATCTTGGTACTCCCAGGGGGAGTTCATCTCAGATGGATGAAACTGCGATTTCAGACTTCCAAGGGTGACTCATAAGTGCCTGAAAAAAAAAATTGAGCAGGAAGTGATGCATTTAGGCTCATCCATCTCTGGATGCCTACCCTCAAGGGGATGGAAGCAGAATCCTCTGTTAGTTTGCATTATTCTGATCTGAACTTGGAGTGACTCCAATGACACCAACATTACTGGTGTAAAATTGGTGAGACAGTGGTCAGATCCTCATAGTTTCTCAAGAGGAACCACTTGCATTACGATGGTGGTGAGAATATGAGACCCATCTTGTTAAGACAGTCCCCATCCAGCACAACCTCTAAGTTCAACACCACATGCAACGCAAGTTCCACACTGGGGTCACAGTCTCCTCACCCTCCTCTTCACGAAGAGCTAAAGCCCATCACATGCTCTACACCATGCAGCACGGGCAGCTGCACACATTTTCTCACCCCTGGACCTCCATCTTGGATCCTGCACCATCAAGTTGTTAAGTTGGCCACTTCGTACTCGTTTCAGCCACCTGTGAGGCTGATTCTGAACTGTGGATGTTTCTCAGTTCCTGGGAACTCTCTGAGACCTCCCACCTTCACAACATCCAAGATCAAACCAACAGCCCCCAAAGCTGCAAAACGCTACTTAATTTTGAGCTAAATAGTAAGCTTTTCCAAGCAGCCCCCTGTACAACACCCATCCTCTTTGGATAAGCAGGAGTATACTACACGGAGCAAGGACTCACCATGCCCTTGGAAGAGGCAGAGAACGAGGACCACACACGTCTTCCATTGAACCCTGCAGCATCCAGGTATGAAAGGGACAGGGCAGGCAGGACTGGGCTCTCCATGTGGTCAACGTTGAATGGATGGAGCTGGTAAAGCCGCGTTTCACCAAGGCAGGCGCTTGCCGGCAGCAGCTACTTTTGTTTATCAAGTTCCTTGTAGCCGTGTGAATTAGAGGCTGGATCATTAGATTCACAATGAAGCAGAGTGCTGATTTATTTAATGAATGTAAATGGTCTTTCACTAGCTAATTAAATTAGGGAAATGAGAACTGTCAGTAATAAAATGGAGAGCAAGGAGGGAAAAAGCTTCTGTACCCCAGTGACAGCTGTAATATAGGGCTTTCCATGCCCGTGCTCCTCTGTAAAAGCTTTGGACCAAGCTTCTGTCCTTGAGGGCAGGTTTCTACTATATGATCTGTGATCTTCCATGGGGTCCTGGAGGTCTGTAAAGGTCCTGAACCAAGGAAAATTATGAGCTAGGCTTCCCTTTCTAGTTACACTCGTGTGCATCCAGACTAAGCTGAGAGGTCTTCTTGAGTTCCTATCAGTGTAAATAACATCATTTGCATAATTAGTGCATTGAGCTATTTACAATTGTCTCCATTTGCATCTACCAGGCTTGAGTTGCTCAGTGGAAATTGGAAATTTGGAAATTCCCTGGGTTGAAAACTCCCCTGTTCCAAACCATCTGCTAATGAAAACACTCCATGATCTTTCAGTGGTC
Source organism: Tetrax tetrax (assembly GCA_009806455.1). Taxonomy (NCBI): domain Eukaryota; kingdom Metazoa; phylum Chordata; class Aves; order Otidiformes; family Otididae; genus Tetrax; species Tetrax tetrax. The sequence continues at coordinate 39,284 of WHYT01017408.1, read as the reverse complement.
AAGTTCAGCATCCAGTAAGTCCAATCCTGACTTTTTAAGACTTAGGCAAAAGACAAAAAAAAAAATTGCCTTCACACAAAGATCACACAGGTGGTCCCCAGCCATGTGTATCAGGACTGTAAAAGATCCAGCACCACAGCAAGAGTGGATTCTAGGTCTGTGGTAGCAGTGTTATGAGCTCTCATGCCTTGGGACAATACCAAGGAGGATCTCCAGGTGTCAAAGACACCAACATCTCTCTCACTAAACAATATTTGGCAAAATTTCAGCTTCACAATGCTGAATTCCCAGTGAATCCCTTACTCCATAGACTTTGCTCATCCCAGGAACCCCTTCTCCCACCTAACACAGCCACAGCAACAGGAGAGTCCTTCAGGTATCGCAATGGCCAGATGCCAGGCAATAAATCTTAACAGTTCCTTTCAGATGAGGCATGGATGTGCTTACGATAATAGAGCTCATGGAGGAATGGCATTTATAGCCTGCCAAAGAACATAACTAAAAGTCAAAGTGCTTTTTGACAGGTTTATAATCCATCCATGCATTGCCATCCATGTAGGTCATACATCAGTCAAGTTGTATATTACCCAAAACTCCTCTTAATAAGCAACTTAAAGACTTTTAACAGCCTTTTTGTAGACTATTATGGAGTAAAACAATAACAGAAATATCACAAAACACCATCTATCCAGAGCACCTACAAACAGATTGTTATTCTCAGGAAATACATATAATATATGACTTCAGGGAAATAACTTCTAACAATTAAACCATGTAAATGATCAAAGTCTTCAAATAAAATCAAGTCTGCATAAATAACTCATCACAAAAGGCCACTCCCAGCCTAGAGGTTATGGAGGAAGTCACCACGATAGTAACTGTTATTAATAGGAACAAGTCTGTAAAGATTTAGGTTTATGCTTGAATTTTCAGGGCTATACATCTACACGGGAGGCAATAATTGGAAAGCAGTGGTGATTAATATGCCTTATTAATTGCACTATCAGAAGGCAGGCAATGCAATTACAGAGTCTTTCAGACATGTCTTATCCTACACTCTATCACCAACTGAATAAAACAAACACAAATAGAATTAATCAAATGAAATGGGAAAACTGAATTTCAGTAAAGGCATGCAAAATGTCAAAGACACTTCCATTCTGCATCCCTCTCAATATCAGCAAAAGAAGCGTAAAATTAAAAAGCTGAAGGAGATAAATAATGCATCTCTAACAAAATCAAGTGAATCTCCCAGCACAGGCTCTTACAGCTCCCTTTGGTCTGCAGCCGCTGCAGGATGAATAGAAAGTGGGTAAAGCCACCTTTGGGGTGGTGTTTCAGGAAGGCTGCAAAGTGGTTGAGAATGTTACCACTGGCCACGACTAATGAGGACTTCATCTGTTCCCAAAGCTAACTTTGCAAAAGCCAACCTTTGAGCTGTGGTTGACCTTTTCAGCAACCCAACACTGCAATTTATCATCTCCCTTGCTCCTTGCTTATCTCCCTTGCTCCTCACCAATCTCTCCTAAGAGTGGAGAAGGATTTCTCTGAGCGGCAACCACGTTCCCTCAGCTGGTGGTAAAACACCAGCTGTATTTTTGTTGACAAAGTAGATTTAATTATTCCCTCCCTGCCTCTTCCCCACCCCATTGTACTTTCCCCAGCTGGCTGCATGGTACCACTTTGAGTCATGCCCATGAGGCAGGTTGGGGGTCTGATGCTAAATGTGCAAATGATCCAAGTTAAAAATAAACTTGCCAAAAAAAAAAAAGGATTTTTTAAAGCTATGGGAGGGGGATGGGGCAGCCCAAGGAAAAGAACAGCAACTAGGGGCAGGGTGAGAGCAGCTCAAGGCAGTTTTGGCTCCATGATAAGTGCCTTTGGAGACACAGTTTAGCCAAGGGAAGGAGGATAGGGGGTTACATGTGGATTCGGTGCTCCTCAGCCCCTCTGTAGGTTCCCCTCTGCACGATCTGTGGGGAAGTCACAGCAAAACAGAGAGCAAAGCCACAACCTCTCAGCTATGAGGAGAAAGTCTTCACAAGGGGACACCTCACCAGGAAGCCCTTCCTGCTGAGATAAAGCAGCATGACAGATCTGTGACTTGATGGGCAGAAGCTTGGGATGTCCTTTTCTGCTCTAGTGCATAACCTTTTACTCACTATCAATCTATGATACCTTTCTCCCTCCCATCTTCACTGGAAACAGACCTTGACTCTGCAAATGCAATGCCTTCCAAGAACATTACAACATATTTTTTTTTTCACTAAATATATATATTTTTTTTTAAATTTCTTTTTGCCCTTAGGGTTTAGTCAGGGGGCTGATGTATGTAGTCCAGAATGTGGTCATGAGCAATGGCAGCAGCTCTCCACAACCGATTCTGGTACTTCTTTTTTTGTCTATTATTTTTTCACAGCAGGAGTTGAGTGCCAACTCACAGCCATAATTTAAAAAGAGAGAGAGAAAGAAAAAAAAAAAAGAGCTCCTGAAATGCTCTGCTTTCCTGAGAGCCCATTTGCAAAGGAATATTTCCACTGCCAGTACAACCTGATGGCTTTCCCAGCACAGGGAGGTGCTTACTGCAAATTCATGCAGTGTGTTGAATTTTTCACCTGGAAACCAGATCATCCCTACTGTAGAGCCCAGAGGCCACGGAAGTGGACGCAGGAGCAGCAAAGCAACCACCAGAGTGATTTGATTGCAGCAAGGACATAGAGTGATGCAATGTGCTGCAAGTGTAGGGTATTCAGAGTGGGAGCAAGTCACAGCAGCTCCTTTCCTGTCTCTTTGGAGAGACACAAGTCCCACGGGGCACCTCAGGAGGAACTCAGCCTGAAAGCCCTTGGGGCTTATCTGCTTCCATATTTGCATGTTCTTGTAAGGTCTGAGATGAATCCCAGAGTGCAGGTCTGGATTCCAGTGCAATATGATTTTCAGGATAAATCCAGGGAATATGGGGGTTTGGTGCAACCAATACCCGTGAAAACTAATGGTGGTTGTTAAATGTTATGGGCGGGACTCAGGACAAGCTGTAAATTACCTTCCTGTTGATTGATTTGGGTGTGTTTATGCAAAAAAAAAAAAAAAGGTCAGTAGGAAGGATTGCATGAGCTACTGATGGAGTCAGCCCATGGATGATGAAGATGAAAGGGACATATTCGGATCCACCACTGCCAGAACCCAACTGGGCTTTCAGTCATTTTGATGTCAAAGACCAAGAGAATGAGGACAACCTCAGACCTGCTGTCAGCTGGTTGCTTCCTCTCCAGCCACATGTGATGTCCCTCAAGCTATCCGGTGTCCTTTCCAGAAAAAGGTTTTTGCCAAGTGCTTGAAACCCAACACAATTCAGATCAAGTGTGGACACGTTGCTGAGGACCTCAAGGGATTATCAGCTGTTCGGTGGTATCCTTCTCCCATGATACCAATATCAAAGGATATTTGTAGGTGAATAGATCTAATATCAGTGAAGGAAAAAGAAGATGAAGAAAAAAAAGACTGAACAAAAGGTGTTCCCACTGGGACAAAGCAGTCTTGCTCAAAAAGAGTAACTTCACAGGTGTAATTTACCCTTTTCCTCCCCCCTCCTCCTCATATACAAGACAAATGGGATGAAGCAGAAAACAGAGAAATTGCCCACTTGCACAAAATTGAGGCCAATTGCTTCCTGCTCTGTGTTTGACCAAAGAGGTCCACACAAAATGGCTCTTTGGCACCTATCGCTGCAGTCTCACAGACACTTCTGCAAAGCCCAGGTGATGTTCTAACTGATGGAAAAGCCATTTCTAGCCCAGGAATTGCCCCTACTTGCTGGACAAATTGCTAACGATCCATACCTGGGAGCCACAGATCTTTCCACTGTTTTCCCTGAAGAAAAATCATAGAATCATAGAATCATCACTGACAAATTAGAGATACTGAATAGGCCCAGTGGAAGGGCTAAACTGAGAGAGAAATCCAAGCCAGCATAGCCATGGAGCCTCTCTGGCCTCTTTGCTTAAATTTTAAAAATTGCAGGAAAGCAGAGGTTCACAGGGAAGTTAACCCTTATCTACCCTTCCACCTGTGAACGACAAAAGATCTAGTTAGCAGGAACAACAGTTGGGAGGAGGGAGATTGGTGTCAGAAAGGGGGGAATATTGTTGGCTTTGAGGAGAGATCAGAGGAGAAAAGCACTGGGTTTACTGGAGGGAGAAGAGGAGCAGGGAAAACGGTGGGAGAAGTGGGAAGGGTTGATGGCAGACGAATAGTTGGGGATCACCAGGAGAATGGAAGGCAGCAGGTCAAATGGCAGGGAGTCCAAGGGGCTGAAGATTCCCCCTCATATAAATTGCAGCTAAGGGAGAACACCTCTGGGTGGAAAGGGTATTAACATACAGCAGCGTGTCATCTTTCTTGGAATAAAACCTGTATCGTTCTCCTTCACACACTTGGGCTATTAAAGCAGGGAAATAGGCATGCTGGCGTGATGCTGGTTGACATATTTTGTATGTTCACATAGCTGCACTCAAGAAGAATGCTAGGAACCTCAAAAGAGCCTCTTAATTGGTGATTCTCAGCACTTTCAAACTAAGAAGCATCTAAATTGCAATAACTCCAAAACCTATCATGTCTGATGCCACATCATGTTTTCCCTTTGCAGCCACATTCAAACCTAAAGTTGTCCAAACTAGCATCTAACCTGAGATTCTTGCCAGCACAAACAAGAAAAAAAAAA
>WHYT01017408.1:17325-34544 GCA_009806455.1 Tetrax tetrax | reverse complement strand
GCTGGATATTAGGAAATATTACTTCTCGGAAAGGGTAGTCAGGCACTGGAATGCACTGCCCAGGGAGGTGGTGGAGTCACCGACCATGGGGGTGTTCAAGAAACGTTTGGATGTTGTGTTGAGGGACATGATTTAGCTGAGAAGTATTGGTGATGGTTGGACTGGATGATCTTTTAGGTCTTTTCCAATCATGACAGTTCTGTGATTCTGTGATTCTGTGACATATTTTGTATGTTCACATAGCTGCACTCAAGAAGAATGCTAGGAACCTCAAAAGAGCCTCTTAATTGGTGATTCTCAGCACTTTCAAACTAAGAAGCATCTAAATTGCAATAACTCCAAAACCTATCATGTCTGATGCCACATCATGTTTTCCCTTTGCAGCCACATTCAAACCTAAAGTTGTCCAAACTAGCATCTAACCTGAGATTCTTGCCAGCACAAACAAGAAAAAAAAAAAATTATATTTCTTCCTCTCTGCAGCAGCTTTGAATCATACAATCATAGAATATTTAGGGTTGGAAGGGACCTTCAAAGGTCATCTAGTCCAACCCCCCTGCAAGGAGCAGGGACATTTCCAACCAGATCAGGTTGCTCAGAGGCTTGATCAAGTTGCTCAGAGCTTCAATGCACTTTGCTCAGAGCCTTTGAATGTACTTTTCTCCCATCTCCTCACCTTCTTTAGCCTAGGCAGCCTCCATTTTTTATGCTTTACCCCCAGGATGTGCTCTTAGATCCCTCTCCAAGCCATGTTTGCTTCAGCCCAGGTAGAGGCAAGTTCAATGCGCATTCGGTCAATTCTGCATCAGATGGCAGCAGCACAGCCCAATAACTCTCCTTTGGACAGTTTGGCTTTCCTCTGAACAGAGAGCAGGAGTGCGGAAAAAGCCTTTCTGCCCCTCAGCACATGAAGAAAATCCTATCTAGTCTTTAGCTAGGACTGCTGGGACAACACTGTAATCATAGAATCATAGAATCATTAAGGTTGGAAAAGACCTCTAAGATCATCAAGTCCAACTGTCAACCCAACACCACCATGTCCACTAAACCATGTCCCAAAATGCCACGTCTACACATTCTTTGAACGCCTCCAGGGATGGTGACTCCACCACTTCCTTGGGCAGCCTGTTTGACGTGTTACTCTAAAGGGTAACTCAACTACTTTGTCTCTACATGTATGAGAAACCAAGGGGGGAGAGATTGCTGTGGTAAAACCACATGCCCAGGGAGAACTGCAGACTTGGAAAGGAGCCCGTGCCAGCACCACCTTACAGACGAAGAAGACTACGGCACCCTCAGAGATGATGGAGACAAGAAAGGAAAAGAGGAGGAAAGAGAAGAGGTTTGGTTTGAAAACATCCCAGAACTGCTGATAAAAGACAACAGGGACTCCACCCCTCAAAAAACAAAGAGGCATACACTTTTTTTTTTTGTAAATCAGACTCTGATAACTCACTCCTCAGGTGAAACCCCTGAAGGTCAGCGGCTAGATTTTCCAATGGCAGGACACCAACATGGGAAAAAATAGCACAGCTGCAAAGTGACAGCATGAGAAGGTGGTTTGTAAAGTGAACCACTCTGTGTAATCCAGAGAAATGGGCCTCTGGAGCATTTACTGTGGCAAAGAAAACAATTTAATAGATTGAGAGCCAAGCACTACTCCCTTCCAGCAACCTTGATCAGAATTAATTCTACTGCTTCCGTGAAACTAATCCAGGTTTTCACCAAAATAACCAAGGTAGACTTTGTCCTTAATCCTTTTAAAGCATTTCCAAGCAAACCTAATGATATAGGTGCAGAACGTATTTGCAAACATCACTGTGTGTAACGCAGATTACTTTCCACCTTACAAGGAGCTGTTGTCCAGCCTGAGTGATTTGTTCCCTTTTGTCAATGAATTGCAAATTTCCAGAGAAAATAATTTTACATTCAGAGCAGGAGGAAGATCAAGTTTATCCCCCAATTAGGAAAAGCTCTTGTTATACTTAAGTGAATTTAAGTGAGACCCACCTGATAAAGACGTCTTTTCTCTTTCCTCCCAAGACCTGAGATCAGAGATGCTCATGAATTAACTGCCAGAACAAGGCACTTCCTGATCCTTAGGATGGGTATTGAATCCAAATTCAGTGAAAAAAAAATTGCAGACTAAAAAAACAAAACATAACCCATCTTTCAAATGGATGGGCACTGTTGGATGGAGCAGCTCTTTGATTTCATGGTGTTAGGAATCAAAACTTCCCAGTCATGGTTTTGCTTGGTTATAACTGAAGATGAACGTGTGAGTGAACCTCTCTTTGAAGCTGAGGAAGTCAAACTAAAAAGCAGCCAAAAGTACATGGATTCCTGAGGATGACACAAGAAGTCAGCAATGGTGCGTGGAGAGCCCAGATTCCTGGCTGCCGTAAGAAGATACGTATTCCTAGAAGAAGCAGCATCCTTGGACATCTATGCTGTGTCACGGGTGAGACATTCATCGGTACATTTGGCATTCATTAAATTCCTTAAATACTTTTAAATGCCTTAGATACATGCATATGTTCCCTGGCCTTGTTTAACCACACAGTAAACAGGAAGATGGGCTCCTGTTGATATCTGGACTTGATCTGGAAGGATATTGCAATAATAATCACCCAGGGCACTGGCCCAAAAGATTATGCTGAGCCAAGCAATTTGGGACTTTTCTCATTCCGCAACCATTCAGGCTGAATCAGCCCAACAATTCCCTGACCGTAGCATTTCACCACATGCTGTGCGGGGACGGTTGTGCCAATATTGCTGATGTGGAGGAACTGTTCCCTGCATTCCCCCTTTTCCCCTTCCCCAGATTGGATATAAAAGTTATCAAAGTCAAGGAGCTTTGGCCCCTCGGAATAAATGGGAAATGTTTTCTAAATATGGGAAATAGATCTATCAAAAGGGGGTCAGCTGGGTTAAATATTGTGCGTGATGTGATGGTACAAGTGAGGCTGAGGAAAAAGAAGGGAAATCGGAGCCATTCACATGGAAGGAAAGGGCTCACTTTGCCCTTAGACATATGCAGGCATGTGTCTACGGAGCTCGCTGCTTAAAGACATGAAGAGGCTGTGCAATTATAAGACCCCTGTTCCTAAAGAAGAGAATTTATTTTAACCAATGCTGATAAAGTGGGGAGGGTTTTTCCTCTCTGCAGGAATACAGTGCTTCCTGAGCGCCTGCTGTTCCCACAGTGTTCCACAGTCACGTTTTTTCCATGTTTTTAGTACAGGATTATTAAATCACTCACTCAGAGGCTAGCAATGAACGACAGGGAGGGTCACACGTCTGTAGGCTTGAGTCCAAGTTTCCAGCTAATGATTTGAGCAGAGGTACAGCAGTTAGGGAAGGTCCCTTGGAGACCGATGCTGGAACAGCAACGACATTTTTCTGGGAAACCAAAAGTGTGAGACTCAAGTTGAAATCCACCCTGCTCATCCCCAGGCATTTAGCAATGAGGCAAAGGAGCCAAAGGTGTTGTATTGCCCATCTAGCATCTCCATATGGTCTTGGCTGGCTATTTTTTTTCCTTAAGGACATATCCTTGGAAATTGTATTCTGGAGGACATTTGATTGCACAAAAAAGGTCTGCTGATCTAATAGGAAAGGGTGTACTGACCTGAAGGTAGAGACAGAAATGACAGGGACATTATTAACTGTTGGAACATAAGACCTTTTTCTTTCAGATATTAAAAGTTTATATTTTCTCTGAAAATCTGTTTAGGTCGATTACAGTTTACTGGGCTCAGTCCAGAAGTAACTGCAGGATACACCATTGCCTAACGAATTCCTCTGAGGTGAACATGTAGGAAACCAGGGTCTGATTTGCTTTCATTTCCCTCGTATTTCACATTAAAGATCCAGGAAAGTGCCTGATGTTGCTCACCTAAGAATGGGAACAACCAGAGGATGAGCACAAATCTCAACGGTCATGAATGAAGATGGTGATGAGGAGAAAAGAGGCACCGTCATCAGTTCCTTCTTGCAGATAGCACAGGATGCAGACTGGCTTTTTTGGAGACAAAAGGACCAGTCAAGTTAAGTTCTGGATCCTTTAACAGAGATTTAATTTGACCATGCCCAGCAGCCATCAGGGTGAAAAACAAGAAATCTCCATGTTTTTCCCACTGCATTAGCAACAAGTGGCACTCTCACGTCATAGGGACGTGGCTGCCCTGGGCCAGCACAATTCACAGTCAGCTGGGGTTTGATTTTGCAAATCCTTCTCCAACCAGAGCGTTCTCACACAATGAATCCTTTGACCTCACTGGGCTCCATGATGTGCGCCTCGCCAATTTTCAAGGCCTCAGCCCCTGACCTGCCAACAGCATGGGAAAGCAAATGCTCCCCTCAAGGGCATTTCTACGTAGGAAGACCAAGGGACCTTGAACGCTACAAGGCGGCCGCCATTTCAATGCTGTGAATAAAGTGTCTGTTGGGAGTCAGCAAAAAGCACTCTGACGCCTCAGGGCTTTGCTGTCGTCAGTGTAAAATTAACAACTTCGTCAGGACAGATAGTGTATATCTGTCTCTTTTTATTTCTTTTTTTTTCCCCTTCTAGTCCCCACTGGGGAGATTTCATTAAAGCGATGCTAGACCATGAGTGTTAGCTGCGTTTGCAGCATATAATTAGCTGGCAAGGCTGAAATAAGGTATCTGCTGTAACCTTGGCTGCTGGGCTGCAAAGCATTGTGAGCAAATTTTAAGGGAGATGCCGCCTGGGCTGTGGAAATAATTTTATTTCCCCCAAGAGCCCATGGAAGCTGTTCTTTGCTTGCACGAGGACTTCTGGAAATTACAAGTCTTTAATGAACAGATTTCGGGTAATAAATCAGATTGGGATCTCCCCACTTCACAGCGCTGTGGGCAGCTTGCCTGCTGTATGAGCAATGCTTAAGTAAAAGGAAAACAAGGGTTTCCTCCCGGGAACATTCCCACTGACCCCACAGGGAGGGCAGGATCCCTAACTAGAAGCTGAGAAGATTTAAGATCTGAGGGAATGAATACCTCTGGGCTCTGCTCAAGGCACACGTTTTGGAAAGCGACTATTCTTGACAGGCAGGGGTGATCCAGGCCAGACCATCTCAGTCTGACAGCTGGGATGAAGCTACTGCCAGCCACGGACACTTCAAAGGACTTTTATAGAGTATATCCACAGGTTTGTATCCATCCCTGCTTGGAGCAGCAGGTTGGACTGGTACCTCCTGAGGACCATTCCAGGCCAAATTATCCTATGATCCTATGAAAGATGGGACCCTCAAGTTGAGTTTCTCCCCTTCGTGTAGGCAGTCGGTATGAGCTAGGCATGTCCCAAGACACCAGGAAGGGAGGATTGGTGTCACCCAGTGTCAGCTCTATACGGCGAGGCAGCAAGACTGCATAGGTGCTGTGCTGGCTGCAGAAAGGGCATGAGATGAGAGTTTTCTGTGGCCTTGAAGGGAGTTCGGGTCTTGCACTGCACATCTGCGTTGTACAGACCTGAGGGCAAATCCCTTTTGTGCTCCTCAGGCTGCTGACTGGGCTTCTGCAGGCTCTGACCTTGTGTGGACATCCTCTGATGTTTCATTTAGGTCTCATTTTAGGTGCATCTTGGCTTCAGGATCTTCAAAACAGGATGTGATTATTTTGCAAAACGTTCTCTCTGATGTGCCTCATTTTCCTACACAGATCAGAAGTGTTCTACACCAAAAGACATTCTGCAGGCTCACAAATTCATTCCTGGTGGTTAAAGAGCTCTCAGTGTATTCGCATCATTAATTGCAAATGCGCCATTCATCTTTAAATTGAAGCTTGGTCGGAATTTTCCCTTTGGTTTCCAAAGGAGGGGAACACAATTTGAACTCCGGTGAGGCCATTTTGGCATACTCTCCTGACACAGCAGCTGATGGTTAAACGAACAGGACTTCCCAGCATGAACTTTGCAGAGGAAAAAGTCCTTGTCCCACCATTTAGTCAACAGAAAACACCCAGCACGCTCAAAACACTTGGAGCTCTGTAGCCTTGAGCAAAATGCTGTATTTACAGCTGCTGTCTTGTCACCTTAACTTTTGCAAGACAATTGTTTGATACTCAGATATGTGTCATTGGCCTGGCAATTTATTAACTTGTAGTCAGTAGAAAGCAATGGGTGCTTCTCAGCAAAGGGAAATAGCTGCTGTGTGTGCCAAGCAGCTGATAAAACTGACTTTTGCTGTTGGTTCAGAGATAAATCCTTTTATTATCAAACAAATTCTGCCTCTTTACCTCTTCTCAAGTGAGGAGGAAGGTGTTGCTTAGTGTGACTAACACAAACTAACCCTTAACGTCCTCAGATGTCACCAAGGCAAGATGTGCTCAGATGTTACCAAGAGTCATGCAAAGTCTTGATCAGGGCCATACTTTTCAGATAAACCTTTGATTTCATTAATTTCCTGAACAAATGAGCAGACACCTTCAGTGAAAGCACTTTTGCCCCAAGCCAGGTTACCCAACATGAAGACTGGCAGGATATGTTGGGACGTGTGTCCCTTCTCCCACTAAGCCCCAATGCCCCACTGTTCATGTTTTAAAGCCTCTTTCTTTGCTCTGTTCTCCCAGAGTAGGACACTTTGGGGAAATTTCACCTAAATCCCACTTGACATTTGAGGTCAGAAGAGCAAAGGCTGAAGATTGACAGGTTGTCTGAACACAGTTCAAGGCAAACAAAAGGCATGAATCATAGAATCATAAAATCCTAGAAGGGTTTGGGTGGGAAGGGAGCTTTCAAGGCCCATCCAGTCCAACCCCCCTGCAAGGAGCAGGGACATCTCCAACCACATCAGGTTGCTCAGAGCCCCGGCCAACCTGGCCTGGAATGTTTCCAGAGATGAGGCATTCACCATCTCTCTGGGCAACCTGGGCCAGTGTTCCACCACCCTCAGTGTAAAAGAAAAAGTGTCTTATTACCCACCAAATACAGCTGGAGAAAGTAAGCAAGATGTCAGGTGCACCAGCCTCTCTAGGGCTAAAGTGAGAGCAGCAAAGTTTGAGAACAAGTGTCTTGTGTTTTATTAGACTTGTATTGGTTAGATCACCCCATACCTGAAGGGTAGAGGTGATGCTAATGAAGTGGAAAAGGTGTTTATTTCCAAGAGATAGGGAGAGAAAATGATATGTGGAGAGGAAGGCTGAGATCATGCTTGCATCCCAGTTTAAAAATTCCTGTTGGACTGGTAGAGCAGCTGGTGCTGCACGAAGTAGCGTGATTGGAGAAGATATATTTTTATTGGAAATCTCAAGAACAAATCTTGCTCACTCATTACCTTATTTCCTTCATAAGAACTTGTTCGCCCAAGAGCCGAGACTGTGATGTCAGTTCTTTCTTATCATATAGCTTTATAAATGAGTCAAAATGTTCTGTACGTCTCCGCACCTACTTTTTCTTCCCTCTCTCATGCTTATCCAGGTACTTACACGACCTTTATTCTTCTATTACATAAGCATTTTGAAAGCGTTTACTGACTCACCGATAGTAAACTTTTATCTTGGCAAAGTGCGCTCAGCAGTGATTCTGCATTCTGCTTTTATCAGCTGACTTCAGCCTAGAAACTTCGCAGCCCGGGGTTAATCTTGCATCTCGTGAACTTCATAATCTGTGGGCAACGGGTCAGGAAAGTTCACAGCCATTTTTATCCATGTGGGTAAATGCAAAGTTCACTATCGCAGGGAAAAAAAAAGAAAGGGGGGGGCGTTTAAATAGAGGAGATGTGATAAAACAAGACTCTTGAAAAAGGCAGAAGGCATCAGGGTTTACATGTTATCGAAGACACAGGACCAGGCTGAGTGTTCATCTGCTTTCATAGGGCAATGGCTTTTGTTAGCATACATGGGGTCAGACTTCACTCTGACGCAGAGGTCTTCAGCAGAAGAGCCAAAAGAGCAAGGAGGATCTTCGTCTCTGGCTATTGATTCATGTAGATCTCAGGTGGTCTTCAAGACTTGAAGGTCCCAACCTGCTGCTGGTACCTTGAAGATGCTCAAGACATACCCTTAGCCCAAATAATGGTATTTAAGAGGAAATACCAGAAAGGATCTGTGCTGTCTGCAGCAATCTTCATGGCTGCAGCAGTCCACCTGTCTTCTTTGGAAGATGGAGCTGAATTCCCACCTCATGCCACAGCCAGCATCTTCCCTGGGGGCAACCTCGTTTGCCACTGGGGCCTCCAGACATTTTCCAGACTACAAATAATAACCCAGCTTCACGCTTGCAGATCCAACACTAACCAGACAGAGTGATCTGCGTATTCCCAGAGCATCTGCAAAGATGTGCAATTACCCTTGAGTAATTTTTCCTGAGGGCATTTGGGGAAGTAAAGCATGGTCCCACCAAATTCCCACATATTTCAAAGGAAGGAAAAAGAAATCAAAAAGAGAGATTATTATTTGTTTAATGAACCTGCAGAAGTGCATTTCTTTCTGGGAATCTTACTAAACGTCCCTTCCTCATGGAAATGTGGCTGCTGAGTAGGTACTTTGTCAAGTCAAAAAGAAAAAAAAACAAATCGGAAGTCTAATCACATTGAAACCATATGTGCAGCATATGTCAGCGGTTACAGAGAGCCTTAGAAAAAACAACTACAAAACCTTGGCCTCTGACTTCAAAGGGGTTTTAAAAGGGCCAAAATTTGATCACTAAATTTCTGCCCATTAGGGAAAAGTCATGGGTATACTTTTTTTTTGTCTGTGTCTGTTGTTTTGAATAGTTTTACAGAAAACTAACCAGAACTCTCTACCATACAAAAAAAAAAAAAAATCCTATCAGAACTAGCTTCCTCCCTGGGACCCTGCAGATCCCAGCACACACTGAGTCAGTCTTTTCACAAGCCACGGCTCTGTTTTAAAGCTTGGTCCTGCCTTGGAAAAATGGCTTTATTCAAGAATGGCACCGTGGGGCTCTGCGTTTCCTGCCTCCCCTGGTTTCAATAGGACATGCGTATTGTTTGCTCTTGCGAGGGAAAATGGCCTTTGCACCATCAGTCAAGACCAAAAAATCACTGTGGTCTGGAGGAGCTGACCTGGGTGCTTTCCCTTTTCACCTACAACGCTTCAGCGTGTAGGTTGGTCATGACATCCCTTTCTCGGCCTTGATCCTTTTCTTTGTTGACGTGGAGTATCTTTATTGCAGGAAGGCATGAGTTCTCGGCACAAACTGAAGTTATTCTACTCAGTCCTGCACAAACAGGGGTGAAATCCCTGAGACCTAAAGGCAATCTGTAAAGCAAGGTGGGGCCAAACCCACCTTAGCTCCTCGTTTAGCAGCCAGCACATGCCAAATGTGTCTGCAAGCAGTTCTTGGTGATGATGGTCAGGGTTAAGTCCTCTGTGGAAGCCTTTCAAGTGATGAAGCAGAAACCGTGACTTGCGATGGCTGAAGCAGGAGGAGGTGAACGGGGGGCGGGGGGGGAGAGATCCCAGTTCTCCCATCAGCTACAAACTTTCTCAGGAAGGAGACAAATCCCCATCCCAGCAGGGTCTGGGAATAGCACAGACAGACATGGGGATGTGCCAACAGGGAGGTGTTAAAAGCCCAGCAGGATGCAACTCATTGGGGAAACTGGTTCTACCAGGATGGTGCAACCGCCTGAGCTCAAACACAACCTTTTTCCTCCCACTCGGCCTCACCATAAGGCTCTGCTGGGCCAGTCGTGTACGTCTGTGAGCTGGAAAATAGTAATTAGAAACCTCTTGGAGAGGAGATGGAGGAGAAATCAATGTAGTGAAGGTGAGGCAGCTACGTGGAGTTTTTAAGAAGCAGGCTGCCTGTGTATGTGTGGGTATGTGGACTTTGCATCATGGAGCCATGGCAAAGGACACATCTTAGAGGGTACACTGGAGCAGACAGGATAGACAGGCAACAGAAACTGGCCTCTCAGCCAGTCCCAAGCCCACTGAGATGCTTGGCTGACCCCGTATCCTGACCCTCCTGCTGCTCTGTTGAGTAGAAGATGGTGTCACAATTTGACATGGGGTTCCTGAAGGTGGCTGGTGTCACAGGACATGGCATCTTGAGAAGCAAAGACTTAGGGAGCAACCTGATATGTGGTCCCTGTACACACACAGTGTACCTAGGACTTGGTCATGGCCAAGTGAAAGGCTGGAAGGGGCTGACTGAGGGGAGGTTTCTATTAGACATTGTGAAAAAAATTATATTTTTTGCAGTTCTCCTTAGTGGCAGAGGGTGCAGGGAGAGGTCATCTTCTCTCTCAGGGAACGGGGTGGGGAGCAGAGCTCCTGCCCTTTCTTGTGTGGCAGTTCTCCAGCAAGCCCCATGCACCATTCTCTCATTTCATGGCTGTCAAATACAAACTCATCCTGATGTCCCAGGTAACTTCCCCCAGCACACACCTTTAAAACTCCAACACAGCACAAACCATAGGAGAACCCCGTCTGTTCCTGGCTTCACCTGACCCTCAGCTTTGCTCCTCTCTAGTACCAAACTCCAGCAGATACAGCTACGGTTCATGATCTTCTACAGCCCAAAATATAGACTTCGTAATTTTGGATTTTCTCTGCTGCTGTTTTCAAGGCTTGTGTGAGAACCTTCAAGCTGAGAAGCTACATGGAAATATCGCTGACATCTCCTGATACTTTGAGGCAAGATATCCCACCAAAAATGCTTGGAAATTCAAGCTGGTGGGATACCAGAAGAGAACAAGGACTACTCTTTTAGTTTGTGGTATGACTCATGGCTACTGTTATGCCTTTAAGCCTGCTGTGTTCAGCAGTGCCAACTCATCCAGTTAAATACATGACATTTTATTTAAAGATCCAGCTTCTTGATCACCTGAAAACATTTACCTTCCATTTAGAAAATGGAGGATACATTAACCATTAAAAGCCACTGAAAAGAAGGTCAAAAAAACTCTCGAAGCTCAAGATCTAGGTGAAGTTTCAAAAAACTTTCTCTTCTTTTTACATTTCTGCTTTTTTTTAAAGGAAAAGTTGTTTTGTGGCAGCCTGATGTGTGCCTTCAATGCACTTGGGAGCTGAGCACACTTCAGTTGGACGCGGTGTGCAAGATTGCAGAAAGAAGTTCAAACAAGCCCAAGGAAAATGAGTTAAGGACGATGGCTGTGATTCACAAGAGCCCTATAAAGTAATTGTGCATGTTTGTCCTCGAGAAATAAAAGCAGATAACGCCATATAATCCCTTCATGTGTAAAATCGTAAGCGGTGGGACAAGAGCTGCGCGGGTTTGCCGCGGCGGATCGAGCAAGGAAGGGAAGATTAAATTTAGCTGGTGATTAGGAACAATTTCCTGAGAGTGAAGACAATTAGGCAGTGGAACTGTTTTGCCTGGTGAGGTAATTACTGCACAAACACGAGATGGACGCAAGCCAAGATTAGATAAGTATAGTGGAAAATGTAGTACAAGGTCTCTTCTGATGAGTCCGGAGGGGCTGGCTTTGCTGGCAGCACGCCCGGCCGAGCGGCCGGAGAAACTTTCCCTGAAAAGTTTTCGAGACAGCAAGGGCTTTGCTCGGGCAGGGACTGCAGGACTGGAGCTGGCTGTCTCGTCAGGGCAGAGAGTAATATATCAAATCTGTCTGCCAGAGAAGTGCACGAAGGATCTGAGGCAGTTAGGAACTGAAAGTAGAAGTAAAAAAAACCCTGAATATTCAGGTGAGTTTTTTTTTTTTAACTGTTATTTAGGTTCCTTAAAGCCCATTTTTGTTCCATATGGGGCTTGGATGTTTCTGCAGTTGTTGATTCTTGCCTTTTTTTTCTCTATTCACCAACACATGTGGAGTATTTGCAGAGTCTGGAGCCAGGAGTGCTCCCAGAGCAAGGGGATGGGTTTTCGGAAGAGGTCACAGCTGAGAGCTGAGCACCCGAAAATCTTGACTCCTGCAGTGTCTCCCTGAGGGAAGAAACACAGCTAATCCACATCATGGCTGAGTGCTTTTCCCCGCAGTGATGTAAGCACTAACACGTAAGGGACAGAGGCCTTAAAATAATATTCACACCCACCACAGAGCCCACCTGCCTATAACAACACCAGCACACTCCTCCCCCCAACCTGCATAAAGAATCATAGAATCTTAAGGTTGGGAGAGACCTCCAAGATCATCAAGTCCAACCGTCAAACCAACACCACCATGCCTACTAAACCATGTCCCATAGTGCCACGTCTATGCGTTCTTTGAACACCTCCCTATCAGACAAGGCTTCATCTCAGGAGAAAACCCCAAACATGACCCTGTACCAAGTACAGCAGAAAAAGGTAGCCTGGAGAAAGGAGCAAGGGCATCACTTTGGGCTGGAAGTAGAACACTATGGAGGCACAGAGTGGTGCTTCTGTGGTACCCAGGGAATCCATCTGGGAACCCCTAACCTTATGGGTAAGCTCATTTCAGATGTCCCTGGGAAGTTCCAGGAGGGCTGCAATGACTCCGCTTGTTTAGCAGCTACTCTATTACTCGGGCATCCCTAGACCTCATCCTGATATAACTCAGCCAGAGGTTGCCCCAGCTCAAAGACCTGGCCGTAAGAAGATATGAAAGACAGAAGAGACCATGCAGGTGTAGGACAACAGCCCATCGTTGTACAGAAAAGATGGGAGCAGAACAATGCCCAGTCTCAGCCCTGGGTGTTATTGGTCAGGTAGTCTCAGTCATTTAATACGTTTTCATGTGCTTTGCACTGGAAATCAGGCCACTTAAAAAGTTGTCCAAAGGATTTTACAGCACTATATTTACCGGCTGGATGGGTAGGAAAACTCCTGTATTTATTTACCTGCCTCTTTGAATGGGTGCAGCCCTTTTCAGGGAGAGGATAGAAGGCAACCATTCCTCTCCTCCATCACTGCTGTTTTTAAGGAAACTTCTCCGAAGTGGAAAAAGCCACAGCTGAGCAAACATGATATAGGATGCTGAGCAGCCCAGGAGGCAGGCAGCCTAGCATCACCCTGCCTTTATCCCTCCATTTTTGACACGGAGCCAGGAAGCAGAGGAGCTGAAGCCCAGAAGATGTGGCTGGAGTGATAATTACGTGTGGGAGGTTGCAGCACAGCTGTCTCATGGGTTTTTGGACAGTGGATGGGTAAAGGAAGCAGCAGCACACAAACTCTCAATGTTGTAGTACAGGTTGGGCTTCGCACGAGGAGTAATGGAGCTGCCATTGCCCATACTGGTCTCCGGTGGTCAGCAGGGATCTTGCTTCTACCAGCTGGTCCTGCTCTCCACCAGCAGGAATCATACAAGGGAAGAGAGGGCAAAAAATCCTCCAGGAAGAACCAACATATGTCCTGAAACCACACGAGTGACATGTGTCAAGCACTGTTTGGCTCCTTGTCTCAGTGGGGGCTCCCCACCTGCAGGACCTTCCTTGGCTTCCAGCTCTACCAGAGGGACAGAGACCACACTTGCCCCGTTCTGCTATGGTGTAAACCAGCCTCTACTCCATTCAGTGAAGTTGCTCCACTGATGTGTTTTGGCAGGTTTTTGCGTTAATTTATTTGAAGGAGGGTCATCCATGGAACCAGTCTCAGACTGAGACACTACACCGCTGTATTTTTTGTGCGGTAGCATCCAAAGGTTTGCACATGGGTACTATCCAGCAACCTTCAGGTTAGCTTGCAGAAGGCTAAACTCCCCCATCCCTGATTAAAACAGCAACAAGCTGTTGACTATATCTAATTCCAGAGGATGCTCTCTCCCACAGTCCTGACATCCCTTTGCCTTCCACCCTCATGCTCTGAAAAAGATGGAGGACTCCCATCATTGCCTGTGGTGCAATCACTCCAAAGTTCCTGGCATGCTGAATGGCTCCTGCAAGCAGGATCTGATCAGCACTGTCTCCATCAGCTTGTACCAAGCATTTAACACACACTGTGCTGCCCTAGGAATGCACTCCAGCCTCATCTCTGCTGTTTCTTCTGCTCCTAACTATGGTCTGTTCAGACATTTCAGAGATATTTTTGCCATGATCCCAAATTCCTTTCCTGGCTAGTAGCCCGCTTTTGACCTTCTTTGTGTAAAGCAAATATTTCCCTCTGGAGTGCATTAGTCCCAGCTGTTTCAGGGGCTGGATTCATTCAGTTTGTGCTGGCTTTCTGCTGGTGTGCTCCCCTTGAAACCGGTGATGCTCCTCCTCTTTAAACCATTCAAACAAGTAAGGGTTATGTGACTCCTGTGGAGTTAAATCAGGTGGAACACCCCAGTGTAAAGCACCAGGATAACTGGAGCTCAGCTCACAGCCCCTCAAAATCCACACTGAACCTCATCCATGTGCTGAGCAGCCCTGGTGCTTTCCCTCCCACCATGGGGTACCCAGGAAGGGGCTGCATAGAATCACAGAAGGGTTTGGGTAGGAAGGGACCTTCAAAGCCCACCCAGTCCAACCCCACTGCCAGGAGCAGGGACATCTCCAACCACATCAGGTTGCTCAGAGCCCCGGCCAATCTGGCCTTGAAACGTCCAAAGGGTCTCCCCAGCCCCTTTCTGAGGCTCCTCCATTTTTCCTGTGCCCTAGCTCACCACACAACCCATCACCCTACATGGAAGAAAGCGACCTGCAAGACCTGAGGTTGTTCTTTAATCATTGCCTCAGAAATCTATGCTCGATTGCAGTCAAATGACACCCACAATATAAGTCTAGCCTTTATGCACTCCTCTGGGACACGGTGATTTCTTGGCCAGGCACCGCCGAGGCAAAAACAAGAAGCAAAGGTCTTGCGTGCTTCAAAACACTGCAAAGTCATCCTGAAATTGCTTACAGAAGGAAGCAAGAAGTGCCTGTTCATCGCAGCCACCGTTCATCAGCGCTGCCGTGGCTCTTGCTAATTTACAACCCAGCAAGGCTAGATCGGGCAGGTTAGGGGAGTTCATGGCATGAACTGCTACCTAAGCAAATACGGGCTGTGATGAATAATTAACAGGAGCTGTAATGTGGAACTGTCCTATAAAGACACCTATAAGGGTGGGAAGGAACAGGGAGAATTAATATCAGGCTTATAAAAAAAAGCATTATTTTCTGACCTTGACTCTAGGCCTGGATTCTACCTGCTCTGCTCTTCTCTGATCCAAGCAGAAGCCAAAGCTCTCCTCCCAGGGATATCACCTGAGGAGAGAGGCAGAAGGGGATTTTTGTGACATGCTTTGCAGGGCATCCAGTGTGGTCTGCATGTAGCCAGGTTTGTGGGTGCAGAGAGGCACGAAAAGGGGATGGAAGGATCCTCAGACCGGAATTAAGCACCAAGTTCCCATTTACCGATTACTGGTGGGGTCGAATGTCCTTTCCATTCCTCTGGAGAGGAATGAAAGTTCCTGTCAAGATACGGGCAGGAGGTGCTTGCTGAAGTCAGCTCTGAAAGGCTGTTGGCATGAGAGAAATGCTCTCTGCTAGAGCCAAAACCACGGAGATGAGTGTTTTCCCATCGCATGCATTGTGCCTTGGCTCTGTTGACTCAGAGCCACGTGTCCCACCCCAGCAGCAGGAGCAGTGTCCACCTACCACTTCAGAGCAGCCTGTCCACCCCTGGCGAGGTGCCTGATACGGTTTGGAGAGCCCCAAATCTTCCAGAGGTGCTCACACCAAGAGACTGGTGTGGTTGAAGGAGGCACCTACTCACCCGGCAGACCAGCCTAGCTCTCTCGGTGCTAAACCAGAGCTCACACACTGACCCACTCTCCTCCAAACTGTTCAACGGTGAGCATGCTTCCTACCTGTGGCTTCAAAGGCTACGTCCTGGGGGACGGAGGAGCAGGCAGGCTTTGCAGCTCAGTAACCAGATACTCCAGTCTACAGGTTGAGTCTGTTCCACTGCTCAAACAAGACAGCTTTCATTTTGGGCTGGGAAGGACCAGCCGTGGCTCTTCTCAGATTTAAGAAATTAAGATTTTCCTATGTTTTCTATAAAGAAAAAAAAAAGATCCCGGTGTAAGAAGTTCCCAGTCTTTCTCACAATGCTTCTAGACACGTGGAGCTGTATAGATAGGGAAATGTTTTGATCTTGTATTACTCAGACTCTGGTTTAAGCACTCAAATACCCATGAAATCACAACTGCTTGTGCTCTCTTACTCCTTCCTTTCTCTCTCTCTCAATCCATCCATCCATCCATCCATCCATCCATCCATCCATCCATCCATCTACCTCTGCATCTACCCGTCATCTCTGCCATCCTTGCAGTAATCTAATACCTTCCCCATAAATTCAGTGACAATCGAGAGGTTCCCAGTGATCTTCCTAGAGGCTGAAATGGTTAAAACACTTTCTGTGATCAGGTTCAGAGTTTGAATTTCGAGAATTAATTTTCTTCACTTCTTGATAGTTTTTTATTAGATAAAATCAACTTTCGGAGTACAGGAGTTTTACACAGCGTATGTGTCAGTCCTCAGCATCATACAGATTCCTGGGGGATTTTATTCAAGGTCCTAAACCAAAGTCATTGCTGTCAGTTGGATGAAACTCTGCCTGGTGGGAAGTCTTCCAGTCTTGTGCTTGAGGACCTCCCACGCCTCTCTGGGATCCTGTTCCCTGGGGAATTTCCACTGCTCTTCTTGTTTCTTTCTGGTCTGAATTTCTCAAATTTCAGTTTGGCAAACAAAACTCCTTAAGCAAGAGAAACAGCTTGCCGGGATGGGTATCAGTTTACACAGAGGTGCCAGGGTAAAAGACACACATTGTTTGGCGTGTTGGAAACAACAGAGACCTGTGCACGAGAAGGGTCAAGGCAGGGTCTAAGGAGGAAAGATGAACACTGGCTTATTTTTCTTTTTCTCACTGAGCAGTAGCACTTGAAGGAACCAGTGAGGGAAGATGTGACCTGATATGTGTGTGCAGAGAGCTGCTCCAAACCTGGAAATAGAGCTGAGGAGGCTCTGAGGTGCCCAATCTGCCAGGCTCTATCTGTAACTGGGGCTTTGCTCTGGAGCCTGATTTGGGAGTGGGATCCAATTCTCTCTTAGCCACCACTTAGGGATGCATGAAGGGATGGGAACCACCAGAGAGACCTTTTAGCAGCTGCCCTCCCATCCCAGCTAACCCCCCTCTCCTCTCTTTTGCTGTCCCATTGGCTTTGCAGGTCTTCCCATCTCAGATCTTCCCACCTCTTCCTAAATCAGGAGCAAGGTATGGAGAAGGAAGAGAAGAACAATAGTGGGAATGGAGTCAGTACTGGGATGCAGGAGGGAGAGAAGGAAGCTGAAGAGCTCAAGTTTTTTTAGCCCTCTAGCACAGAGTGGCAGAG
>WHYT01017407.1:627354-653856 GCA_009806455.1 Tetrax tetrax | reverse complement strand
TAATTTTTTGTTTCCCCAAAAAAAAAAAAAAAAAAAAAAAAAAAAAAAGTACTATCATGGAAAAAAAAAAAAAATTACAAAATTGTGTTCTAGGACTTGATCTCAACTGACTGATGACTAGATAATAACTAGAACTGGCCACACAAAGAAATACCTTCTTGATAAAGCTCTACTGAGAGTGATTGCTGTACCTCAACAATCCAAAGCATAATTAAAGACCGAGTGGTGGTTCAGACATTGGGAAGCAAGTCAACTCAACTTCACATCAGATGGCTTTATATCTTGGAAAGAACACCATGTCATTAGATAGGTCAGAGAGGCAGGAAGAAAGTGAATACAGACAAGGTAAATATACCACTCCTACAGAAATATTAAAGTGAATGGCACTGCTCATCTTGGAAAAAAATGAAAAGTATGCCATAAGAGGCTATATACACACTGACACACACAGGTGTGTTTGTAGGTCAGGTAAATTATATGGTGAGTGCTTGCAAAATTCTAGTTCAACAAGTGGGACGAACCAATTAATTTATTATGTTGGATTTTAAGGGAATTAAAAAAAAAAATAGCCAGTGCGCTGTATGGTTGGAGTGATGAGCGCATCATGGATTTCACAACATGGCATTAAGGAGTAACAATATTCAGAGCTATAATAATTAAGACAAAATAGACACGATCTCCAGAGAGCAGTGCAGAACCTTATTTTCCAGCACCTTGGGGCTATTTTAAGCTGGGGGAGTGAGATCTTCACAAGTGATAATTCCACCCTGTGGCATTTCTAACACATTTTTCATAAACAACTCGCATGTGCCTGTGTTAGTTCTGGAGTACTTTACAGTTTTAGCAACACGGTGTTTGTTTCTGCAGATTTGCATTTGTCCGCACATGTTTGATGGAAGCTGGCAAACCATCGCTTGTCTCCAGAGCCAAACAACCCCCTGAACAACACAAGATCTCCTGCTGACAAGCAGGCTATGCCAAGGTGTCACGACGTGCGTGCTCCAGTGACTTAATTTCAGTAACTAAAAAGAGGAGCTCCGAGATGACGACTTTCCCGGTGTAGGCATTTCACGGTTCTGAGCGCAACCCGCGCCCAAACGGCTACAGAGCGCACGGCCGCAGCACCAGCGAAACCTGCAGAACCATTGAATCATTCCACAGTTCGCACTTCAGAAAGTTACCCAGCGTGGCAAACTGTGTAACTGTGTTTCAGCAGTCATAAACACAGTTCATGGAAGAAACCGTTAAGTAGTAAACAGGAGATATGTTGTCCTGAATTTGTTAGAGCATGCTATAATTGGCTTCCAATCCCACGCATTAATATAGGAAAATTAGTATCTGATTCTCAGAGAAATCTATGAACTACAAGTTTTATGAGAGAAAGCTGTAGGTTGTAATAGTTTTAAAATGAGAATAATAATAAAAAAAAATATTTCAGGGAATTTAAAAGGAAAAAAAATTAAATGTGCTGGGGCATTAAGGTCAGCTCCCTAATGCACAGCAAGCATTCACTAGCGTAAAAAGCTTTTATGATTTCCCGAGGCTCAACATGCACTCTTCTGCTTTTAGATGTCAACAGGTTCATCCTCACCGTGCCCTCAGCATCCGTAAATCACCCACTTCATTATCAGCCAGTGCCGATTGGCTGAGTGAGTAAATCTGGAGAAGTTAACTACCAAACACAGCATCCCTGGTGCAGCACGCTGTACTGAATCTGAAACTTATATTTCTGAAATTGCCCTCTGCGCGGAGGAGATCACTGCGTGGAGAAGTGCAACCAATACAAGCCGTTACAAATGCAGCACTGACAAAAAAAAAAAATGCAAGCACCTTGACCTTGTCAACCTGATGTTAAAAGTTATAGCCAAGTTCTTTATCAGAATCATTAACTGCTACCTGGCACAGAGGAAACAAAAGCAATGCAGCAAAAAGGCTCGCACGGAGCGCGACGTGCGAGCTGCTCTCCACAGCTGCCATCACCCAGAGCCAGGGGAAAAATCACAATTCCTTTATTTATACTCTGCTAATAACACCCCCAATCCCTGCTACTGGGGATAAAACCAAATTGATTACATACTTCCAAAGATTCTTCTGAAAGCTCTTCTCTTTCCTACTGTATATGACCTTGACTACAGTTGAACTACAGTTGAGTCTGCTGTCTCACTTTCACATTCTCATTTCCAGAAGAACCTTCTTCAGTGCAACAAGGCTGCATCCATCCCTACTTTACTTCTTTGGTCCTGGTTTCCCAGTCTGGAAGTTTGTTGGAGTTTGTAGATTAGACATACATACATACAGAGACATACATGATTAAGGTTCTTTCCTGTAAAGATGACTACTCATTACAAGTTATCAGCTCGTGACAAAAAGTCACGTGGTGAGGAAAAGGGTCTTCTGGAATCTGATTTTTAAACTGTTTTTATCAAGGCTATATAAACGGGTTTTTGTTTGTTTCTAAGATTCCTACCAAGATAAAACAGGATTATGAAATCCCATACCCACAAATACCCTGGTTTTACAGAAAACCAGGAATACACACCCGTATGTATGGAATTCACACTGTGGTACCTGGCAGCATAACAACCACATTTTATAAAAGCTGTCACCAAGAGACTTGTTCTGAAAAAAATTGCGTGCCACAAACTGGTATGCACAGGAACGTTCCACCAGTAAGAAATGGCATGCTTTGTCCATACTCCCTAACAACCGTGGACAGAAAGAAAGAATATTTTTGACACAACTGAAATTCCTCAAAATTCCCTGGTCTATTGTTTTGTTTACATTGGAATAAAACCAAAACCCTCTGCTCAGATCTACTTTCCCAAAGAACTCTCAAAGCTCATCTTTTGTGCCCAGTATCTTTATGAAGAACAAAACAACCAGGTATGCCTGCGCTACGGTTTATTTATATGATGTTAGTTGTTGTTGGGTTTCGGCATACCATAAAATATTAATAACAATTAAAAGAGTATGCTTATCTTCCTACAGGGCATAATACAGACTGCATACCAATTTACAAGTATTTTATCAGTTTTTATAGTTAATTTTAGTAAATGAATAAAAGTGCTACTTATAATTAACATTTATCCCTCTATATATACACACATAGCAACTTAGATAGGTAATAAGCAGTGTAGTATCTTTTAAAGGTAAATAAGCCAATTATAAGAATTTACCAAAGCACTTAAGTGTACAATAATGATTTCATTTGTTTCAATTATGCAACTATTGTGAATTTTAACCTCTCAAACTGTCTAGTTTTGAGAGCTTTTTTTTTTCCCCTCCTCTCTTTTCAATCAAATAACCTTCTCTACTCTCTCAAAAATATTTTTAAACATTGTAGGCACAATGTGATTGCAGAACTACAAAGATCCATTATGGCTGACACCGGCACCAGGAGTCCTTGTGCGTGTACCTTTATTGTAAGGAAGGATGAAAACTTTTTGTTTTCAGGCTTTTTGTCAGAAATTGCATTGTTGTGGTTTTCTTTTTTAAAAACATATTCAAGTACTTTCCTCACAGCTTTTCTTCCTCTCTTTTCTAAGCTGAAGAACTTCACCATTTCAGACACAATAGAACACGTAGGCCTTCTCCTGAACTGCCAATGTTTAAATTACTTTCTTAACCCTTCCTGCAGTAAGAGTTGAACTTGAAATGTTTATTTTATTTCACTTAGTCTTCTATCCTTTCAGTTATCTGTTGCTAGCCATCTGGATTACCAACATCAATAAAAATTGGTTTGTGCTGTTAGACAGGGGTCAGCATCTTGAAAAGACTCACCGTCTAATTAGATAGATTTACAATTACAACAGTGTAAAACGCTTAACGGCCACATGTTACAGCTATAACTTATGGCCTATACTGAAATAAATCTAACAGTGACTACTGTTACGTAAGCAGCGTAGGATGTGCTCGCGATTACCGTCACGACACGTAAGGATACGCACGGCCCAAACCCTAAATCACAAAATGGCGTGCTTCGTCGTGGGCACAGCTCCTCAGCCCCTTCGCACAAGGGCTCGAGGCTGGGCCGGGCCCAGGCACCCTCTGGAGCTGCTCCCACCGCTGCCGCCTCTCCGCCGTCGCTTCCTGTCCAGATTTCACCCCTCAGAGAGGTAGGGCTGTGTTTCAGCGTCTCCTCGCTGAAGAGGAGAATGCACAACACAATGGAATTATAAAGCAACAATCTCCTGGATTTTCAGATACAGTAACGAGCATGAAACTTCTGGAACCCCGCTGGTAAAAGCACACCACCATTACCAAGACCACGACGTGATTACAGAGCTAATACAACATTTCTACCCTGAAGTCTTTCAAGGGAACTGGAAACCTTCAGAAAGCACTTTTAGTGACTGCCAGGATGAATGGCTCCAGTAATTACATTTTAGAAGTTGGAAGATAAAGATCTGACTTTCTTTTTTGTCTGGAAAGCTTTGTCTTCTATCCTCTTCCCACCTCCCCTGCTGATGCCCCCAAAATTCAAAGACTCCACAGACTGGAAAGCACAGAACTGGGGAAGTCTCAGACAGAGCTTGGTTTCCTTACAGGTCTGTTTTTGTGTGAAATCTCTTTTTTTTCATCTTTACCCACTTTAGCCATACAGCTAATTCATCCTTAGAGACATATAATGCCTGCTTTTCTTTTAAACACAAAATGCTTTGTTTGGAAAAAATGCAGAGAATCAAATTAGGAGAATACATGCGTGTGCCTATTACCATTTTAACTTAAATAGGCTGTTAAGTACAATAAGGCAGCAATCTTTTCACTTCATTTCTCCCAAGAGATGCTAATGAGAGAAAGATATGAGTATTTTAAACTGGAGAGGTCAACAGGTATTCTGAAGGTGAAGCAGAGAGATTTCTGTTAACGTTCCTGTGCAAGTATCACTGTGGGAAAAGGCGAGTGCTGCTTTACGTGTGATACACGCACTGTGTTACACACACGGCCACAGAAGCTGGCCTAATTCTGAGTCTTGTTATATCTTGAAATAAAATAATAATCTCAAGTCTCTTAGCAAGTGCTGTGAACAGTATTTAAATTTCAGCTTTACTTACAGATATACTAACCTGAACTGTATGCTCGGTTAGAGTGGAAAGACAGCATCTGCATTAGTAACTGGCCAGTCCTAGAACAGATAACTTCTGTCTGTCTATCTACTGAATTAATTTTTTTGTTGTTCTTTCTGGGTTGGATGAGTTTTCAATGAATAAATATGGTTGGCAATATTTTATAGCTCTTTCAAATGCAAGTAATTAATTTTCCAAAGCACAAAGACTACGGAGATATCAATGAATCTAATCTTTCTCACCCTACATAAGCTCTATTATCCTGTGTGTTTTTTGCAATAATAGAAAGATAAATTGAGAGGTTAAGTGAATTTTCCAAGGTGGTATGTTGAGAAATTAATAGAAACAGACTTAATGGAAGCAGCATCTCTGAACACCAAAATATGTAGTTTAGCAGACTAGTAATGTTCTAGATGAAAACTAAGATGGCCCACCTGCACTAAACCATGTGCACATTTTATTTCAGATGTGAAGTAATACTGCAACAAAGCCAGATATCGCACCATGGAGCAGGAGGACAAATCGTACTGTTGATTCCCATGAATTATTTTATTCAGATAGGAATATATATTTCCAGAGCAGATGCTTTAGCATTCGGGTCTTAAATTAAATTCTTGAAGATGTAAGTCTGAAAAAGCTTACAGTAATAAGGCAAATGCAGACTACATAAAAACTACAGTCACAGCCGTTACATTGATTTTTTATGCCAGTTCTAGATACAACACAGACTACAGCAAAAGTTAAATACGGATGCTATATCTCAGTTTCTGTATCTCTGATTTGTGTCACAGATCTTGCAAATTAGCTGATTCCATAGCAAACACACAATTTCAACAACAGTAACTCTATTCATTTGACACAGAGAATTATTCAACCAGTTAAAGATTACCTGATTTCACCAAAGCAGTAAGAAATCAGTCAAAAACTCAAAACTCTCCTCCACTCAAAGTACAAAACATGGACCAAACTAGAAAGAGAATAAATAAATAGGATGGAGCCTAGGAAATGTAAGGAGGTACTCATCTTGGATGTATCAATCCAATCAGAAAAAATATTAAAATCCCTTAAGTAGAAAGTTTACTCTGAATTAAAAGTTGAGAAAGTCACTGGCATATTTATGAAGAGATATTTAAACTTAGAAGAATATTTTCCACTCTGTAGAAGATCTCTTGCATAGCATACACAGTTTCAGAACGGTCACCTTCTATTTTGAAGACTGTTTTTACCAATAAGTTACTAAAGCTTCCAAGACTTCAAAGTTTTTGTGTTGTGGTTTTTTTTTTTTTAAACTTTTCATTCTTCTACACGAGATCTCCCAAATTGCCAATCTCATAATGACCGCTCAAAAAACATTTTTCAGGTGTCTGTTGTAAGACACTTGCTTCTTTTTTTTTTTAGAATCAAGAAAAGAAGTGTAAAAGTAATACTTCACTAATGCCTCCTTTCATAATGCTGAAGTATTTTGAAAGCGTACTTCCTCTAATGGAATAGATGACTTCTTTGTCTCTGTGACTTTCTTTCCAAACTGCACGTACTTTATATGAAACATAGCTCCGAGGCTGTCAATTGAGCTTGAAAGTTAATGTTCCTGTAAATCACCAACTGCCAAAACGAGTTACACCATTTACCTTGTGACTGTTTTTTGAAAGTTGTCATCAAAGTATTTAGCTAATCGCACTTCAGACCCTGTTTGTCTCCCAGGCCTGGATGGCCAGCAGCCATTCACGTACACACGGCCCAACGGCAGAACCGCACGCTGGCTGAATAAGCGATGTTTCGGTAAGTCATTAGTGCGCTATACCGGGGATGGATTTCAGAACTGAAACTGCCATGAATCATGTCATTAACTTAAGATTCTCCCTCCATACTAACGTGTCTTGTGACAGAAGAGGCAGAGCAACAGCAGAGCATTTCAGAGAAGTGCTTCCCACTGAACTGAAGAGATGAAATGAAGGGTTTTCTTTCCTTAAATGCACAGTTTAGACAGATTTGCAACCAGCAATCTTTGAGGTTTTGTTTTTTTTTTTTATTTACAGGATTTTCCTAGATTATTTGTTGGCTTATTTTCACACCCTTCACTGAACCTAAACCAAAAAAACTCCAACAACTACGGCACAGCCTGAACCTCATACAGTGGGAGCAATTGCCTGGAGTTCAATAAGCATTAGAGGGGGCAACCCCTGCTCTGACCCAGCTCGAGGGCTGGACACAGACACTACGCAACATCCATAGCGAAAGACCAAGAAAAGACCAACCAGCTCATTCTTATCCCCTACGTTGGTAAGTTTCAACCAAGCAGAGTATTTCAAATTAATGACTGGAAGACACAAAGTTTAAACCACGTATCAACACGGTGGAGAAAGCTCCAATCCCAGAAGGGACCGGAGTCTGCTCTAGAGTGAGATCTGTACAGTGAAACTGCAGACCAGCACGGGAGCTTTGCCCTGCACGTGTTTCAGGAGTTTCAGTCCAGCTTTCCAGCGCCATTGTCAACAACCAAACCTAACTGAAGCACAGATGTCCTCCTGAAGTGTACCCTTCATTTTATTTTACCCAAAACCAAATTCAGTTTGCATGCTTCCAAACCATTTCATAAAATGAAGTGAGGCACACAAAGTAGAGATCACGTTATCTGAACTAAAACGCAGACACATCTTCTGCATCCAACTAGCAAATCTGGGATCATTTTCCCAGTGTTCAACAAGGCCAAACAAAATTTCAAAAGACAGCTGCTTTTATTCTAAGATCTCCTAATTTATAACCAACAGTTTGTTTGTTGGTTTTTTTTTTTTTTAATTTAAGATCAGTTAAAACAATCTGATTGCTATTTAGGATTTTTAGTTAAGCAACCTTAACAGAGAAAAGTAGACAGGAAAGTAGAAGAAGGAGCAAATCCAGTCTCAAGCTGGGTACATTTGGCAAATAGCATGTTGCCAGGATGCTATCTATGAAAAGACTGTGCCCGGACACAGCGAGGGGAGAAAAAGTCTGCCTCATTCCCATTGCAGTAGAAAGTAAATTTTTACCAAAATTCTGTTTTTTAATTCTCTCCTCTTTGCTTTCTTCTTTCAAGCAGCGAGGACCCCAATGTCATTACAAAGCTCTAACGAGCATTCAGCTATGATTATATGCTAGCATGGTCATTTCTTCCTCATGCTTATTATGCTTATCTATTTCTACCTACATCGCAAGATTATTGCCATGTTTCAAGCCAGCAAGGATTAGTAAAAACAGTACATAAATAAAACAGCATACAAGTGAAATCAGGGTATTTGAGGGAAGGAGGAGGTAGGCATGGATTTTAAGTGACAGCAAACCAACTACTTTAATGTTCATAATAATAAGAGCTGCCAACAGAATAAGGAATAGAGTCCTCCGTTTACTACCAGTGGTGACATTTCTTGTTGTCATTCAGCAAACTAATTGCCTCTTTTGTCAGGTATGAATCCCTTTTAACAGAGACGTTAAAGGCAATGGTGCCTGGCCAGGAAGATACTCTGATTCTTAAAGGTTTCCCCCGTTTACTAAAGTTCCTTTTCAAGTTTATTTATCATTTATGTTGATGTCTGAGGAGCTACTGGGTGCTTGCTTTTCAGAGCAGGGGATAGAAATAAGACAGAAAGCATGATGAACCAATTTGCCAGCCTGTATATAATATCTTACAGCATGTATCTATTTCTTCTTTAGTGAACAGGAAGCATTTAATCATTCCTGAAAGACCTACTTATCAAACTGAATTACTTGAAGCATCTTCCTATAAATCACAAAAGAAAAAGTATTTTATGTTTCCAGAAATGAAGCTCCTCTTGCAGTGAGTGGAAACATTAGCAAACACACACATTGCTAAGTTCTGCAAACTTCTCTTAGTTTTGCAATGCCTACTTCAGGAATAAAATTTTGCTGAGCAATATTATTCAGTCTAAAATAAGTGATAAGTAATTAACATCACACCATCTTAACTCTAGCAGCCCATGTTTAGAAGTTATTTCTGGTGAGGAATGTTTCTGTCTTACTGAATTTTTGCTCTCCTTTTTGTAGGCACACACACTGACGCACTTTCTAGTGTCAATTCTGAATGTTCAAGCTTGACAAAGTTATTCATATTGATCAGGATTTACTTCTTTTGCATTATCAGGCTAAGCATCAAATTACCAGTCTGTAAACAGGAATCACACCAGACTGAAGAGCTTTTACTTACAACAGCCAATGCACTCACATCAAACAGGGCTCCTACCATTAATTTGTGACTTCCATTTCAAATAAATAAATAAATAAAAATAAAAATAAATAAAATTAACATTTACATCTGTAAAGCACTTGTGTGTTCTGCATTGCTATCAAACAGGCAGTCATTTTTCTTTTTTGGTTTTTTTTTTTTTTTTTTTTCTTTGCTTTAAAATTGCTAATTATATGTCAACCTTACAGAACAGCAGCAGAGACACAGGGCTTTACACAGCTATAGCATACACATTTACTGGGGAAAAAAACCAAATTAACAAATCCAAAATGCCTCAAATGTCTTTCTATTAGTCAGAACACGTGTAACCTCACGTACATAACGGTTCCACCTTCAAGAAAAAATTTTAAACACAATTTTAATGTAAGTGTCTTTTCAGAAGAGAGGCCAGAAGGCAAAGTGCTGAGCATATTAGTGGTTATCCCTCCTATTCACAAGGCTCGATGCCATTCCCAGTAATGACAGTCAATTGAAAGATCGAGCCGTGATCTGAGCCACTCTGCAAGTCTCTTGAAAGCAATGAAGCTGCCTACAGAGCTTTGTCCTATCAAATAATATTTTGTGATGCTGTAACACTGCAGCAGCGCACATGAACGCGCGATTGTAAAGTATGCGCTGCCAGTTTAGTTTGCTGTGTTTCCACAGGTTGTAGCAAAACACAGTATGAAAATGGTTGTTAGCTCAAAGTCCCCCAAAATAATGGTTGAACCAGATCACCATTAACAAGAACTTTTGTTTTCCAAATATATATGCACCTTTTTTTAAGCCTCTCTACTATTCCTTTCCAATTCATTCCACTTCTTTACTGAACTCACTTTGCACTTTCAGACATTTCCAAACACAACTTGATCAGAAGGCTTCAAACTGAGAAGAAAACAGAATTCGTCAGTGGACGTGACATGCCCCAATTTAGATACACAGTAAATTTAAGAAGGAAGAGGTTTATTCCACTTTCTTTCTTCTTCCTAAGTTTGGACGGCACGATGGCTATGATGAACCTGTGAAATGTTTTCAATGGGAGAAGTATTTAGGAATCATTTTCCGGATACTTTCCATGCATTCAAAAGAGACAATGCCTCTCCATTTTCACACACTCATATTATGACTACATGATTTAATATTGATGTTATGAAAACAAGTAAATCTTCCTCTGGTTTCAGTACTGTCAATAAGCTTTAACAAGATCCAGCCCTCGTTGGAGCAGCCATTTGCATGCTGTGCTGCAAACTCTGTACTACGAGATGTGCAGCTGGAAAGCAAGCCACACATTTTATTTTCAGTTCTTCACCAGCAAGATAAGAAAAGACTCCAATGGGGGGGGCGGATAATTTTAATGATATGAGATCCTACTAAAGCATAAGGAGTTACTTCTGGTTCCAATATATAAACAGATTTTCACCTTCCTCCTCACGTACCTGAAAGTAATGAAGAATCATTCCTGTGATTTCGGATTGATTCCCTGTATATTTGATGTTAAAAACACAGCCTAGCCACGTCCCAAAGCAAAGCCACCACAGGCAGTGTAAGGAAGCTGTTTGACTGATATCTGCTTACGCTGTCTGTCCATACAGTTTCACATACTTTCTGTGCCCTTGGAATCATGGAATAGCCTGCACGAGGGAAGCACATAGCCGACACCTCACTGTATTCTCCTTAGTACATTATATTTCTGCAGGGCAATACGTGAACATTCTGATGATATCCATAAAATACTCACAAATGTCTTTATGACATTCCAGTCACCAAAGTGCAAAAAGTCTTTTCCTTCCTTAACCATAATTAATCATCGTTATCACTATCCCACTAGGGCATAGATACATTTTTATCACTAAAAATTTGGTATTTTAAGACAGGGGAGGGAAAAAAAAGAAACATAAATTGGTTGTGATGAAAATACAAGAACTGGCATGACTGAAGCAGGTTTGTAAGAGGAACACTGATTAAGCTCCAGAAAGCGTACTGATTGTGATCGAAGTGGTAAAAACAGTTTCTCAGCAGATATGTAAGGTGTTGCAAAAAACCCTACTTAATTAATGGAGCTACCTTAAAATGTTCTAAATTCATTACAGGAGTCAAATATTTATTGACTCTGGTCAATAAGGTATTTGTTAAAGGCATTTGTTATTAAAACTCCCAGACAGTTATATGAATACACAAATGGAGGCCAGCAGTGAGTTTGAAAGCCCAGCAAGAACATCTCGTGTCTAGTATAAGAAAGAATATTGGTATAGCGAGTATCATATATAAGTATACAACAGAATCTAAGTTCATAAATCATTGTAATGATAAAATAATAAAATCAATTTACTCTGTATCACAACAACTAAATAACATGCGCTGTTTTACAATTACGATTTTATCCTTCAGCCTGTATTTTTCAAGGCAAAATTAATGTTGCAATATTCTGACAGGGGTGATGCTGTAATACAAGGGTGATTTAATTGCTAACAGTAAATCGGTAGAATAAAATATTAAAAACATTGTGAAAGACCTTAAAAACCGATACAGCTTACAAACAGCTGTGAACTGGACAGCTCAGACGACAGGATCCTTCTCCCTGTTTCGCAGGGCAAGGCGTCCGTCGATTGTTCTGTTCACGTACTCACGTGGTTTGCAAGTACGACAACAATCTCAGGGTTTCGCATTGCTAAACAACTTCCTTGAGTTATTAACATTAAGGAATAAAAACTATAAATGTCACTATTTGTATAGTACAAGCAAATACTTCATATAATAATTTATTTAAGTTTTGCATGACTTTAAAAGGAAGACCTAATTAAAGAGCGTGTATTTAATAGAACTATTTTTATCTGTATCTAAATCAAGGTTTAATTAATAACCTTTTTGAGCCAGCACTTAAATTCTGCTACTGTTCTTCAAGGTGTAAGGAACCCCACACTTCAACAGATTCCATACTCCGTATCTCCTCACAGATAATTACATTTGCATTGTACAGCCGTAACAAGAGAATCTGTACTTATTTACATAATATGGATACCGGAATAAATATCACATTGATCACAGTCCCCAGAGAAATAGATAAAATCGGACTCATACCAAACCACTAAAGACGTACTTCGTCAGCTCTGAAAACTCCCAGCTCACCCAGAGCCCTCAGACCGTGGGCTCCCTGGGTGGCTCGGGAGCTCCCAGGCCCGTTCTCCCGACAGACGGCAGGTGACTCCCACTAACAACCCTGGAACGTCATCTCATACTCTTACCAAACGTACAGCAAGTTCTCAGTGCACATCTCTTTTTCACGTACCCAACAAATGAAAACTGCAGCTGAAAAAACCAGCAAGGACAACTGCTGCTTCAAAAAGACAACCATGACTTAGAAATCTACTTTGTAGGCTCAAATTAGAACAAACTTTAACAAGAAGAAAATTATCAAAATACATTTAAAGCATTTTGGTCCTCTGTTTAGGCAGTGCACATGTAGATTGAAAAATAATGATTGCAAGATTGAGGAGCTGTGACAGTTTTATTTTAGGTAAGTAATCTGAAATAAAACCTTACAGGGGAGGAAAAAAAGAAAAAGAATAAGAAAAAAAAAAAAAAACAACAAAGCCAAAACACTAGAGATTGTGGTTTTTAGCTTCCTCTAAGTTGACTGAGACATTTTCAGCATTCGAAGCATTCGTGAAGTGTTCATGAAGCGTAACAGAAGCTACATAAGCAAACATAAATCTGCAATATTGTTTAACAACCTTAGGGAAAAATCAGTTCTTCTGCTTGAAACCCTTCAGGTACAGTATTTAAAAGAGCCAAAGAGCAGTTCACATGAAACTAAGCTGTATTAGTTCCTAACATTGTACTCCTAATAAAGTATTAAAGAAATAAATTATTCTCTATTCAATTTGTTCAAATTTGTTTTGGGGGGACAACACGTACTCACTGTGGCTGTGGGTGCCTATCGATGCTCTTCCCTCACCGTACGGCTAGCCCTCCCCAGTATCCTGCACTGCAGCCTCACTGCTGGCAGCTTCCAACTTGGGAGATTCCTGACTTTTCCAGGTCGCAAACACCCTGCAAGTATCCCCCCACTGAATTACTTCAGCCTGAAAAGGAACGTGTGCTGTGCTTGCAAGAGCTTTCAGAAATCAGCCTTAAAACAGTCAATACGAAGCAAAAAAAAAACCTCTCCCTGGTGAGTTTGTTCTCACCAGGTGCATTACTGAATTTAAAAATTATAAAAATTGGAAACAAATAAAGAAGAAAAAGTGAAATAAAACATGTCTAAACAATCAGACTCCATATCAACCATAGTTGTCGCTGTGTTAAAATAAACACAGCCCCCTCTCCCACCTCCCACAGAGCTGCTTCCCTGGAAAGCCATTTCTGATTCCGCATCTTTTTTTTTCCTTCAGATTTGCATGCTTGGTGCACCCTTTCTAGCTTAAACAGCCTCCCTCCTACTCACAAAACCATGAGAAGCACTCCCTGCACCAACTGGTAATGAAATACAGCCTCTGTACCACTGTTTATTCTTCACCGGGAACGCTTGTCCCACCGCAACACGGCAGGTAGCTTCTCACACTCACCTTGCCCTTCTCTTGCCAGCCTCTTTCCTTCCATTGCCCACCTTCTGGTAAGAGAGGGTACCCTGTCTGGTGACTGATGAATGAAGCACCGAGAAAAGCTCTAGAGTTTGCCCTGTCTTCTGAGATGATGAAGTTGGCAATTTAGTAGATGTCTTTAGCGCTCAAGCCTCAATATCAATTGAGAGTTCTGCAGATGAGATGAGTAGGAGATGACACCGTCTCTTGACAAGGGGGAACTGAGGGGGCATGTGCAGTCTGCTTTGGAGCATTTGTGTTTTTGACACAAAGGAAGTTTGCAAAATAGGGTGTATGAAGACATCTGGTGCTTGGAGCTGGAGGTAAGATAAATCTTTACAGTCCCCATGCAGCACAGAGAACAATAACGCGTACAACGAAGCTAAGGATTTGCTTTTTTATGCTGAGTGCAAAAGCACAGAAGTCACAAAAAAAGCCCATCACGAGATGTAGCCCAAGAAATAATGCTTGGATATTCTCTTGCAGAAGTCGTGCAAGTGAAACATCTCAGGGCACCTGAGCCCTCTGGAATACTCACCTCGCTACTTACACCTTGGAAGGGGACACCGCTCCTTACGCCTGCCAAGGTACGCTGCCAGACACAGACTGCACCGTCACCCGCAACGCTCTCCAGAACGAGCCTGGATGTGACGGCCTGGGAGACAGCATCATCCCAGGACCACAGGTGCAATATTCAGCTGGAGACAGTTGGCAAGTGCTTTTATCTGAGCTAATGTCCTACTTACACAGCGTCCTTACGATACACGGGGTACGGATACCACGCCTCGGAACAGCACAATATAGGAGGACACGAAGCCCAAGCACATTGCGGCATTATGTCTACCGAAGGAGTACGTGTCATATTACATTAAACGTGAATGACTGCAGCAAGGGCAAAATAAAAATACGTTTCCTCAAGAAAGTAAGATTTGTCATAACAAAGAGATTTTCAATTCATTAAAACCAGAAACCTTCTGACCTCCCAGTCAACTACAGACGGGGGACATTCTGTTTCTGAACTATGCAAATTGTGATACAAAAATCAAGAATTTTTATTATCCTTTTCCATATGCATAAACCACATATTCCATTTTAAGATGACATTATACTGTGGCCTTCTAACTCTGAGTGACTGTTGCTAGCTAAGTTTCATCATTTAATATGTAGCACCTGCATTTGGCATAATAAAATTAAGCATTCCCTTGGAAATCAGATAGCTAGAATGTTTCTGTTTCTTTTTCAGACAAGGAGAAGACCTGCCTCCAAATTAGTATCTTTGATGTTGACTTTTCATCAGTAATAGAGAACCTGGTTTAAAAATTAAAAACCCAAACATCAAAATGCATGAGGAAGCTGCTAGAACTACGTGGTGAGGTAAGAGTACAAAGTCAGTGGATTCGAAGGCTGCTTCTGCTCTTTAGGATCTGATGAAAAAAAACCACAAACTTGTTTGGGGAGGAAAGCAGAAAAATC
This sequence comes from Tetrax tetrax, assembly GCA_009806455.1. Taxonomy (NCBI): domain Eukaryota; kingdom Metazoa; phylum Chordata; class Aves; order Otidiformes; family Otididae; genus Tetrax; species Tetrax tetrax. Next base: position 638,521 of record WHYT01017407.1, on the reverse strand, counting down.
TTGGCGCACTTTCTGCCGAGATGGGTGAGACTGGCGACTACCAAAGGAAAGGCTGACAGAGCTGTGACTGTTCAGGGGCTAAAAAAGAGTAGTCTCAGGGGGGATCTCATCAATGGAATATAAATATCTGAAGGAAGGGCACAAAGAAGATGGAGCCAAGCTCTTCTCAGTGGTGCCCAGTGACAGGACAAGGGGTAATGGGCATGGACGGAAAACACGGGAGGATGTCCCTCTGGACTTCAGGAAACACTTTTTTTACTGTGAGGGTGACCAAGCACTGGTGCAGGTTGCCCATTATTGACAATCTCCCTCCTTGGAGATATTAAAAAAACATCTGGACATAGTTTTGGGCAACGGGCACCAGGTGGCCCTGCACGAGCAGGGGGGTTGGACCAGATGAGCTCCTGATACCCCTTCCAACCTAAACCATTCTGTGAAAAATGTCTGGATTCAGGCGCAGGCTCAGCTCCCTTAGCTCTCATTACAACTTCCTTCAGAAGACTATCCTATGCTAGCGGCAAAGTAAATGGGAGAACTCCCCGTTTCTGATAGTTCCCCAGCTCTTTCCAAGTGACTGCAACCCAAGGGGTGAGCTGCCCAGTACCGCACCGTGGCACAGGGAGAGGAGAAGGGCTGCTGTGGTTTGTCTGGGGAAACAGCACGGGCTCTGCCTCTGCTGAGGGGACGAACACAGCACCATGGAGCTTGCCCTGAAATGGAATATTACCAGAAGCTATTTTTTTTTCTTCTCCTGGAGATGAACCTACATGAAGTAGGTGGGATGCTTCTCACAATTATTTTTTCAGCTTCCCCTAAGCCTACAGGCAACACCTCTGTTCAGCTGTTCCGAATGCTGTTAGGTACAGCGTACATGTATGGGAAACAAATCCTTTACTCACCTTGTTTTTCTTTGACAAAATACATGAATGCAAGCTGGGATTATAACATGGCCAGTATATTTGGAACAGTTACACTCTCAAGAGAGCTGGAACCCACGTGAAAGGAAGAGGAATGGGCAAAAGAGACTAGAGAGAATTGAGCCATCACTTGGCCAGACTTAGCATCAAGGTACGGTTTTAGGCATGCAGAGAAATTGGGTATTGCATTAAAATTTTTTGGTTTGGACAAGCTTCTGTCCTAATGCATACTATTGGTAACTAGCTTCTGAGAGAAAGAAGCTGGGAAAAAAACAAAACAAAACAAAAAGAAAAACAAACAAAAACAAAAACACACAAAACAAGAAAACCCACACTACACCAGACCCACGGGGGTTAAGAAAGTGAAACACACAATAAAGCAGCCACAAATCCAGTTGGGAAAATGTAGAGTGACACTTGAGATAGGCAAGAGGCACAGAAAATGCTCAGAAAGAATGGGGACAAACAGCCCCAAAGGCTTTGCTAACCCAGTGAGCATTTCAGAAGCAGCTGCAGAGTTCCCTGTCCAAGGAACTGAGAGCTTTTACCAAGCCTGTGCTGAGCTCCCCACAGTGAAGACGTGAGTGAGAGCAAAGCCACAGCAGCTACAGCAGGACAGTGCAAAGCGTCCTTTTGAAAGACATCAGCAGAACCTTCTGACATTTGGGATACACAAATCGACAGATACACAGCATAAAAAAAAAGACATTTCTTCGTCTTTCCACGGATAACCACCAGCCCTAAACAGCATTATTAGTCTCCTTTGCAACCTCTGGTTCTGCAATTCACAGGGAAGCTCCTCTCACTGCCATGATGGGTGGCAAACTGAGGCAAGGAAGGAGGGAGAGAAAGATTTGCAATAAATTGATCTTCTCTGCTTTCCTCTGCCCCATGTAGCTCCAAGTACTCCAGCCTCTCCTGGGAATGCCATATATCCCAGGTCATGGTGTTTCTGGACTGCTTTTCACCATCTGCAATTTTACACCCACAAAGTGATTTTGTGATCCCATCATATTTATGAATCCGTTCACACGCTTGCGGGGTGAAACACAAACTATTTAACATTGCATAGCAAGCTACGTAATTGTTCACTAAATGAAATCAAGGAGGTTGCATCTAATTAAGAGTACATGGGGAATCTACTGTAAGCAGAAGGTGTTGTAATTACCTTGTCTCGATGCAAATGTACCCAGTAATGAGAACAGCGTAGGCAAAGGATCTAGCCTTTACCTTCAGGGACACACAGGTGAAGCTAGAAACACTTCTGATGGTATGACACATGTAAACACAAAGAAATCCCTGTCAAATAATAGTCCTACTACAAAACACTCAGATGTTTGATTTTTAAACAGGATAACTCAGACTACAAGTTATCAAACAAAATACAAAAACTAGACCAAGTCCAAACTTCAGCAAGTTAACACATCGAGTGTACATGTGCAGGCTTTCCAAATTGCCAAGCTAAAAAATCATCACAAAACCTGTCAACAAAAACTTGGCTTATAACACATTTTTGACACTTACTTCATGTCTTTTAGAAAGCGCCCATGTGATTAAATGGGTAGAAAATCAACTATATTTATATTCTGGGTTTTGCTATTCTGTCGTACAGAACTGTAATGCATGTTTTATTTTTTCATGTTACCTAGACACAACGGTATGTAATTTCATAAAGTTTAGGTGAAAAAATGTTCCTGTCTAACAGCTGATCTCCATAAATGGGGTGTTTAAGACAACCTCAGCTTTCCCATCTCAGCCAGTGTGTCAGTACTTGGCCTGTTTTCTTCTCGCACACCGGCATCTTTGATGCGGGAGAGCTGGCGGGACGTTCGCTGGGTCTCCTGAGAACAACACACCCCTGCAGCCAGCCGTGCTCGTGGAGCACCGCGCTCTGCTTTCAGCTCCTTGCTCAAACAACACGGAAACTCCGATAAATATAATAAGATCTAACAATCCCAAACAACAACAAAACAAATATCGTCGCAGATAAATCGGGCTCAAGGGCATTGGCTAAGTGATTCTAGCAGCTTAATATGAGCACAGAAAAATCCCCACAAGTTTAAGCACGTATTCCCAGAGAAATCCTTCCTGGAGTGAAGTTGTGTGCTCCTTTACTCATCGTTTACCTGAAATATCAGGACTTACATTTATTAAGCTATGGCATAACCTTATTAATGTTTAATTTCTATTAGATTTGAGTGGGATTTATATACATGTCAACTCCCGCAATATGACTGAAATGCACAGAGAAAAATCTAGGAGGAAATGAAGGAAGAAGATTTATTCAGACGTTCAATCATGCTGACTTGCAAAGCCATAAAGTCTGTGGGGGGGTAAGGGGAGAGAAAGTAAATAGACAAACAAATAAATAGTTGGGGCTCTTTTGTTTAAAACACACACATTGCCTAGGAGTCATTTATATATATACCTCCATCTATGAGCAATTTTAGTATGGTAAGGAAATAAACCAGAAATAGTGATATCTCCAACATGAAAAAATATGTATTCTTCAGATTGCTCAAGATGTCTGTGTAAATATATCTGGAACTAAGGAGTGATTTGGTCGAGCCTGCCTCTTCACTGAAGCTTCTTTCTTGCTAGGTACGTACCTGTGATGAACTCTCCATGGAGCCGACGCGAAAGGCTACAGACGTGTCTAGGCTGGGATGTTGTCCTTTAGAACAAACATCTGAACTGCACTTTGCTAATTAGGAAAGTATTTCATCCACAAAATGGAGAATATAAACATTGAAGAAAGATAAAACACTTCCCTACAAAGAAGAATGAAAAGGGAGGGTAAGCCAGTAAGTTTACAGGACCAGCACAGACCTAGTGCTGAACGTTTGTTCCACGCTGTCTGGGTCTCACTTCTGCACCAAGACCCAAACGCAAGTGCCCGCAAGCACTTCCTTCTGAATGTATGGGATCTGTCTCACAGCCACTGAGTAAGCTTTACTGCAAGATTTGGATCTTCCATAAGGGCATCACAGCTCAGAGAATGCCCATGAAACGGGCTGACCAGCCAGAAAGTGGGGAAAAAAGGCTGCCCAGCATTAGTCTGCATAGATTAGAAGCAAGAAGATACTATGACTACACACAGAAACTATAGTTTATGAAACATGAGATGATAAAGTAGATAAAAATCAATATTTGGATTTTAAAGAGGAGAGGATGAAAATACAAGATTTCACTGAAACATTAGCATTTTCCAATTGGCAATATTTAAGTAAAGCAGATAAATAATCTTGAAATTCTGTTACCAAGCCTGCTGACAGCTGGACACAGCAGCTGTATAAACTGTTCTAGAAGATTTGACTTGAAATGTTAACTTCATTTCTGAAGTTATAGCACAAAAATAATAATAAACCCAGGCACTTTAATTTGTTCAGAGCAAAGTAAAGATTTGTCTTTGAATTTGGCTGACAGACTCATTTTTACTCAATTAAAACATCATCCTCCAGCTCACATGAGGTCTTGATACTATCTTATGTTTTAAAAAAGGGGAAGAAAAGTTCAGGGAGGAAAAACTAAAGTACCTTGTCCAATTTTTGTGTACACCTGATGATCCAGCATTCTGTCAAGCCGCAGCTCATACAAAAAAGAGGCACTCTAGTTTCTTCAGTGCCATTGCTTTAAATGCAAGACATTTAATAAAAATTTTTATTAAAATATTTTGCAATCTTATTGTTGCATCTAACAGCAGCACGAATAACAGCAGAGAATGTGCTAGGGCTGCCACCCACGCGTCCCCCAACAACTGCACGCCCAGATGCGTACGAACCACGGCCAATGAGGACCGACAGCGACTTCCATCCGCCTGGTCCTTTCATGCTCGTATGACCACCCATCTGGCCTTCAGCCAACAGCCCCAGTTCAGCAAACCACTCCCTTCTAATTAATAGGCGTGTTTTGTCCCTTTGAATTTAATGGGGGCTTTTAATTTTGTTCAGCTTCTTTGCTTATTAAGGATAAAATTAATCCTAGGCGTAAAGTGCATGGAGATAAAGCAGAAAAATGACAGAGCACCTCACAGAGAAAGCCTTTTTCATATTAGCTAATTCCGCTGATACAGTAGTAAGACCACCAATAAAAAGAAAATACAGATGTAAAGATATACACAACTGTATCTTGGCAATATCCAGGTCAATGAAGAAAATTAATTGCCATAGTAAAATCAACTTTAGTATTTTGATCACTGACCTTCCAGTTAGTTCACTGGTAGATCAGAAATTAAATATAAATTACGGTCTGGGCTACACTGACATATCAAAATGCTCTGGGTTTGCCTCTTGTTTCAGTCACGCCAGGCATCTTTCCTTGCATTGAGCACAACCAAACAACTCTTTTGGTGCTGTTTCCCAACTGGACATCTGTTGTGAAAGACAAGAGAAAAAAAGAAAAAAAAAAAGGAAAGAAAAGAAAAGAAGAGGAAAAAAAAAAAGAAAAAAAAAAGTCTGCACTGTTGCTGCATTCTGGTAGCTTTGCTGAATAATTAAGAGAATATTCTAGTTAAAATAGAATTTCTCCTTTTTCTGATTTTTTTGTGCTGACTATTTAATACTGTATTCTCTGATTATTTTATTGATGATGTACAGATGCATGCTTATTCCAGTAGATAATCTGGAAAATATGAGAAACTAGCAATCTTTGCCTTGCTCAGCTCACACGGTGGCCTGTTAGTGAAACAGGAATGTATGATGAGCTGTTTCTCCTCTTCTTCTCCCATCCAAGAAGAGAAGTTCTTACAAATGCATAGCCTTTATGTTTTTAAGTCCTACTTCCGATAGGTAGAAAAAGACAAACCTCTTCTAAAAAAACCCAAAACAATACAGGATTTGAATCCTAGCAATGGTTTTGTTCGGCATGCTGGAAAGACCAAATTTTTCCACTTACCCAGTGTTTCTAGAGGATGAGTCTCCAATCCTTCAACTTTTTTTTTTTTTTTCCCTTGTTTAAAGGTCAGGTAAAAGTTTAGAAGCTATGTCTGCATGCAAACATGCAACCAAACCATGAGCCACGGGTACATAAATGTCTATACAATTGCACTACGGAAATCTGAAAGTCCAAGTTAATCTGTGAGAATTCACTTGGAAAAATAACACACAAAGTTAAGGAAAAGAAGGGAGGGAGATTTATGTTTCTATTATGATATCAAACATTGAAAAGGAGAAGACATCACACTGAGGTTAATTGGGAAAAGGGAAATTATTCTAAAATCTTCAAATCAATGGAAAAATAACTTCTATTTATTTAAATTACATGTTCCAGACCAGATGAAAGCAACTGATGAAAAGCACATTGTTTGATGAGGTCACTTATTTGCAAGCCAGGTGATCAGCACTTGCTAAAATGAAAAGGGAAAGCAAGAGAAAGAAAAGGAAAAAGTAAAAGGTTGCGTTATCCACTAGCACAGAAGCATGACAGTTTCAACCAGCTTTTACTGAAATGTTTCCCCTGCATTTCCCTCTGCAACAAACCAAACAATCTGGTTACAAACTGTAATGAACCTCCTAACAAACAAGCAACACCTCTGACAACTTCTCTGCCATACCCTGACCTACTGCAGGGCAAGGAAATCCCAATATTGCTTTTCTCCTTAATGCACTGTTATCTTCTCAAAGTCCATAATTTGCCAAGAATTGTCATGCCCTGGATTCTGAAATGGTCCAGCATAATCCTAAAATGTTTTTCTAGGAACCAGCAGTACCACTTGTCTTTCTAAGTCCCTTCATCACCTCTTGGAGACCAGCCATGCTGTGTGTGTATTCATCCTCTCACTGAAGCTTTGGCCCATTTCTTACCAATTAACCTTTAATTTGCTGGAGACTTTAGTACAAATAACTCTGTTCATCACATTTTCTCTGTAGACAAACCTCCTGGACTTGTTAGGGAAGGGAAAAGTCCACCTTGACGGTGAGAAATGTCAGCACAGGAAAGAGCCAGGAAAAGGATTGCCCAGTAATAAGCAGATTAAAAAATAAAATAAAATAAAAAAATAAAGCACTGTTGAGGTAAAATTAAAAAGCAGAAGACACTCTGAAAAAGCAATTTAAGTTATCTCACCAGCTGTGGTGAGGATGGTTTCATCCATCCTTACAGGAGTAAGAAATACCTTTAAAACACAGCATCACACTGGAGCTAAGACCAAGAGATTTCACAGCATCACAGAACAGTTTGGGTTGGAAGGGACCTTCAGAGGTCATCTAGTCCAACCCCCCTGCAAGGAACAGGGACATCTCCAACCAGATCAGGTTGCTCAGAGCCCTGGCCAACCTGGCCTGGAATGTTTCCAGGAATGGGGCATCCACCGCCTCTCTGGGCAACTTGTTCCACTGCTCTACCACCCTCAGTGTAAAAAATTTCCTTGAATCTAACTCAGACACAAGGCCTTTTTTAACACAAGTATTAAAAAAGCTTTGTCCTGACATTTTCTCATTAGCTCCCACTACTTTCAGCACATATCAGGATGTATCCAGGATTGTGATTTTCTTCCTGGATAATGCAAATCCTGCCCACACCCCAACAGAAAATATGCATATACAAGCTTATAGACAGCTAAATAAGAAGTAGAATGAAAAAGCTGAATAAACATCTCAGACTTGACAAGGTTTTGACAGTTATTTAAGAAATATTTAATACAGGTACCTAGCACCTACATTTTCAGTGTTGACGCAGCAATTCTAACAAACTAACGTCATAGACAATGCTTGTTTGTATTTTAGGTTTATACAAGGAGCTTTTAAAGACTACTTGTGCAGGTGTTGCATCACAGCAGTGCTTACAAACAATCAGAAATGCTCTTCTGAAGCATCTCTCCTGGCTGCAGGGAAGTGGCTTACTGCTGAATTTCTTTGGGCTCCCAAGACTGATTTGGAAAAAAGCAAGCCAGAAATGAACGGCCGGCACTCCCACCAGAGCCAAGCACAGCCAAGCTAACCAGCGAGCCGCTGGGTGGTCAAGAACGTGATTTGCAGCAGTTCCTCCTGGTAGAAGAGCCTCTTCAGTATGGACTTCAATTGCGCGTGAGAAATTAGCTGTTTGCAGTAGTAATGTTCATGTTACCGAACACCACCACTTAAAAAAATCTGCCACTTGAATTGCAGGTAAGAGCAGTAGCACTTGTGACAACCCATGGCAGTTAATGCGAAGCACTCGAGTCAACAATATCGAATATTTTTCATTACAGCTGTTGCACTATTCCAGATGTGAATCATTCAGGTCTGCAGAAAAAATAAGCTGTTTCCCTACTCTTGCTACGTAGCGATCAGGTATTACACGACCCTTGGCAGAAGGGTCAGGGGTAGGTAAAAGACAAAAAACCAGAGGACTTGTCAGCGATGAACTATGGGCTAAATTATTTTATGAAGTACTCATGATTTTAAAGACTTTTTTTTAAAAAAAACCAAAACAACAAAACAAAAAAAAAACACAAACAGGGACCCCAAAAGTCCTAGTAATATAGCAACCTGAAACATTCTTTTGCAATTAATCTATAAGGTCATTTTGCCTTAAATCCCAGTTCTAAATCATTGGTCGGCTGGGGACGATTCAGGAAATCCCTCTAGCCGCACAGCTCTAACTCAGGCAGGAGACTAGACTTTGCCCTTAGCCCACGTATATCAAATCCTATCCATTTATTAAAATAATTTATTCTGTGTGCATAGCAGTATACATGTGGTTCTCATCTATTCTTCTATACTTCTTTCTTGATGTAAAAACCTATGCATACCACTTTCTACACAAAGGGGATTTCCTGCACTATTTAGTTGTAAATGTGCAAAAATCAGACCTATCAGAAAAAAGGATGGAAATCTAGTGTGCACCCAGCAAACAGCTGGAAAGACTGGGCTTCTAAAACTGTAGAACAACAAAGAAAAAAAAGCTTTGCAGCTTACGCTTCAACATCGCTATCTATCCCATAATTTGTTTGCTGTTGTGACACCCAGCGTGTTCATTTCCAGTGTCACGCCAAGAGACTCCTCAAAAACTCCTCTCAAAAAGACAAAGATTAGTTTCACATGCGATTTCAATTATTCAGCTTAAATTGAAAAAAAAAAAAAGAAAAAAAAAAAAGACAAGACATCACGAAACTGCTTTAAATATTTAGGATCACAGTTCTGCACATCTTTATTGTCTTCTCTTAAGGCAAATACTGCAGTTTACCGGGAAAAAAAAAAAAAAAATCATTAAAAATCTCAAACTGTGTCACAGAAAGAACTGTGCAGAAACCGAAGAGAAAGCAATCCTCTGCTGCACAGCGTTCACATCTGCAGCAGGACGTTATGGCCGGGGTGTGTGGACATCCATAGGGTCTACTTGCAAATGTGGGCAACTCCCAAGGAAGCACTACAACTCATTTCACACGTACCGGAAACGAAACCATGTCAGCTGCTGTGGTGGGATGGACAGGCAGCCATCTCCCCTCAGTGGTGTCAGGCTGACTATGTCACAAGCCGAGACAGAAACCAGCGTAACCAGAAGCGGCACGGACACTTTATCGGGGGACACAAGAGTAAGGGCAGTTATCAGCAAATACCATATCCAAGTGTCACGGGTGCAGTAGGTAGAAGAGCTCTTCTTTGCAACTGCCAAAGTCTATTTTGTTTCACCTCTTGGAGCAAGTTCAAAAAGCATATTTTCTTTGGTTATTTAGGGTGGATTTTTTTTGGTTGTTCTTGGTTTTTCAGTTTTAGCAAAACTCCACCACGTTTCCCCACTTGCTATGCACATTATATTATTGCTGGTACTGCTCTTGTTTCTTTACTCTTTCACGGTAATGTTCCTTTCGCAAGGAAAATTTTTTGATAGGTGTCCTCTCAATTTTATTTTTTAATACACGTGAAGTTACAGATCAGTCTCTGAGTAAACATTTGTTTTCACAGTCTTTCCTTTAAACCATGTTTCACAGCTTTATGTTAATATTTGCATCTCCTGCTTGAACATAGCAGGAAGGCCACAGATCTGGCAATGGAGAAGGGCAGGGGGAAAATAGGCGGCTTTTTCGAGATAGTGATTCGATCTCCTAGAAAAACTGAAGCGTCCCTTCAGAGATAACTAGATTAATATCAAGATATATACCATAGCATAAAAACTGTTGCTGAAGTTCAGTTATTTAAATAGGATTGTAGTAATCAGGTCTCATTAAGCAGATGTTTACAAGTTCTGGAATATCAACCAAACTCTGACTCCAGCAAATGAGTACGGTTTGTCGATGTACGCAATCCAAACACACATTGGGGGAAACAATACCTCCTAAGAAATAACAGAGCATAATTCCTTTTAACATATTACATATAAACATATCATGATTTCTGAAACTACCATTGGAAAATGGAATTTTCTTAGCTTTAAATTTATCTCATAGGCACACATGCTTCATGTGCTGCTGGAGGCAATGACAGCACTGTGGCTATTCAAGCCCCGGATCCTGATCTGTGGGAGAAAAACAGCTATCCTTCAGCCTGAACACCAAGGTGTTTCAAGCAGATTATTTCATATGCACGCTCACTCTCTCTCTTTCTATTTTACCAGTTGCTATATTTAACAAAGCAGGATGACACCGTTTCTGTTACGTGCAACCCAGGCGAGGCTAATGAGTGATCCCGCAAACACATGGCAGCTCCAATTGCTTATCTGTCCGAGCAGTTCTCTGAAGGGCCAACAGCGTGGAAGACTTGCACTTGAGCCTCCACATTTGCAGCTTGACATAGGAGCAAATCACATGACATCAAGTGGCTGTAAAAGCCTCACAGATGCATTCTTACCTTCACCATGTCCTGGGGTCTATTTCAATTACAGTACAAATAAACAGATTGCTTCTGTGATAACAACTGCCTAGAAAGGTAATGCTTTTTGCAATAAGTCTGTGCTTTAAGCCTTTATTCAGCAGACTACCCATCTGATTAATTGTTCATCAATATAAACTTCAGCTTTACAAGACTAATTTTTACCTGGTTGGGATAAGAGAGTTTAATTCAATGTATATTCACCTTGTAAGCAGATGGAAGTCCTTTAGATCCTTCATTATAATGTTATTGAGGGTAAGTCTGCAGGAAGAGAGGGAACAGCTCTTTCCAGAAACATAATCTTACTGATTTCTATAGGTACAGCTGACACTTCAGCACGGAACAGTCGGAAATAATTACCACACATCCAACAGTCCCCCACGACCTTTAACGCTTTTTGCACTGTGGTTGTCAGTTTAATGGAGTTTAGCTACTCACACGAGCTAATTAACATTCCAGAGAAGT